>QRDG01001999.1:706672-1286938 GCA_012064385.1 Puccinellia tenuiflora | reverse complement strand
TGTGCTATTTCTTGAAGAATCTCACAGCTGACGCACCGTCGACTCTGCTGACGGGTTCGACTTCCACCCACTTGGTGAACTTATCAACTGCTACCAGCAGATAGGTCTTCTAACAAGGTGACTTTGAGAAAGGACCAACCATGTCAAGCCCCCAAACTGCAAATGGCCAAGTGATAGGGATAGTTCTGAGCTCTTGGGCTGGCACGTGGTCTTGCCTTGCGTACCTTTGACATCCATCACAGACTCGAACTATCTTTTCTACGTCCAAGTGTGCTGTTAACCAAAAGAACCCGTGCCTGAAAGCTTTTGACACCAAGGATCTAGTGGATGCGTGATGACCACAGTCACCTGCATGAATCTCTTGCAATATTTGCCTGCCTTCTTCTGGAGACACACACCTCTGGTAGACTCCAGTGACACTCCTTCTGTACAACTCGCCATCAATGACTGTATAGGACTTGCATCGCCTGATGAGTTGCTTTCGCTTGACTTCATCCTTTGGTAGTTCACCCCTTAGGAGATATGCAAGGTAGGGCTCTGTCCATGCTGGGATTGCCCGTACTGCTGCCACAAGTGCCGACTCTGGATCTGGAAAGGCTAACTCCTCCTCTGTGGGCAACTTGACTGATGGGTGGTGAAGTTCATCCACAAATACATTTGGTGGTACCTTCTCTCGACGAGAGCCGAGTCGTGATAGCGCATCTGCGGCTTCGTTCTTACGTCTGTCAATATGCTCCACCTGATAACCAGAAAAGAACCCGGCTATCTGTTCGACTGCTCTTCTATAAGCCTCCATGTTTGCATCCTTCGAGTCCCAAGTTCCAGATACTGCTGAGCTACGAGATCCGAGTCTCCAAAGCACCTGATACGCTTGATGTTCATTTCCTTGGCCAAACGTAGGCCATGTAGCAAAGCCTCATACTCTGCCATGTTGTTTGTACAATCAAAATGCAACTGAAGGACATATGCCAACTTATCTCCTTTTGGTGAAGTTAGAACCACGTCGGCTCCTGAGCCCTCTAGCTGTCTGGACCCATCGAAATGCATTGTCCAATACTTGGTGCAAGGTGAACTTGGTGAGGACGTGCAATCAGTCCAATCATTGAGAAAGTCGACCAAGGCTTGAGATTTGATTGCTGTTCTGGGCTCATATGTGATATGATAAGGACCCAGCTCGATTGCCCACTTGGCTACTCGGCCTGTTGCATCTCTGTTGCGTATAATATCTGCTAGCGGTGCTGAACTCACCACTTTGATTGGATGCTCTTGAAAATAATGCTTGAGCTTCCTACTAGCAAGAAAAACTCCATAGACTAACTTTTGCCATTGAGGGTACCTTTGCTTCGACTCTGTGAGGACTTCACTGATGTAGTAAACAGGCCTCTGAACCGGGTACTCCTTTCCTTCCTCTGATCGTTCCACCACTACTACTGCACTGACCACCCTCTCATTGGCAGCCACATACAATAGCATGGGCTCCTTATCTGTAGGAGCTGCAAGTACTGGTGCTGATGACAGGGTTTTCTTCAATCCTTCAAAAGCATCATCGGCTTCTTTGTCCCATATAAATTTGTCTGACTTCTTCAGGAGTCGGTAGAGAGGACCCGCCTTCTCTCCGAGTCTTGAGATGAATCTGCTGAGAGCTGCTACACAACCAGCGAGTTTCTGAACATCCTTTAGACAAGTCGGCTTCTGCAGATTGTGAATAGCCTTGATTTTCTCTGGGTTTGCTTCGATGCCTCGCTCTGAAACAATAAAGCCTAGGAGTTTGCCTGCAGGGACTCCAAAAACACACTTGGTTGGGTTGAGCTTCATCTTGTATTTGCGCAGGTTATCAAAGGTTTCTGTCAGGTCTGCTATCAGAGAGTCGGCTTTCTGGGATTTGACAACTACATCATCCACATAAGCGTGAATATTTCTTCCAATCTGTTTTTTGAAACAATTCTGGATACATCTCTGATATGTGGCTCCTGCGTTCTTGAGTCCAAAGGGCATCGTTGTGTAACAAAATGCTCCAAAGATCGTAATGAAGGACGTCTACAGCTCATCCTCTATGTTAAGTCTGATCTGGTGGTACCCTGAATAGGCATCCAAGAAACAAAGTAACTCTGACCCCGCTGTGGAGTCAATGATCTGGTCTATACGAGATAGTGCAAACGGGTCCTTAGGACAATGCTTGTTAAGGCCCGTGAAGTCGATGCACATCCGCAACTCTCCTGTTTTCTTTGGTACTAACACTGGATTGGCCACCCACTCTGGGTGAAAGACTTCTTTGATGAACTCGGCTGCGAGGAGCCGAGCCACCTCTTCTCCTATGGCTTTCCTCCTGTCATCATGAAACTTGCGCAAGCCTTGCTTGACTGGTCTTGCATTAGGGTTAACGTGTAAGCTGTGCTCGGCGAGTTCTCTCGGGACTCCTGGCATGTTAGATGGCTTCCATGCAAAGACGTCCCGGTTCTCACGGATGAACTTGACGAGCGCGCTTTCCTATTTATCAGAGAGGTGTGCCCCAATGGTGAACTGCTTGGAAGACTCACCAGGGGTAAAGTCGACTTGCTTTGTGTCCTGTGCTGACTTGAATTTCATCTTCTCCTCTGTGGCCGGCTTCTTGAGGACCGAGTTGTCCTCCGGATCCACGTTTGCCTTGTAAAACTTCAGCTCCTCTTGAGCACAAGCTGTTTCGGCCATTGCCGCATCACCTAGATCGCACTCCAATGCCATCTGTCTGCTGCCATTGACCGTAATGACTCTTGTTGGACCTGGCATCTTGAGCTTCAAGTAAACATAGCATGGTCTGGCCATGAACTTAAAGTACGCTGGTCGACCGAACAAGGCATGGTATGGACTCTTAAGATCCACTACCTCAAAAGGCATAATCTCTGAACGGAAATTCTCTATTGTGCCAAAAGCAACCTCCAGATAAACCTTACCAATTGGCTTGGCCGACTTCCCTGGTACGATTCCATGAAAGACTGTCTCAGTGGGTATTAGCTGCCTATCTTGCAGCTGCATCCTCTTCAATGTGTCATAATACAAGATATTGATACCACTTCCACCATCCATAAGCACTTTGTTCAATGTGTAGCCCCCAACTTGAGGTGCTACCACCAAGGCTAGCTGCCCTGGGTCGTCGAATCTTGGCGGATGATCTGCCCGACTCCATGTGATGGTTTGTTCTGACCACCTGAGCCACTGTGGGAGAGCCGGCTCTACTGTATTGACAGCTCTAACCTTTAATTTCTTGGCACATTTGGACGTGCTTGTTATGAAGACATGGTAACTGCCACGACTCGGGTTCTGTGGCCGAGTTGTGATGTAGTACTGTCCATTGTCATCACGAAGCTGCTTCGGGTTCTGCTGGAACCCGCCCTGCTGGTTACCTCCTCCTTGAGGTTGGTTAGGGTTGTTGCCGACTCCTCCACCCTGGTTGCCGGGTCGTCCACCATCATTGTTTCCCCTATATCCGTTGTTGTTACCTCTGTTTCCTGGTCCTTGGAACCCGGCACGCTGTAAATCTACGCACTGTCCCAAGGTATGACCACATCTGCCGTTTTTGGCGTGCTTAGGACATGGAATCCTCAACACCTCCTCTGTGCTTGGAGTACGACCTTGGTATCCATGAGAATTATTGTCCTTTCGTCTGACCCCAGTGTTTGTATTAGCCACTAGGTCAGAGTTATCTCCATATGGCCTCTTGTTACCACCTTGATTCTGGTTTTGATTCTGGTTCTGATTCTGACCATTGCCACCGTGTCCTTTAGTTCCTTCCTCCTAATCCTTTGTTTTGTCTGTGGCAGCGTGCTTATGAGCACCTGCCATGATCTCACCAATCGTAAGGGGAATACCTTGATTTAGGCTCTCTTTCATACGACCTAGCTTCCAGCTCAAGGGGTTGTAGCTGCAGTTCCTTTCCATTGCCATTAGCACTGAGATTGTTGGGAGTCCTTGCGATGAGTTAATGATCTCCGAGACCCGCTTCATCCAGTGCCTTGCAGACTCGCCCTTTCTCTGAACACATCGCTCCAAATCCTCTATGGTACTCAACTTTTTGCATGTTCCCTGGAAGTTCTGAACAAAGGCCGACTTCAACTGCTCCCAAGAATTAATTGATCTAGGAGGCAAGTTACGCATCCACACCTTGGCTGCTCCCTCCATCATAAGATACATGAATTTGGCGCACAAATTACCTGTGGCATTGCGAATACTCATCGCCATCTCGTATGTACCCAACCAAGAGGTCGGGTCCATGTTGGGCTCATAATTGGGAACTTTACGCGGCTCCTTGAAGTCGCTGGGGAAAGACTCGGATCTGAAGGCATCTGACAGGCACTCTGGTCCTGTTAGTGTGGGAGAGGCACCAGGAAAGGTCACCTCTGTGTGCACCCGGGTTGGCTGAGGCTGGTTATCTGCACCAGCTAGGGCTCTGTCCCTCTCAGCCTCCCGAGCCCTGGCCGCCTCCCTTTCTCGTCGCTGTCTTGCTTCATCAACTACCAACTGAGCTCGTGAGGCAGTTGGTATGTTTGCCCTGTTCCTCTCTTGCTCACGGCGCCTTGCGCATGTAGAATTCGCCGGGTTAGACTCGTCATGCCGACTCCTCGTGCCCGAATTGAACGGTGTCGAGTGCAGCCTGCTTGCATCTGGAAACGTTGGGTACAAAGATTGCTGAATCATAGCTGTCTTCAGCATCTCAATAGCACGGCGGGTCTCCTGCCCCGCTGGTCCTTCTGGTATATCAATATTCTCCAATCTCATAGTTGCCGCGTGAACGTTATCCATTGGGTTAGAGTAATGCCCTTCTGGAGTACGAAACCTACCAGGTGGAGGTCCCATACCACCTGTTGATCCTCCTCCAACTCCTCCTTTAGGTGGTGGTCCGTTGGTACCGTTGCCGCCGGGTCCTTCCGGAGGTGGTGGTGGGGGTGGTGGTGGGGTTGTTCCTCCTCCTGCGCCGCCTCCTGCAGCTGATGAGCTCCCTAGCCCGGCTCCTGCGCCTGGACCATTGGGTGTGTTGAACAAAGCTGTTGGATTGACAATGACTCCTCCACGCAGGCGACTCCTGGCTCTGCGATGCTGGATTGAGGTGAGTTCTTCCTGGCGACTCCGCACGACCTGGGCCTCAGACTGGACCCGGGCCCGCTCTTCTGCTAACCTACGATTTGCCTCGTTGATTTCTGCTAGTTGTCTCTCCATTGCAGCACGCGCACTGGCTAACTCGGCCGCCCGCTCTGCTGCGTTGCTTGCGTTGATTTCCTTTGTTAACAGACTTGGATCAAACTGATTTCCGCCGTTTCCAGACATGTAGACTCCGACGACGCGGGCGCGAACTGGCGACTCCTCGTAGTCCTCTTCCTCGATTCCATACCCAAGCCGATCCTCGAACAAGGGCAAGATAGACTCTGAATCGGCGTCGTAACCTGGCTCCATACATGGCTCCGCCAGCGACTCCTCTTCATGGTTGACAGCAAGATGCTTCTCTGACTCGGCGATGATGCCGAGCTCTGATGTGCCGACCGACTCCTCTCCGTCGGACCCGACAACAACTGTTCGCTCTGATACAGATTCCACCGAATTCGTGCAAAGACCCGACGCGCAAACCATGCCGACGAACACGTTGATTCCTCCAAAGACAAGCTGATAACCCTCGTCGACTTCATGCATATCTGAACTCCAACCAGAGTCATCGATTTCTGTTTCTCCATGCTCATCATTGTAGACTCGCCCGATGGCGAGTTTCTCCATGGCCCGGCGAGCGGCTCCCACGATCTCGACTCCACGCATCTCTGGCCCCACGGTGGGCACCAACTGTCGTCGGGTTGTCACGGCAAGTCCTCCCTCAGGGAAGGTTAGTTCTGGGGCCATTGATGCTCGAAGTACGTAGGAGGGGTTAATCTCGCCTAGGGACACAGATTTTACCCAGGTTCGGCCCCTCTTGATTAGAGGTAAAGACCTACTTCCTGCTTCTCTTTATTGCTCTAGATCTGATATCGATTTACAAGGTTCCGGCTCCTATCTGGGGAGTCGGCGACTATGGGTTTGGTATTTCTCTCCAAGCTTATCGATCTAAGGTCCAGAACCCCGCTTATAAAGATGGCCGGGTCCCTGAACCTACGACCTACACCGAGTCGTACTAGAATACAGAGTCCTATTCTTTATCTTGGCCTTCCAAGTTAGGGCTCCGGGCCGTACTTGGACTTCCTCCTGACGGGTCTCTCTTTCATCATGGGCCTTGGCCGGCTTGTCTTCAGTCCAGCCCATGTGACTTGATGCACGACTCGGCTTCGGCCTTCTTGGTCTTGGCGGGTCTACTTTCCGGGTCCATGGGCCTACCTATAAAGTATCCCCCCATCACCATTGCTTGTTTGCTATTTTCAAAGGTTGCTTTTTTTGTCCTCTTTCCAACAAAAGTGGTTTCATCTCTTTTGGACTTCATTTGCAAAAGATATTTCTTGGACCATGATTCTTTTCCCCGGAGTTTGCGAAATAGAGGTTGATCCTTTCCCCTTTGGTTTTACAATATATTGTTGGACTATGATGTTTCTCTGTATAATGTTGTGCTCGCTGTGACTATTCCAAAGAGTCCAAGATTATCGAAAACGGAGTTCGTTTGCAAAAGTTATGGGGTGCTGTCTTTACTGTTGGATCTACCCCGGAGTTGGTCCGGAGTTTCCGGCCACACCGGAGTCTCCGGCCCAACTGACCGGAGTCTCCGGTTCCTGTGTTTTCGCTGGCGTTTGTCTTGCTATGGTGCGGTACTGGACTGGGGTCCGGAACACCCCCGGAGATTGACCGGAGTCTCCGGCCCAAATGACCGGAATTTCCGGCCCTAGTTTTTCTCGGTTGTTTTGCTTCTGTGTGGTGCGGCTCTGTTGGGAGTCCAGAGCATCCCCGGAGGGTGCCCGGAGTCTCCGGCCTGGCCGGAGTCTCTGGCCCCAATGACCGGAATCTCCGGCCCTCCACGCGTCCGGCCAGACCGGAGTCTCCGGTCACTTGGTCCGGAGTCTCCGGCCTGAATGGCCCCAACGGCTAGTTTTTGGGGAGGGGCTATAAATAGCCCCCTTCTTCCCCAAATGTTGGTTGCTGCTCTTGCTCAATTGTTTTCCTCTCTCCTCCATTGTTTCTAACCTTGTGAGCTTGATTCCTCTCAATCCCTCCAATGATTCTTGCCCAAACTTAGGGATTCAAGAGAGGAGATCTAGATCTACCTTTCCACCAATCAAAATCTCCTCTAAGTGAGGGAATCTTGTGGATCTAGATTTTGGGGTTGCTTTGTGTTCATCCCCTTTGTTATTCCTCTCTTATTCCCCCCAAAGCATTTGTTGCTTGGTTGGAATTTCAGAGTGGAGGATTTGACCACTTAGTGTGTTCTTGCCTTTTGCATTGGTTGCATCGGGTTGCTCTCCCTACGGTGATACGTGAAGATCGACGTTGAGAAGCTTGTTACTCTTGGGTGCATTGTGTTCCCAAGAGCTTGTGCCTCTTGGGTGCATTGTGTACCCTAGACGGTTTGGAGGTGCCGCGAAGTCTTCGAGTTGTGAAGCTTCAGCACGAATTTGGGAGCCCCCAATTGAGTTGTGGGTGTGTGCCCCAAGAACGGTGTAAAAGGGCTCGGAATCCGCCTCGAAGGATTCCGATAGTGGAAGGTGAACCAATCCCTTGGGTGAGGTTCATCGGAGAATAGGGTGAGGCATTTGTGGCATCTTGAGTAGGCCTCTTGTGGCGACCTCACACCCCTCCAACGAGACGTACTCCCTTAACAAGGAGGAACTCGGGAATACATCCTCGTCTACGCATGCCTCAGTTATTTCTCTACCCGAGCTTTTACTTATGCAATTTACATTGTGATAGCCATCGTGCTTGACGTTCATATCTAGCTATCACCTTGTTGCTTAAATTGCTTAGCATAAGTTGTTGGTGCACATAGGTGAGCCTAGTAATTAGGTTGTTGGCTTGTTAATTTAAACACATAGTTTTATTCTGCAATTACCAAGCCCCTAATTGGAAAAAGTGTTAATCGCCTATTCACCCCCCTCTAGGCGACATCCGGGACATCGTTTGTTCTTTCACCATGTCATCATTGGGACTATATCGCCCTACTAAACTTGCGAGTACGTCGTACTCAGCCTCTCTTTGTTGATTATTAATTGTTTCAGAGGAGGACGTCACCGAGCAGGCAGGTGGGTTCTTCGTTGACATCAACGAGTAATCTGGGGTTCCCAGGTGGCAGCTTGGGACGTCGTGGAACAAGCTGGCTGGGATGTTTATCTGTAGGCCTCTTAGGCCCTATTTTGGATCTTATTGTTTAGACAACATATTTGGCTTCCGCTTGTTGTACTGATGGGTCTGTGACCCCTGTTGTGTAATTTGTATCTTTCTCGCTATATGAGTTGCTATATGATCTTTTGTGTAGTAGAGTCTGTGATGTGCCAGTTGTTCCACAAGTCTTGATCTCTTTATCATACATTGATAGCTTTGCCAGTGTTTATGGCATGATCGAGGTGTTGCGTGGGAGCGGTAACCCCATGCCCTTCGATTGTGTAGCATAGCCTGTGAGTTACATAGCCTCTCTGTGATCCGGGGTCGGGGCACTACAAATATAAAGGTGGCTTTTAGGTATCTCCGATGGTATTTGTTGGGTGACATGAATCAAGATTGGGATTTGTCCTTCCTTGTGACGGAAGAGATATCTCTGGGCCCTCTCGGTAATATAGCACCAGAAAGGTTGCAATCATGTGATTAAGTGATAATCACGGAGATCCTATATTATGGACGAGTAAAGAGAACTTGCCAGGTAACGAGATGAAACTAGATATGGAGATATCAACGATCGAATCTCGGGCAACTTAAATATCGTTGAGACAAAGGGAATCGTATACGAGATTAAGAATCTCCGGCATCGTGGTTCAATCGATAAGGAACTTCGTTGAATATGTAGGAGTCAATATGGGCATCCCGGTCCCGCTATTGATTATTGATCGGATCATGTCTACATGTTCTCGAACCAGTAGGTTCACACACTTAACGCTTCGATGTAGCTAGGGTTAGCGATGAGATAATTGATGGTATGAACGAATATTGATTCGGAGTCTCGGATGGGATCCTAGACGTCACGAGAAGATCCGAAAGAGTCTGGAGAATAAGATTCATATAAGGAAAGTGGTTTTCGGAGGTATCAGAAAGGTTCCGGAATATTTCGGCAGGGTACCGGAAGGTTCTAGAAGAGTCTAGAAGTGGAGCCCACATCGTATGGTGCCCACATGGACTAAAGGGTGGTGCAGCAGCCTTAATGGGCTGGCCGCACCAGCCCCTTGGCCCAGCCAGCCAAGCCCTAGTTAGACTAGGACTTGGCCGCACCTCATAAGGAAAGGGGTGCCGGCCAAAACCCTAACCCTAGGGCGGCTGGCTGATGGTGGATATTGATAAGTTGGGTGGTGCCCCAAGCAAAGGCGTAATTGTAGCTAGTAGCAGTTGTCGGCACAGTGGAAACCAGGGTACCACGGGCCGGCCTGCCAGGGCCTACAAGATTCTTCAGGTGATTTTCACTAAGGGCCAGGCTCTCCAAGCCTGGCGAGCTTCGCGAAGGTTTTTCTCTCCTCGCGAAGGGTTCTTGCCAAGGGTTCTTTCCCTTGGCGAGGGATCGCTCTTCGACAAGGCGTCTCCGACGCCGCCCGCAAATTCTACTAAGGACCAAGCCGCGAGGCTTGGCGAGGCCTTTCGCCTCGCGAAGCGCTTTCTTCGTGAAGCTATCTCTGCCCCCGCGGCAGAGCGCACATGGACTCTGCGCCATGCGCAGAGTGACGCACGTGCCTACGCGCGATGACGACGACGCCGCAGTTGCCGTTTCCGTGTTTAAAGCAGTCAACAAAGCGGAGCCAAGCAAAGCGGACAACGAGTATTGCCTCTTTGGTGACAAGGGAACAGTCTGCAGCTACGCTCCAAGGACGACGTCACCATGGGCCGCCTCCCACCTCGGCAAGCGCCAGCCCGCTGTCCAGCTGGTCGGTGCCCCCTTTTCAGCTTTGGTGATGCCGTTCCCCTGCCGTGGACCGCGTCCACGATCTTTACCTTTATGGTAGACCTCACCTTTACGGTGCACCGTGCCTCCTCCTTCGTCGCCATGTGGTAGCCCTTCCCGCCCAAATGTTTGGGCAGAAGAGGCCCAGGACGCCTATAAAAGGAGGAGGAGCACGCCCAAGCAAGGGGTTCGATCTTCGGTTGGTGCCGCTCTAGAAAACCCTAACCCTAGATCTCAAGACTAGTAAGTAGCCATTGTTAGCCACCTCGAGCTCGACAAGCTCTCCTTGTACTGTAAACTCTTCAAGCAGTGCAATACACCATAGCAGGACGTAGGGGTTTTACCTCCACAAGAGGGCCCTGAACCTGGGTAATACCTTGTGTCAATCTCTGCAGTGTCGTCCGCAGCGAGCCTGACGAGCACCGTCGCCGGAGCACGTTGTGGACTGTTCGACTCCGTGTTCAGCCCCTTACACGATACCTTGGAGACACCCCTAGTTCCTGGGGACAATCTCCGACATTTGGCGCGCCAGGTAGGGGGCTGAGGCGCGTCTTCATCCTCGACACAGCCATGGCCGGTTCTCGTGCTGAACGTCTCGCTCGCCGGACGGCTAGCGCCGCCACCGCTCCCGCAGGCCGCCCGCGTGGCCGCCCGCGTGGGGGCTCTGCTCCGGAGCGCCGTGTCGACCCCGAGCCCCGCGTCGAGCACCCCGACGACGACGACATCGACCACGCTGAGGATGGCCTCGGCGAGGAGGAGGCCTCCTCCCTGCCCCCGTCGCGGGACCGCGCTGCTTCCTCGCTGGGCCGCCCTGCGCCCAGCCCGGCGACTGCGCTCCTCATGGCGCAGGAGCTGCTACAGTAGCCCCCGAGTCCATCAGCTCTTGGGAGGAGCTCTGCCGGTGCTTCGTCGCCAACTTCAAGGGCACGTACGAGCGCGGCCTCACCTACAACAACCTCCGCGCCGTGCGTCAGAAGCCCGGCGAGACCCTCCGCAAGTACATCCAGCGCTTCAGCCAAGTGCGCAACAAGATCCCCAACGCCACCGACGCGCAGGTCATTTCTGCCTTCCAGGCTGGGGTCACGGACGTGCGGATGCTCGAGAAGCTCGGCATCCACGACAACATCGCCACCGTCGTCAAGCTTTTCAACTTGGCGGACAAGTGCGCCAAGGCTGAAGAGGGCCGCTTGTTCTTCAAGAACGAGCCTGGGGACCCTGCCGAGGGGTCCAAAAAGAAGAAATCCTCTGAGAAGCGCAAGACTACTGCGGTCCTCGCGGCAGAGCCTGACGCCAAGCAGTCTCGCCAAGCTGCCACTCCAGCCGCAGGACCTGAGAAGAAGGATGACCGTCCCTTCTGCATCTACCACAACAGGCACTCTCACGCCACCGAGGACTGCTTCGACATCAAGAGGCTTCGCGAGGCTCGCGAGGCAAATGGAGGCCGCGGAGGCCGCGGCGGAGGCCGCAGCAGCCGCGGGGGGCGACGCTGGAACAACAACTACAACGATAGCTACCAGCAGAACCCCCAGGCCAACGCTGCCCAGCCCGCAAACGACAACCTGCCTGCCGAGGCTGACGAAGGCTACCAGGTGCCTCGCGGGGCAGCTTGTATCCTTGGCGGGGCTCAGGCCCCTCGCTCCAACCGCCACTTCAAGCAACTCGCCCGCGAGGTCGCGGCAGCCCTCCCTGGAGTCGAGGCCTCCAGGCCCCTCAAGTGGTCCCAGTGCCCCATTACTTTCGACTCCGGCGACCATCCCAAGTCCACGTCAACCGTTGGCACCATCCCGTTGGTCTGCACCCCCACCATCAACAACATCGCCGTCTCTAAGACGCTCATTGATGGGGGTGCTGGCCTCAACGTCATCTCCGTCGAGACATTCGAGAAGCTGCAGGTGCCCTACGAGCGGCTCATGCCCACTAGGCCCTTCTCGGGAGTGACAGAGGGTCTTACCACCCCTTTGGGGCAGGTGAGGCTCCCCGTCACTTTCGGCACCCAGGCCAACTACCGCACCGAGCTGGTCGACTTCGACGTCGCGCACATCGGCCTACCCTACAACGCCATACTCGGCTACCCCGCCCTCGCCAAGTTCATGGCGGTGACCCACCACGCATACAACCTCGTCAAGCTCCCTGGCTCGGGTGGCACCATTGTCATCCGCGGCGTGGTCTCGGACGCCTTGTACGCTGCGCAAGCGGCCTACAAGGCTGCCGCGGTGGCGTCACCCGCCGACGAGGACGAGGAACCCCTCCCGAGGCCCCCCGCGAAGAAGAAGCAGCTGTTCTCCCAGGAGAAAGCTGCGACAAAACAAGTGTCTCTGGAGGCGAGCGGCTCGGGGGCTTGCATCGCCATCGGCGCCAACCTGCCTCCTAAGTAAGGGGAGCGTGCTCCCGGAGGAGCGACACTTCATCATCAAAGAAGAAAAACTCCTGGCCACGCCAGTGTAATGAACACCTATTCCAGGTCATTCTGAACCTTTGCGCATCGCGCCAGCATATTTTGCGACTTCGGCAAAGCTGTTATTATTGTTTATTCCTGCTCGTATGATCCCTCCTGTGTATCTCACGAGCGGGGGCTAGCAGGGTGCCATGCCACGGGAGCATCCCGGCAGCGCCTAAAACCCAAGGGATCCGAGCTCTGAACTTGCGGGTTAGCTCTCATGAATGTCAACTCCCAAGGAGCTCTGAACTCATGGGTCAGCTCCCACGCACGTCAACTCACCAAGGATCACCAAAACCTTGGTGCCTGTTTCTCCTCGCGAGACACACACGAAGGAGCCTACGAGCACCATAAGAATCTTTAACTATCTATTGCGTGTGGGTATGCCTATCTCTCCAAATGCAGGAAAACAGGCTCTCCAAGCCTCAGGCAACGACAAAGCAAAAACACCTCGCCGGGGAACCAACACCCTTCCCAAGGCGAAAGTACCTCGGCAAGCTAAGTCTAAACACTTGTTCAGATCTCTTCCCGCTAGTTTTCGCCCCTCGAGTCTCTTTTCCCTCTCCTATGCCTCATGGGCTGCTTGCACGTCAAAGGGGAGCCCCAAGCATCGTGCTTCGAGGAGCTCTTACTTCCCGAGGCCTCACCCACCCCGCGGACTTGTGGAGCACTGACTCGCACATACCGAAGCGGCGGTGGTGTAGCGCTAAGGGAGGGTCCTAAAATGTAGAGCGAAAAAGACATGAAGGGGAAAGACAAAAGCCTCCCGAGGGACGTCCACAAGCATACTCCAATATAACTTGATAAGTTTTTACAAAGTTTACAATCAAAATGACTAAGATAAATTTGCCCTCGGCACGTCCAGCAGCAGGCAAGGAGCTCAGGCCGTCGCGCCTCCTGAGGTGCCTGCGCGGTCCGCGGTGGTTTCCGCCTTCTCCAGGGCCTCCTCGCCGTCGCCTTCATCTTCGTCGACCAAGGCTTGGTCGAATTTCTTGGCGTACGCGATGGCGGCCTGCTTGGCGGTCTCCCGCGCCTTGTCGCTGATGGCACGTGGTGGCGCCATCACGTCCTCAAGGTCAAGTGGGGGCTGGAGCCTCACGAGGTTGCTGAAGATGTTGGTGACGCCAACGACAAGGAGGTCACGACTCTCCTCCACGACACGCTTGTCGAAGCTCTTCGCGACCCCTTCAAGTTTTCCAAGGAATTGCTCGAAGAAGAGCGAGTACGAGGTCTCGTCGTCGGTCGCTGCGGAGAAGGAGGGAACGTCGATCCTCAGATCTCTCCCGACGGCGCGCACGCGGCTGACCAAGCTCTGGAGAATGCTTTGACGCTGGCGCGTCATGAACCGGTCAACTTGGCGCTGATCTCGTGCCTGCTCCACCAGGGCCGTGACCGGCCCCACCTGCTGCCGGAGCTCGTCCAAGTCCTTCTCCAAGGCAATGGCGTTCCCCTCAGCGCGCGCTTGGGCCTCCCGGGAGGTCTCGAGGCAGGAGGTCAACCGTTTCTCCTCCTGCTCAAGCTCCTTGATGCGCTTCTCGAGGTCCTTGCGCTTGGCCTTGAGGCGGTCCTCGTGCTTCGCGACCTTCTCGTCGTACTCCTTGGAGAGGTTTTCACGGACGAGTTTGACCTTAAGGTCAGCCTCTTCTTGGAGCCTCTTATGCTCCGCCGCAAGGTTGGCCTCGCCGGTGGCCACCCGGCCCTCACGCTCCTCCAGCTGCCCCTCGCGGGTGGCCTGGTCCTTCACGAGGAGCTGGACCTGTTCCTCGCGCCGCTGCAGCTCCTTCTCCCGGAGGGTGAGCTCTTCCTGGCGCCTTTTCAGCTCGGCCTCGCGAGGCGCCAGCTGCGCCTCGCGGGCGTCCAGCCCCTCGCGGAGCTCCTTCAGGTTGGCCTTGGCGGCCTCGGAGTCGGCGGCGAACTGCTGCTTCGCGGCCGCCAACTCGTCATGCTTAGAGGTGGTTTCCACCTCGAGCGCTTCCCTGGCGGCGTCAAGCTCGTCCATCACCTCCTGCGCCTTCCGCTTGACGCATTCGCGGGTCTCCTTGGCAAAGCGGAGGGCCTCTTGGCGTTCCGCCTGGGCCGCCGCATCCCACCGGCGGCACACCTCCACCCTCTCGAAGAGAAGGGCCCAGGCTTCGCTGAGCCTCGCCTTTTCCTTCGCCAAGGCGTCTTCTTCCCTGGCGAGCTGCTCCTCCAGCCCATCGAGCGCTCGTCGCGCCCGGTTGAGGACGGTCCGGCGATAGGCCCCTTGGCGATGCGGCGCCTACAGCGCCAAGGAGGTTCCCACGCTGCTGTGGGGCACAGAGGCCTCGACACTTGTCGAGGTGCCTAAGGCATCCTGCCTTAAGCTTGTAGCGGCCCCCGCCGCGACATGGGGGCTTGTGGGGGCGTCGTCCTCGCCGCCCACATCAGGAGCCCTCAGGGGGCTGGGCATCCCTTCGCCCCTGGCCCCGTCGCTCGGGGGCTCCAGAGGTGTCTCTACCTCCTCCTGCTCCACAGGGGCGCCTCCGGCCCCCTCTGCAACGGCCGCGTCCGCCGCGGCCTCGGGCGCGTCAGCCCTTCTCGAGGCCCCCTCCTCTGGAGGCGGCTCCGTGACGATGTCCTCGTCCACGGGTTCCTCCTCCACCTCCTGCTGGACCGGAGGAGTCGCCGCCCTGGTTGGCGACGTCGCCGCCTCTGCGGTCTCCTCCTCCACGTGGTGCTCCGCCGCTGGAGGGGTCGCCGCCCGAATCGGCGACGCCACGCACTCTTCGGCCATCACCATCTCCGCGTGGTGCTCGACCGCGGGAGAAGCAACTGCCTGCTGCAGCTCGCCGGCTGCAGGCGTCTCCATGGCGACGCCGGTGGTCTCTCCAGCCTCGCCGAGCCGCCGCTTCTTTGGCCCCGCAGGCTGCCTGAAAAGAAGACAAGTCGAAAATCCTTCAAAGGGGGGGAATACTCAAAGTGAAATCTTGAAGAAGAAAGAGAAGTCAAGGGCTTACTCGCCGGCCATCACCCACACCCTCTTCTTCGCCTTGGGAGGCTGGGTGAGGCTTGCTCCGGCCTCCTCTTGGGCCGCGCTTGTCTCCGCGCGAGGGATGCCTCCCGCGGTTGCGGCCCTCCTGTCGTGGACGGCCTTGGAGCGGGGCTCGCAACGCCCTTTTCCGCCGCCGCTCGTCTCCTCCTCCTCATCGGCACGCTGGGAGCGGACGATGTGAAAGGCGTCCTCCTCGTCGCCGGAGGAAAGCACCTGGAGGTCCACTTCGGCGTGGGCGCTCCTCGAGGATCCGGCGCCCTCGCCGACGGGGCCATCGCCCCTTGAAGCCTCGTCTTCGCCAAGGGGGTCCTCGCTTCTCGAGGCCTCCTCCTCGGCGGACTCGGCCTCCTCAGCCTCAGGAGCCTCGTCCACGTACTCCGGCTCCGCCGCCCACGGGTTAGGGCGAGGCCCGCTGTGCCCCGCGGGCACGATTCCCCACTCGTCGAAGATGGGCATGTGCGAGCGCTGCTCCGCGATGCTCTCCTCGGCGAAGAAGATGAGCGGCTTGGTCGCCTCCGTCTTGGCGGGAGGGATCTCCGGCGATGTGAAGAGAACATTCATGATCTGGCGGAGCACATCAGGCTCGAAGCCGTCCCTGCTTAGCCGCATGGCGTCGTCCTTGCCGTCGTATCTCCACACCGGCTCGGCGTGCTGTTGGAGGGGAGCGATGCGGCGCCTGGTGAAGTCCTTCGCCACCATTTGGCCAGTGACCCCTGCATCGCGGATGTGACGGAAATACACATACACCGCGTCAAGCTTCGCGCCCCTGAAGTCCGCGCTCGACCAGCGCGCCCATTTCCTCGGCGGCGCCTCGGGCACCTCCAGGAGAGGGTTGGTGGTCTTGGCGTCGACGAAGAGCCACTTCTCGCGGAACTTGTCGACCTTTTTCGTCACCTTGGTGACGGCGACCTCGCCAAGCCAGGCGATGGGGATGTAGTTGTCGCTCCGGGCGTCGACGATGCGAAAAGAGACGCATCCGAGCCGCTCGCCCTTGGCGGAGTTGCGAAGGGAATAGAAGCTGCGGAAGAGCGCCACCGAGGGACGGATGCCAAGGTAAGCCTCGCAGAAGTGGGCGAAGATGGCAAGGATGAGGATGGAGTTGGGATGAAGGTGAAGGAGTTGGATCTGGTACGTCTCCAAGATCGCCAGGAGGAAGTCAGAGAATGGTGGTACCAGGACAGCGTAGAGAGTATGAATGAAGATGGGGTAGAAGGTGTCGGTGAGCCTGCTACCGGCCGGCCTCAGCTCGGTGGCGCCATGCTCGTTGGTCTTCGCCGCCGCCAGGTGGCGCACCGTCGCTATCGTGGCGGCGGTGACGCGCGTCTTTGGCAGCGCTCCCTCAAGAGCAGCGGCACGCGCCATCGCCGCGGACGTGCCCGCCCGCGCTGTCGCCGCCGACGAGCTCGCCTGCACGGTGGCCTTGCCCTTCAAGTCGGCACCTGCTCTCTTGGGCGCCATGGTCGCCGGAGAAGAAGAAGAGCACTCTGGAAGTGGAGTTCTCCGGAGAGTTGGAGGCGTGGGGAGAAGTGTGCGGAGGAGTTACGGGAGAAGTAATGGGCGCCGCCTGCGCGCCCAGGCTTTATTGACCAGCACTCGAGTCGTGGCGGGCCCCACCACGTCACCCGTTGGAACCGAGGAGGCCGCGGCCGCGGGCGCAACCACTGCGCGACATGTGTCGCGGCCCTGTCAGGCATTTTTGGCCCCTCGACGCTTCGCCTTCGTCATGGGCCTCGGCGTGCCCATCGCGGGCCCGGGGGCTACTATCGGCACAGTGGAAACCAGGGTACCACGGGCCGGCCTGCCAGGGCCTACAAGATTCTTCAGGTGATTTTCACTAAGGGCCAGGCTCTCCAAGCCTGGCGAGCTTCGCGAAGGTTTTTCTCTCCTCGCGAAGGGTTCTTGCCAAGGGTTCTTTCCCTTGGCGAGGGATCGCTCTTCGACAAGGCGTCTCCGACGCCGCCCGCAAATTCTACTAAGGACCAAGCCGCGAGGCTTGGCGAGGCCTTTCGCCTCGCGAAGCGCTTTCTTCGTGAAGCTATCTCTGCCCCCGCGGCAGAGCGCACATGGACTCTGCGCCATGCGCAGAGTGACGCGCGTGCCTACGCGCGATGACGACGACGCCGCAGTTGCCGTTTCCGTGTTTAAAGCAGTCAACAAAGCGGAGCCAAGCAAAGCGGACAACGAGTATTGCCTCTTTGGTGACAAGGGAACAGTCTGCAGCTACGCTCCAAGGACGACGTCACCATGGGCCGCCTCCCACCTCGGCAAGCGCCAGCCCGCTGTCCAGCTGGTCGGTGCCCCCTTTTCAGCTTTGGTGACGCCGTTCCCCTGCCGTGGACCGCGTCCACGATCTTTACCTTTATGGTAGACCTCACCTTTACGGTGCACCGTGCCTCCTCCTTCGTCGCCATGTGGTAGCCCTTCCCGCCCAAATGTTTGGGCAGAAGAGGCCCAGGACGCCTATAAAAGGAGGAGGAGCACGCCCAAGCAAGGGGTTCGATCTTCGGTTGGTGCCGCTCTAGAAAACCCTAACCCTAGATCTCAAGACTAGTAAGTAGCCATTGTTAGCCACCTCGAGCTCGACAAGCTCTCCTTGTACTGTAAACTCTTCAAGCAGTGCAATACACCATAGCAGGACGTAGGGGTTTTACCTCCACAAGAGGGCCCTGAACCTGGGTAATACCTTGTGTCAATCTCTGCAGTGTCGTCCGCAGCGAGCCTGACGAGCACCGTCGCCGGAGCACGTTGTGGACTGTTCGACTCCGTGTTCAGCCCCTTACACGATACCTTGGAGACACCCCTAGTTCCTGGGGACAATCTCCGACAGCAGTTTTCCCTCGTTTAACGAACCGAGGTTTATCGAACAAGTAGGACTTTGAAATCAACAACGAGATGAATGTTGAAGATCTCTGGCCCTTAACCTTCAACAGACTTGGACCTGCACACACTCAACCAAAATACTTTGCCCCCAACGGCGGAAAGGTTGTCAATCTTTCCGGTCTCGCAGAAAACAAAGCGGTTAATTGTATGATGAAATAGATAAAATATGAAAAGTGACCAGAGGAATAATGATGATTAAAAGCAAGTAAATGAGGTTGAAAACAATGTAAAAAGATGGACCGGGGGCCATGGGTTCACTAGTGGAGTCTCTCAAGTAAATAAAATATGCATGTGATGGGTGAACGAATTACAGCTAGGCAATTGACAAGATCATGACACAAACCCAATTTAGCTATGACAAAAAGGACATGATAATATTTATGAAGGCATCACGACAAGGAACAAAGACCGTTGAGTCCAACTGCGTCTTTGTCTAAAAAGTCCACCGTGGGATCGCTATCCAGCCTGTCACCCAACGGTATTAAGTTGCAAGCAACAGACAATTGCATTAAGTAAAGTGCATGAAGTAAGCAATGCTAATATCAAAAGAGACATTAACACCGCTGTTTTACCCTTAGTAGCAACAACACACCCTCGCCCTTAGACGTTTCTGTCACTCGCGCCCAGGAACAAAAGGGGCATTAACCCACTATCTAGCATAAATACCCTCTCTTGGAGATACACACAATCACTTTGCCAAAGTAACTACGCACATCGGAGAGCATGCAAGAACATAAATTACTCATATAAGAATCATGCACAATCTGAACATAACTTCATAATCCATCGGATCCCAGCAAACACATCACATAGCATTACAATAATCGACATTGATCATGTTAGGCAGCTCACAAGATCATAAGACATGAAGCACAAGAGAGAGAGACTACCAACTAGCTACTGCCATGGACCCGTAGTCCAAGGTGAGACTACTCAAAAATCATCCCGGAGGAAGGCATGGTGATGAAGAGCCCTCCGGGATCGATCTCCCCTCCGGCAGAGTGCCGGGATCAACTTCAGATTGGACCCCGAACTAGGGTTTTCGGTGACGGCGCGTCGGGGTCGAGTTTCTGGAAAATAATGGCCGTCCCCTCGGTTTTAGGTCAAAAGGGATTTTATAGGCATCGGAGGGGGCCGAGGCGATGCCCAGAGGGCAGGGGCGGGCCCCACCCGCGGGTCAAGGGGGGCCGCGGCCGCTACCCGCCCCTGGCCCCTGGGTGGCCCCCCAGGTCGCCCTTTGGTCCACGTGTGTATTCCGTCGCATAAAAAATCTCCGTAAATTTTGAGGGTATTCCGACGATATTTCCTGTTGTGACTTTTCTGAAATACAAAAACAGCAAAAATAGGAAACTGGCACTTGGCATCTTGTCAATAGGTTAGTCCGAAAAAATGCATAAAAATGATATAAATGACAGTAAAAACATGTGACAATATCACAAAACTAGCATGGATCACTCAAAAATTATAGATACGTTTGAGACGTAACAGCATCCCCAAGCTTAACTCGTACTCGTCCTCGAGTAGGTAAGTGATAACAAATAATTGATGAGACATGCAACCAACACATTCTTGATCAAGATAGTAATGCAAATCAAAGATGTGAATGAAGAGATACAAAACAATTGTCTATAATTGATAGCAAGAAAGCAATGAATAAACAAGTTGAATCATCCAAGCAAAACCTTTCATAAATAGTATGTCAAACACATGAAAACAATGTGATCAACATATTTGAATAATTCACAAGGATAATAATTCCATGACAAAAGTGTTTGAGAATCAACACAAAGGAAGATGTAAGCATTATAAAAGAGCTTCAACTTCCAACGGCTTATCTTATAGATAAAGTCAATATAAAGATTAATGTTTAATCTCGATAATGTAATATGATCAACGTTACCCAGGGTCAATGCTAGATGTTTGCTTTTGTGGAGATAGAAGGAAAAAGGGAAAACTGACTCAACATTAAAAGTAAAAGAAAGACCCTTCGCAGAGGGAAGCAGGGATTAGTCATGTGCTAGAGCTTTTTGGTTTTTAAAACAGAAGTAAAATGATTTTGAGGCATGCATGCTTTCGTCAACGACTTCACAACAGAGAAACTATCTAGTCCCTCATGACAAGCAAGGCTTTTTAGACTTGTGAGAGTAGCTGGTTCTTAGAAGAGCGAGTACGCTCCTCTTTCACCTTGGTTTCACCACTGTCCAATGTTTGGGCTGATTTCTCAGATTTGCATTGCGCGGAGGAGAATTGGTGAGTTATATTTATATTTTGCTTAAGCTGCTCTCGGGTTGATTCAAGTGAAAACGTAATCCATCGACACCGGGTGAAAGGGGGGAAATGACCTCGCTTGTCACAAGTTATATCTAGCTCTCTACTGCTCCCTCATGAGCTTAAAAACAGAGGCACAAAGAAGGAGTATTTTGAATTTTTAAAGGTAGCACATGACAAATTTGCTTGGAATGGTAGGATATACCATGCATAGGTTGATATGGTGGACTCCACTGGCAAGAAAGTTTGGCTTTGGGGATTGGATGCACGAGTGAACCATACACTCAGTACGAATTTTTGGGCTTAGCAAAAAGGTATTTGAAGCAAACATCTATCAATAACCTGTAATAGAACAACATAAGACATCTACCGGTCATAACCATAAAAATTCTACACCGTCTCCCTTGTTGACCAAACAATTCTTTTGATGGAAAGATTAGCACTATGAATTAACAACTGTGAAAAACCACACAATTTCAAGCTTTCAACCATATTTCTTTACTAATCAATTCCACTCAAATAATCAGCAAGTTTAAGCATTCAACTTAACATCTCAAAACAATTGATAAACATCAAGTATCCACACCATGATCTACAAAACTATGCAGGCTTTTCATTTTATTCTATCATCACACAAATAACATTTTGTCGCATTGACAATTCAAGCAATTTTTCAACAACAACTCTCCACAAAGTATAAGTGAATAACAAGAGAGTTTAACTTAACAACTATCAGATCTAAACAAGATAAAAGCTAAAAGCGAGAGCTTACTAGAAAACAAACAGTAGCTAAGAATACTCAAAAAGATATAAGTGAAGCAAAGGAGTATTCAAACGAAAAAGCGGAGCGTGTCTCTCTCCCACACAAATAAAGCTAGGATCGAACAAAGATATGACCAGAAAACAAACAAACAAAACTGAATGTAAAAAGATGCTCCAAGCATAGCACATAATATGTAAAGTGATAAAAACGAAGTTCAACGAAGACGACCTTATGATAGTCGATGAAGATGAGGGGATGCCTTGGGCATCCCCAAGCTTTGACTCTTGATAGTTCTTGATATTCAGAGGGGGTTCCATGGGGGCATCCCCAAGCTTGAGCTCTGATCCATCCTCGATTTCTTCATATTCCTCTCCTTTGGAACTTAAAAACTCCCTTCACACAAAACTTCTCATAATTTGATTAGAGGGTTAGTGCTCATAAATTAAAATGCACATGTGTTCAACTCATTACAAATTGCAAACCAACTTCATTTAACATTAGTTACTGTTTACTAAGCCTCAATGTGGCACTCCACCCCTAGAGTATCACATATGACGATGGTAAAGAGACAAATGCAAAATAAAAGCAGAATCTGTCAAAATCTGAACAGTCTGTAAAGATCGAATTTTTCGAGGCACTTCTGCAGCTCAAATAAAACAACTTCAAACTAATGAAAGATATACAAAAGCATCAGACTTTCTGTAAAAAATTATCAGAGACAGATAGAGTTCTGGCGATTTTATGATTTTCGTGCAACAGGCGCACAAAATTTGTTTTTGGACAGCAACACAATACCTCGCACTTTCAATAGATTAGAGGCTAAACTTGGCACAAAAAACCAAAAGAAAAAGATAAAGTGAAGTTGCTACAGAGTTAATAACTTCATGACTCAAGAAAAACAAAAATCAAACTGAAAGTAAAAGATGGTTTGCCTCCCAACAAGCGCTTTTCTTTAACGCCTTTTAGCTAGGCGCAATACCAAATATCAAGTTTTTTCGGAGGCCTTTGCAAAATCAAGAGCATAGCTTGACCTTATGATTGATTCAAAAGAAAGCTTCTTTCTATTTCTAGGGAAGTGTTCCATCCCTTTTTTAAGGGGGAACTGAAACTTTATATTTCCCTCTTTCATATCAATAATAGCACCAACAGTTCTCAAAAACGGTCTTCCCAAAATAATAGGACAAGAAGCATTGCACTCAATATCCATAACAATAAAATCAACGGGAACATAATTATAATTAAAAACAATAAGTACATCATCAACTCTACCCAAAGGTTTCTTTTTAGAAGAATCAGCAAGATGAACATTTAAGTAGCACTCTTCCAATGGATTCAAATCAAGCATATCATAGAAACTTTTAGGCATAACGGAAACACTTGCACCAAGATCACATAAAGAATTGTAATCAAAGTCATTTATTTTCATCTTAATAGTGGGTTCCCAACCATCTTCTAACTTCCTAGGGCTAGAGGTTTCAAGCTTTAGTTTTTCTTCCCTAGCCTTGATAAGAGCATCGGTAATGTGTTTGGTAAAGGCAAGATTTATTTTACTAGCATCCGGTGCCTTAGCAAGTTTTTGTAGGAACTTAATGACTTCAGTAAGATTGCAATTATCAAAATCAATTTCATCATCTTTAAAAAAACTAGGAGGATCCTCTTTAGTGGTTTGGATAGTATAAACTTTAACAGTTTTCCTATTCATTTCAGCAATTCTAGCTTCTTCAGCCTCTCTAGCCCACCTAGCTTTCAAGAGAGCCATAATCCTTTCATTTTCATTAATTTGAAGAGAGATAGCATTTAAAGATTCAGTAAGTTTTTCTTGATTTGGAGTGGTTCTAATTTTCAGAATTTCAACATCAGGAGCAAGAACGTCTACTTTAGAGACTAGACTATCCAGTTTTTCCAACTTCTCTTCAACAGTTTTGTTAAAAGCTTTTTGCGAAGTGATAAATTCCTTTAAAACATTTTCAAGATCAGAGGACACATTCTTATTAGGATTATAAGAATTACCAAAGGAATTACCATAAGAGTTGCCATTATTGGGAGGATAAGGCATATAGTTGTTGTCGGAGATCTGTCCCAGGAACTGGGTGCGTCTCACTAGGTAAGGAATCGAGTAAGGGGTTGAACACGGAATCAAACAACCCTCAACGTGCCTCGGCGACGGCGCTCACCAAGATCGCCGTGGGACTACACTGCAGAAATGAACACACGATATTAGCCAGGTTTAGGGCCCTCTTGGAGAGGCAAAACCCCTACGTCCTGCCTTGGTTTGTATTGCCCTGCTTGGAGAGGTTACAGTATAAGGAGAGCTCATGGAGCTCGAGGTGGCTAACAATGGCTATCACTAGAACCGCAGAGGGGAACTTCAGATCCAAGATTTGGTCTGAGTCTTCTCTACCTCTCGTCCAGCATGTTCCTTCTGTCCCCCCCTCCTGAACGTGCCACCCCTCCTTTTATAGGTGTCCTGGACCTCTTCCCCCAAATATCTTGGCGGGAAGGGTTACCACATTGCGACGAAGGAGGAGGCCAGGTGCACGATAAAGGGAGAGTTCATGGGCGCGGCCCATGGCAGGGGACGGCGTCACCAAAGCTGGAAAAGCCACCGTCCAACCAGGACGGTGGGTTGGCTCTGTCGGGGCTCGGGATGCGCCAGATGGTGACGTCGCCTTTGGAGCGTAGTGGCAGACGGTCTCCTTATCACCAAAGTGGCAATTCTTGCTGCTCCTTCGCTTGACGTGGCTTTGTTGACTGCTTTATACACGAGAGTGGCAACCGCAGCGCGGTCGTCACTCCACGCAGGCGCGCCTGTCACTCTGCCGAAGGCGCAGAGCCCATGTGCACTTTGTCGCCGGAGACAGGGTTTCCTTCGAGGGGAAGGAACCCCGCGAGGCTGGGGGCCTCGCCGAGCCTTTCGGCTTGGGTAGCATCCGTGATGCCCTCTCGAGGAGAGGTCCCTCGCGAGGGGCAAAACCCTCACGAGGCTCGCCAGGCTTGGAGAGCCTGATCCTTAGATGCCCTCTCGAGGAGAGGTGCCTCGCGAGGGGGAAAACCCTCGCGAGGCTCGCCAGGCTTGGAGAGCCTTGTCCTTAGCGTAATCTCTTGAAGAATGTTGTGGGCCCTGGCAGGCCGGCCCGTGGTACCCTGGTTTCCACTGTGCCGACAGTAGCCCCCGGGCCCATGATGGGCACGCCCAAATCCGCGGATGCAGGCATAGCATCGGGGGTCCAACGATGCATGCCTGGGCCGTGACACGTGGGGCACAGCGGTTGCGCCCGAAGCCACGATCGCCTCGGCTCCAACGGGCGACCCGGTGGGGCCCGCCACGCCCTTGGCAACTGGCCAATAAAGCCTGCGCGTGATGATGGCGCCCATCACTTCGTCCATTACTCCGCCGCACACTTCCCCCAAACGCCTCCTTCTTCCAGAGCTCATCGCCTCCAAAATCTCCTTCTCTTCCGCAGCCATGGCGCCCAAGAAAGAGACCGTTCCCAAGAAGGGCAAGGCTCCGATGCAGGCTGGCTAGCCCGCGGTGGCGTCGGGGAGCGATGAACCCAAGGGGGCGCTGCGGGGGTCCCGTATCAACTTGGCGGGGATCGACAAGGTGCGCCACCTGGCGGCCAGGAGCACCAGCGAACACGGCGCCACAAGCATGGAGCCGGCCAACAGCCAGAAGCTTCGCGAGGGGTACTACCCCATCTTCCTCCACACTCTCTTCGCCGGTCTCGTTCCTCCTTTCTCTGACTTCCTCATGGCGGTTTTGGAGGTATACCAAATCCAACTCCTCCATCTCCATCCCAATTCCACCCTCATCCTCTCCATCTTCCCCTACCTCTTCGAGGCCTACATTGGCATCCGTCCCTCCGTGGAACTCTTCCGCAGCTTCTACGCACTCCGGTCCACCGCGCAGAACGAGCGGACCGGATGCGTCTCCTTCCGCATTGCCGACGCCAGGAGCCATAACTACATCCCCATCGCATGGAGCGGTAAGAATGCCATCACCAAGGTGACGAAAAAGGTGGAGGACTTCCTCCAGCGGTGGTTCTTCATCGACACCAAGGTGAAGAACCCTCTCCTGGATGTACCCGTGGCGCCCCCGACGAAGTGGGCGCGCTGGGCGAGCGAGGATTTCGAGGGCCCAAACCTTGACGAGGTGTACGAGTGCCTACGAGGGCTCCGCGAGGCTGGACTCACCGGCCAGATGGTGGCGAAGGACTTCACGAGGCGCCGCATCGCCCCCTCCAGTGGCATTCAGAGCCGATGTGGGCGTACTCAGGCCGGGAGGATGGGATGCGCCTGTGCACAGACAACTTTACTCCGGAGGTGTTGGACAAGGTCATGGGGACCCTCTTCACCTCGGCGGCCATTCCAGCCCCAAACGCCGACGAGGCCCGCCCGCTCTTCACCTTTGATGAGGATAGGGTGCGCAAGCACCGCAGGTGCCTGCCCAGATTCGATGAATGGGGCATCGTGCCCGAAGGACACCGCGGGCCCCACAGCAACCCGTGGGCGGCGGAGCCGGAGCAGGTGGACGAGTCGCCGGAACCGGCCGAGGCGGAGGACCCTAGCGAGGACGAGGCCTTAGGAGATGCTGACCCCTCGGGAGGCCCCGCGAGCTCCTCGAGGAGCGCTCCGCCTGAAGAGGATCTCCTAGAGATTTCCTACAACAGCGACGAGGATCCCGCTCGCGGAGCTCCCTCCCGACGCACCGAGGGGGAGGAGGAGAGCAGCGGCGAGGGAGGGTGCCGCGAGCCCCGCACCAAGTTCGCCCACGACAGGGACGCCGGGGGCGCGACGGGCGCTCCTCGCGAGGAGGCAGGAGCGCCTCGAGAAGGAGCCGGAGCAAGCAGCCCCCAGCCGCCGAAGGCGAAGAAGAGGGTGTGGAAGATGGCCGACGAGTAAGCCTTGGTCCTTCTTCTTTCCTTTAGGATTTTGCTTTTGAATACCCTCCTGAAGGATCTTCCGTTTGTCTTTCTTTCAGCAACCTCGCGGCGCCGAAGAGGCGACAGCTCCGCAAGCTTGGGGATGTTGCTGGCGCCACCGTGGCGACGCTCGCGGTTGACGAGCCGTGGCGTGCAGTTACTCCTCCCGCGAATGAGCACCGCGCGGAGGACGAGGTTGTAGAGGTGGCGTCGTCGCCAGCACGAGCCGCCACTCCTCCCACACAGCAGGAGGCTACGGAGGAGGAGGCAGCGACCGAGGCCGCAGGAGCCTCGAAGAGGCCGGATGAGGCGGAGGCCCAAGAGGCCACCGTGGAGCCGCCTCCGGAGGGTGAGGCCTCCACAAGAGGGGCGGACGAGCCCGAGGCCGCGGCGGGCGCGGCCACGACAGAGGGGGCTAAATCTGCCCCCGGAGGGCAGGAGGAGGAAGCACCTCCGGAGCCCACGGAGGCCGGAGTTGGGGACGAGAGGCCGCCCAGCCCCCAGAGTGCTCCTAACAAGGGCGACGAGGGAGACTCCCACAGGATCCCCCAGGCCGCATCAGAAGCCGCCGTGAGCCCGGGGCAAGGTGCTCCGGGTGCCTCGACAAGCAACGAGGTCTCTTCACCCCGCGGCGATGGAGGGACCTTGGTGCTGCGGGAGCCGCACCATCACACGGCTCGCCGCAGCTCCGTCTTCAGCCAAGAGTGGCAGACGCTCGACAGGCTGGAGACGCAGTACGCCGAAGAGGAACTCACCAGGGCGGAGGAGCGGGCGGAGCTCGACAAAGCGTGGGCCCTCCTCCACGAGAGGGTGGAGAGCTGCCGCCGGCAGGATGCGGCGGCTCGGGCGGCGCGTGAAGAGGCGATGCGCTTCGCCAAGGAGACCCGCGACAGCGTGAAGCGGGAGGCGGCGGAGACCATGGCGCAACTGGACGATGCGCGGGAGGCTCTCGAGGCAGAAACCGCCTCCAAGCAATAGGAGGTTGCGGCCGCAGAACAAAAGTTCGTCACGGACTCCAAAGTCGTCGAGGACAGCCTGAAGGAGCTCCACGTGAGGCTGGACGCTCGCGAGGTGCAGCTGACAAAACGCGAAGCGGAGCTGACGCGACGCGAGGGAGAGCTCTCCCCCCGCGAGGAGGCACTACGCCGGCGCGAGGAGCAAATTCAGCAGCTCGAGGTGGACCAGGCCTCCCGCGAGGCAGAACTGCAGGCTCGCGAGAGTCGCGTGGCCCAGGACGAGGCCACCTACGCGGAGTGCCTCGAGAAGGCCAACACCGGCCTCGCGGAGAAGCAGAAGAAAATGAAGGAGGAGGCCGACGACAGGGTCAAGCTCATCCGCCGAGATCTCGCCAAGAGCTTTGACGAGAAAATCAAGAAGCAGGAGGAGCGCTTCACGACGAAGCGCAATGAGCTCCATCACCGCATCAGGGGGCTCGAGAAGGGGGAGAAGTAGATGGCCTCCCGCCTTCAGAGCGCCAAGGATGCTCAGGCTCGCGCAGAAGAGAAAGCCGTAGCCCTGGAGAAGGACCTGAGCGAGCTCCACCAGCAGGTGGGGCTGGCTGCTGACGCCGCGGAGGAGGTACGGCGCCACGCGCAGACCGCCCAAACCATGTCGCGCCAACGCCAGCGCATGAACCAGGGCCTGGTGTCCCGCGCGCGTGCCGTTGGGGCCCGCCTGGGGACCGAGGTCCCCTCCTTCACCACATAGGGGAACGCCGACGAGGCCGGGTATGCGTTCTTCTTCGAGCAATTCCTCGTGAAGCTTGAGGAGACTGCAAAGGGCTTCGACGAGCGCGTCGTCGAGGAGAGTCGCGATCTCCTCGTCCTCGCCACCTGCCGCATCTTTGCCAACCTCGCGAGGCTTCAGCCTTCCCTCGACCTCGAGGCCGTGACGGCGCCCGTCGACCTTAGCTGCCGCGTGGCAGTGAGCGACAGGATGCGGCAGGCCGCAGAGGCGTATGCCAGGAAATTCGACCAGGTCGAGGTTGAGGAGGACGAGGACGATGGCGAGGAGGACGCCGCGGGAGAGGAGGAGAGTGCCGCTGCGGATGACGGGGGCACCTCAGGAGGCCCGCAGGCCTGAACTCTTTCCTGCGGCTGGATGTGCATGGAGCACACATTAGCATTTTGCTTGTAAAGCTTTGTAAAGACTTGTTTAAGTTTAATTGGATGTGCTTGTGAATGTCCCTCGGGAGGCTTTTATCTTTCCCTTCATGTCTTTTTCGCTCTACGTCTTAGGAGCCTCTCTTAGCGCTACACCACCGCCGCTTCGGTATGTCAGAGTCAGCGCTCCACAAGGCCGGGGGGTGCGTGAGGCCTCGAGAAGTAAGAGCTCCCGAGGCGCGATGCTCGGGGCTCCCCTTTAACGCGCAAGCAGCCCATGAGGCATAGGAGAGAGAAAAGAGGCTCGAGGGACAAAAACTAGCGAAAGGAAATTTAACCAAGTGTTAGGACTTAGCTTCGCGAGGCGTTTTTGCCTTGGAGAGGGTGTTGGTTCCCTGATGAGGCGTTTTTCCTCTCGAGGTTTCCTGAGGCTTGTTTTGAACCTACTTTCCTGCGCTTGGACAGATAGGCATACCCACAAGCAATACATAGCTAGATAACTCATGCGTGCTCGTAGGTTCCATCATGTGTGTCTCGCGAGGAGAACAGGCACCAAGGTCCTTGGTGAGTTGACGTGCACGGGAGCTGGCCCATGAGTTCAGAGCTCCTTGGGAGTTGACGTACATGAGAGCTGACCCGTGAGTTCAGAGCTCCTTGGGAGTTGACGTACATGAGAGCCTTGGGAGTTGACGTACATGAGAGCGGATCCCTTGGGTTTGAGGCGCTGCTGGGATGCTCCCGAGGCACATGCACCATGCTCAGCCCCCACTCGCGAGATACACAGGAGGGATCATACGAGCAAGGATGAAATGCAACAATATAACTACTTACCGAAGCAACATCATATGCTGGCGCAAAGCGCAAAGGTTCAAAGTGACCTGCAATAAAGGTTCATTACACTGGCGTGGCCAGAAGTACAAAATCCGCCATGTATGGGCATGAGGTTCCACATTGAGTGGCTGAGACTCTCGCAGACCAAGGTGACGCATGTAGAGAGAGCTCAGAGGGGGCCCCTATGCGGGGGTGGCTTCGTAGAGCCTGTGGTCCGCCATGTCTGGGCATGGGGATCCCCCTCGCCAAGGCATGGTGCTTGAAGAAGTCACCTTGCCGAGGCGTGGTGGCTTGAGAGTCTTCTCGAACAGCCCGCGGCAACGTATAGTAGAGAGGGGAGCTCGAATTTTTTCCTCGTGGAGGATGATGGCGCAAAGCTCTTCCTTGACACAAAAAATTGCTCGTCGAGGACGATCAGGGGTAGAACTTGCGCAAGTGCTGGATGTTCTAGGGGTTGGCGACAGGAATGTCGTCCTCCGTCTCGAGCCGCGCGGAGCCAGGCCTGGCGATGTGCACGACCCTGTAGGGTCCTTCCCACATTGGCGAGAGCTTGTGGAGGCCTTCCCTGGAGAGGATTCTCCTCAGGACAAGGTCTCCTGCTTCGAGAGTGCGCGGGCGGATGTGGCGGCTGTGGTAGCGACGGAGGTCTTGCTGGTACCTTGCCGCTCTCAGGGCCGCATTGCGGCGGAGCCCCTCGAGCAGTAGCAGGTCGTTGTTGCGGAGTTCGTCCAGCTCAGCCTCCTTGAAGGCCAAGACTCGTGGAGAGCCGTGGGTGATCTCGCTGGGGAGAACAGCTTTAGCGCCATAGACGAGGGAGAACGGCGTCTCACTAGTGGGCTTTGTTGGCGTGGTGCGGATGGACCAGAGCACCGAGGGGAGTTCATCGATCCAGTGCTTGCCGCTAGCCTTGAGGCGGTTGAAGCTTCTCGTCTTGAGGCCCTTGAGTACCTCGGCGTTGGCTCGCTCGGCCTGCCGCAGTAGGACTTGAAGGCGTCACTGATGAATTGGGAGCCGTTGTCAGTGATGATGCGGTTGGGCACGCCAAAGCGGCAGATCAAGCTCCTGATGAATTTTACTGCTGATTTCGCCGGGATGGTGCGCACGGGTTCCACCTCAGGCCACTTGGTTAACTTGTCGATGGCGATGTAGAGGTAGCGGTAGCCCCCGAGCGCTCGCGGGAAAGGCCCCAGGAGGTCCAGCCCCCAGACCGCGAACGGCCATGAGAGCGGGATAGTCTAGAGTCCTTGCGCGGGCTGGTGGATTTGCTTGGCGTGGACTGGACGATTTCGGCTGCATCTTGAAGCACTGAAGGCCAGTAAAAACCACTTCGGAAGACCTTGCCTGCGAGGGTGCGTGAGGATGAATGGTGGCCGCACTCTCCGCTGTGGATGTCGTTGATGAGCTGGCGGCCTTCCTCGGCGGGGACGCACCGCAACGCAACCCCATTGGGGCGCCTATGGTACAGGTCTCCGTCGTGGAGGCAGTAGGACTTGGCCTGGCGAGCAACCTTCTCGGCCTCTGCATCTTCTTTGGGAAGGACTCGATTTTGCAAATAGCTCTTGATCTCATCGATCCAACTAGTGTCTTGGCGTACCAGGGTAATCAGCAGGCGATCGCCTGAGGGCAGCCCGCAGTTTGGTGCTCCACTTGATGGGGCTGGTGGGAGCTCCTCATTGATGCTCATGTTGACCGCTGGTTGCTTGACCGAGGACCTGGTGAGTCTCTCCTCGAACACTCCAGGCCTCTGGGCTTCCCTTCTTGCTGCTCGCCTGGCGAGTTCATCCGCTTCCTGGTTTTCCCCTCGTGGGATATGCTTGAGCTCCATGCCCCTGAAGTGCTTCTCGAGTTTGCGTACCTCTTCAAGGTAGGCCACCATGTAGGTGTCCTTAGGCGTGTAGCTCTTGTTGGAGAAGTTGACGAGGAGCTGAGAGTCGCCCTTGATGAGGATGCGCTTGATGCTGAGGGCAATGGCAGCTCTGAGCCCGGCGAGGAGGCCTTCATATTCAGCTATGTTGTTGGAGACCTTGTCGCTATCCTTGAAGCACAACTGGAAGGCGTAGTAGAGCTTGTCGCCTGTTGGTGAGGTCAGGACAGCACCAGCCCCTACACTTCGGGCCGCGAAGGCGCCGTCGAAGTGCATGGTCCAGCAGCTGGGCTCCGTCCCTCCTGAGGCTGTAACTTCTTCCTCTTGAGGCTCTTCTTCACGTGTATCCGTCCATTCCGCCATGAAATCGGCCAGCGCCCTGCCCTTGATGACCCTTGTGGTGTCAAACTCCAGCTCGAAAGGTTGCAGCTCGATGCCTCAGCCTGCGACGCGATCTGTTGTGTTTGGGTTGCGTAGGACTTGCTCTAGGGGGTACGAGGTGACCACCTTGATGGGGTGACCCTGGAAGTAGTGGCGCAGCTTCCTGGAGGCGCTGAGGAGCGAGAAAAGGAGCTTCTATTGCATGGGGTAGCGCCAGCGAGCGTCCCGCAGCACTGTGCTGACGAAGTACACGGGATGCTCAACGAGGGTGGTTGTTGGCGTGGAGCGGTTGGCTCCTCTCGAGGCTCGGTGGAGTCCTTGTCGAGGTTTTCCTGAGGCCCCACTTGTAGAGGCTCGGCGTGAGGCTGGAGGCTTGGCGAGGCTGCTTCCTTGTCGTGGAGTTCTGGGCTTGGCGAGGCGGAGCTCTGCTTGGCGAGGACTGGCTCTTCCCTTTCAGCCACCAAGACCGCGCTTGCCGTCTGAGGAGTGGCTGCAAGATACAGCTTCAGAGGCTCGTGAGGGCGTGGGGCAACCATGATGGGTGGGCTCGCCAGATACTTCTTTAGGTCCTCGAAGGCTTTTGCCGCTTCAGGGTTCCACTTGAAAGGACCGGACCTCTTCATGATCTTGAAAAATGGCAGCGCCCTCTCGCCGAACTTGGAGATGAAACGGCCAAGGCTGGCCATACATCCCGCTAAGCGCTGCATGTCCTTGAGGCGATGAGGAGGCTGCATCTCTTATATGGCCCTGATCTTGTCGGGGTTTGCTTCGATGCCGCGATGAGACACCAGGAACCCGAGGAGTTTGCTTGAAGGGACCCCGAAGATGCACTTGGCGGGGTTCAGCTTGATGTTTACCTTGCGCAGGTTGGCAAAGGTCTCCTCGAGGTCCTTGATGAGCGTGTCCTTCTCGCGGGTCTTGACCACGATGTCGTCGACGTAGGCCTCTGCATTCCTTCCCATTTGAGCTCCCAAGGCGATCCTCATGAGGCGCTGGAAAGTGGCACTGGCATTTTTCAGGCCGAAGGGCATGCAAACGTAGCAAAACACACCACAAGGGGTGAGAAATGACGTCTTTTCCTCGTCCTCCTTCGCCATCTTGATCTGGTGATAGCCTGAGAAGGCATCCAAAAAACAGAGGAGTTCGCAGCTGTCGGTGGAGTCCACGATCTGGTCGATCCTTGGGAGGGGATAAGGGTCCTTGGGGCAAGCTTTGTTGAGGTCGGTGAAGTCGATGCAGAGGCGGCTTCCTCCGGTGTGCTTAGGGACGACCACACCGTTGGAGAGCCAAGTGGGATGGTCAACTTCCTTGATGATGCTGGCTTTCTTCAGCTTCTCTACCTCTTGAACGATGAAATCTTGCTTCTCTGGCGCCTGGCGCCGCGCCTTTTGCTTCACGGGGCGTGCGTTTGGACACACGGCTAAGTGGTGCTCGATCACCTCCCTCGGTACTCCGGACATATCTGACGGTGTCCATGCGAACATGTCAGAGTTTGCCCTGAGGAAGGCGACGAGCGCGCTTTCCTATTTGGGGGGCAAGTTGGCGCCGATGGTGACGCTAGCCCCCGAGCTGTTTGCCTCGAGGGGCACCTTCTTTGTCGCGGCCTTCTCCTGAGAGAACAACTGCTTCTTCTTCGCGGGGGGCCTCGGGAGGGGTTCCTCATCCTCATCAGCGGGGAACGCCACCGCGGCAGCCTTGTAGGCCGCTTGCGCAGCGTACAGGGCGTCTGAGACCATGCCGCGGATGACGATGGTGCCACCCGAGCCAGGGAGCTTGACGAGGTTATAGGCGTGGTGGGTCACCGCCATGAATTTCGCGAGGGCGGGGTAGCCGAGGATGGCGTTGTAGGGCAGGCCGATGTGTGCGACGTCGAAATCGATCAGCTCGATGCGGTAGTTGGCTTGCGTGCCGAAGGTGACCGCGAGCCTCACTTGCCCCAGAGGGGTCGTGAGACCCTCTGTCACCCCCGAGAAGGGCTTGGTGGGCATTAGCTGCTCGTAGGGCACCTGAAGCTTCTCGAAAGTCTCGACAGAGATGACGTTGAGGCCTGCTCCCCCATCGATGAGCGTCTTGGAGACTGCGATGTTGTTGATGGTGGGGGTGCAGACCAGCGGGATGGTGCCAACAGTCGAAGTGGACTTGGGGTGGTCGCTGGAGTCAAAGGTGGTGGGGTGCTGGGACCACTTGAGGGGCCTGGAGGCCTCAACCCCGGGAAGCACTGCCGCAATCTCGCGAGCGAGTTGCTTGAAGTGGCGGTTTGAGCTAGGGGCCTGAGCCCCGCCAAGGATGCAAGCGGCCCTGCGAGGCACCTGGTAGCCCGCAGGTGTCTCGGTAGGGAGGTTGTCGTTCGCGGGCTGGACGGCGTTGGCTTGAGGGTTCTGCTGGTAGTTGTCGTCGTAGTTGTTGTTGTTCCAACGTCGCCCCCGCGGCCGCCGCCGTGGCCGCCGCGACCTTGCTTCCGCTCGCGAGCCTCACGAAGCCTCTTGAGGTCGTAGCAGTTCTCGGTGGCATGGGAATGCTTGTTGTGGTAGATGCAGAAGGGGCGATCGTCTTTCTTCTCGGGGCCCGCGGCTGGAGGGGTAGCGCAAGGCTGCTTGGCGTCAGGTTTAGCCGAGAGGACCGCCGTGGTCTTGCGCTTCTCGGTGGATTTCTTCTTCTTGGATCCCTCGGCAGGGTCCCCTGGCTCGTTCTTGATGAACAGGCGGCCCTCCTCGGCCTTGGCGCACTTATCCGCCAGGTCGAAGAGCTTGACGACGGTGGTGATGTTGTCGTGGATGCCAAGCTTCTCGAGCATCCGCACGTCCGTGACTCCAGCCTGGAAGGCCGAAATGACCTACGCGTCGGTGACATTGGGGATCTTGTTGCGCACCTGGCTGAAGCGCTGGATGTACTTGCGGAGGGTCTCGCCAGGCTTCTGGCGCACACCGCGGAGGTCATTGTACGTGAGGCCGCGCTCGTACGTGCCCTTGAAGTTCGCGACGAAGCACCGGCAGAGCTCCTCCCAGGTGTTGATGGACTCGGCGGGGAGGTTCGTGAGCCACGAGGACGCGGAGTCCTTGAGGGCCATGGGGAACCAGTTCGCCATGACTTTGTCGTCGCCCCTGGCGGCCTGGATGGCCAAAGTGTAGAGCTGCAGGAACTCTAGGGGGTTGTTCTTGCCGTCGTAGCGCGGAGGAAGATCCGGCTTGAACTTGACTGGCCAGACGACATGACGGAGGCTGCGAGTGAACGCAGCCGTCATGCCGTAGGTGACTACGCCGTTGGCGAGGGTGACGCGGAGGTGGCGCCCTGCGGTGGCGACGTCCTGGACGGCGCGGTTGTGGCGGTTCTGCCCGTGCTCGATGCTTACGCGTGCATCCTCCAGGGCTCGCTGCACAATTTGGCAGTCGTGCGGCGACGATGCGTGCGATGCAGCGCGGTTGTCGCGAGGAGGAGCCCCCGTCGGAGCAGGTTGCGGTGGAGCTGATGGAGCTGAAGCTGGCGCGGGTTGAAGAGGAGGTGCAGGAGGTGCGCCGTGCGCCACGTCTCCCACGCGCGCAGAGGGAACCAGCGAACGAGACGGTGCAGGAGCGGTGACGCGAGCGGCGCCGACGAGCTCGGAGAGGCGGTTGAGCCAGGCCTCTTAAGCCTCCGGCGTGGGACGGTACTGCAGCAGCTCCTGCGCCATGAGAAGCGCAGTTGCTGGGCTGGGCGCAGGGCGGCCCAGCGAGGAGGCAGCGCGGTCCCGCGACGGGTGCAGGGAGGAGGCTTCCTCCTCGCCGAGGTCGTCCTCGACATGGTCATCGTTGTTGTCCTCTGGGTGCTCGACGCGGGGCTCGGGGTCGACGTGGCGCTCCGGAGCAGCGCGTCCGCGCGGGCGGCCGCGCGGGTTGCCGGCGGGAGCGGTGGCGGCGCTGGCTGTCCGGCGAGCGAGACGTGTCGAGGTTGAAGACGCGCCTCAGCCCCCTACCTGGCGCGCCAAATGTCGGAGATCTATCCCAGGAACTGGGTGCGTCTCACTAGGTAAGGAATCGAGTAAGGGGCTGAACACGGAATCAAACAACCCTCAACGTGCCTCGGCGACGGCGCTCGCCAAGATCGCCGTGGGACTACACTGCAGAGATGAACACATGATATTACCCAGGTTCAGGGCCCTCTTGGAGAGGTAAAACCCCATTTCCTGCCTTGGTTTGTATTGCCCTGCTTGGAGAGGTTACAGTAAAAGGAGAGCTCGTGGAACGCGAGGTGGCTAACAATGGCTATCGCTAGAACCGCAGAGGGGAACTTCAGATCCAAGATTTGGTCCGAGTCTTCTCCTCTACCTCTCGTCCAGCGTGTTCCTTCCGTCCCCCCTCCTGAACGTGCCACCCCTCCTTTTATAGGTGTCCTGGACCTCTTCCCCCAAATATCTTGGCGGGAAGGGTTACCACATTGCGACGAAGGAGGAGGCCGGGTGCACGATAAAGGGAGAGTTCATGGACGTGGCCCATGGCAGGGGACGGCGTCACCAAAGCTGGAAAAGCCACCATCCAACCAGGACGGTGGGCTGGCGCTGTCGGGGTTCGGGATGCGCCCGATGGTGATGTCGCCCTTGGAGCGTAGTGGCAGACGGTCTCCTTATCACCAAAGTGGCAATTCTGGCTGCTCCTTCACTTGACCTGGCTTTGTTGACTACTTTATACACGAGAGTGGCAACCGCGGCGCGGTCGTCACTCCACGCAGGCGCGCCTGTCACTCTGCCGAAGGCGCAGAGCCCATGTGCACCTTGTCGCCGGAGACAGGGTTTGCTTCGAGGGGAAGGAACCCCGCGAGGCTGGGGGCCTCGCCGAGCCTTTCGGCTTGGGTAGCATCCATGATGCCCTCTCAAGGAGAGGTCCCTCGCGAGGGGGAAAACCCTCGCGAGGCTCGCCAGGCTTGGAGAGCCTGATCCTTAGATGCCCTCTCGAGGAGAGGTGCCTCGCGAGGGGGAAAACCCTCGCGAGGCTCGCCAGGCTTGGAGAGCCTGGTCCTTAGTGAAATCTCTTGAAGAATGTTGTGGGGCCTGGCAGGCCGGCCCGTGGTACCCTGGTTTCCACTGTGCCGACAGTTGTTACCACCAAAATTATTTCGATAAGCATTATTGTTGAAGTTGTTTCTATTAAGAAAATTAACATCAACTTGATCCTTTTCTTGGGCAATTAATGAAGCAAGTGGAACATTATTAGGATCAATATTGGACTGATTGGTAGCAAGCATAGGCATAATCATATCAACCTTATCACTCAAAGAGGAGATTTCCTCAAAAGAATTTACCTTCTTACCATCTGGAGCTCGTTCGGTGTGCCATTGTGAATAATTTGTCATCATCTCATCCAAGAGTTTAGTTGCTGCACCGAATGTTGTGGACATGAAGGTGCCTCCCGTGGCCAAGTCCAAAAGGTTCCTTGAAGAAAAATTCAAACCTGCATAAAGAGTTTGGATAACCATCCACATAGTTAATCCATGCGTGGGACAATTCTTAACCATAGATTTCATTCTCTCCCAAGCTTGAGCAACATGTTCATTGTCAAATTGTCTAAAGTTCATAATGTTACTCCTTAGTTGTATGATTTTAGCAGGTGGATAATATTTTCCAATAAAAGCATCTTTGCATTTAATCCAAGAATCAATGCTATTTTTAGGCAAAGACAATAACCATTCTTTTGCTCTCCCTCTCAAAGAGAAAGGGAAAAGTTTCAGTTTTATGATGTCAATTTCTACCTTTTTATACTTTTTCATATCACATAACTCAACAAGGTTATTTAAATGAGAGGCGGCATCATCAGTACTAGCACCAGAAAATTGCTCTTTCATAACAAGATTTAGCAAGGCAGGCTTAATTTCATAAAATTCCGCTTTAGTAGCGGGTGGAGCAATTGGAGAGCATATGAAATCATTGTTATTAGTGCTAGTAAAGTCACATAACTTGGTGTTTTCAGTAGAAGACATAACGATAAGGTAAAATAATAAGACAGGAATAAAGACTACACAAACTTTTTTGGGTTTTAAAATTTTGAAACTGGAAAATAAACTAAACGAGATATAAAGCAAGCAAGACAAAAACAAAGTAAAGAGATTGAGAGTATGAGACTCCCCTTGCTGTAGTACCAAAGTCCCCGACGACGGCGCCAGAAAACTGCTTGATGGTGGATATTATTAAGTTGGGTGGTGCCCCAAGCGAAGGCAGAATTGTAGCTAGTAGCAGTTTTCCCTCGTTTAACGAACCGAGATTTAGCGAACCAGTAGGACTTTGAAATCAACAACGAGGTGAATGTTGAAGATCTCTGGCGCTTAACCTTCAACAGACTTGGACCTGCACACACTCAACCAAAATACTTTGCCCCCAACGGCGGAAAGGTTGTCAATCTTTCCGGTCTCGCAGAAAACAAAGCGGTTAATTGTATGATGAAATAGATAAAATATGAAAAGTGACCAGAGGAATAATGATGATTAAAATCAAGTAAATGAGGTTGAAAACAATGTAAAAAGATGGACCGGGGGCCATGGGTTCACTAGTGGAGTCTCTCAAGTAAATAAAATATGCATGTGATGGCTGAATGAATTACAGCTAGGCAATTGACAAGATCATGACACAAACCCAATTTAGCTATGACAAAAAGGACATGATAATATTTATGGAGGCATCACTATAAGGAACAAAGACTGTTGAGTCCAACTGCGTCTTTGTCTAAAAAGTCCACCGTGGGATCGCTATCCAGCCTGTCACCCAACGGTATTAAGTTGCAAGCAACAGACAATTGCATTAAGTAAAGTGCATGAAGTAAGCAATACTAATATCAAAAGAGACATTAACACCGCTGTTTTACCCTTAGTAGCAATAGCACACCCTCGCCCTTAGACGTTTCTGTCACACGTGCCCAGGAACAAAAGGGGGCATGAACCCACTATCTAGCATAAATACCCTCTCTTGGAGATACACACAATCACTTGGCCAAAGTAACTACGCACATCGGAGAGCATGCAAGAACATAAATTACTCATATAAGAATCATGCACAATCTAAACATAACTTCATAATCCATCGGATCCCAGCAAACACATCACATAGCATTACAATAATTGATCTTGATCATGTTAGGCAGCTCACAAGATCGTAAGACATGAAGCACAAGAGAGAGAGACTACCAACTAGCTACTGCCATGGACCCGTAGTCCAAGGTGAGACTACTCACAAATCATCCCGGAGGAAGGCATGGCGATGAAGAGCCCTCCGGGATTGATCTCCCCTCCGGCAGAGTGCCGGGATCAGCTTCAGATTGGACCCCGAACTAGGGTTTTTGGTGACGGTGCGTCGGGGTCGAGTTTCTGGAAAATAATGGACGCCCTCTCGGTTTTAGGTCAAAAGGGATTTTATAGGAATCGGAGGGGGCCGAGGCGATGTCCAGAGGGCAGGGGCAGTGTCGGGGATATGAACCCCGGATATCCCAAAGAGAACCTCTTCTTCAAAACTCCAGGGTGCCGGTTGAACAAGTGCCGGCTGCTTGGCGCCGCCTGAAGCCCTGAAGCACCGCCTGCGTCTACCCGGAGGCGGACGGCCGGCCAGACTGGAGCCGGACGCGAACAACCGACAACTCCGTACGGGTGGGCCTAGACCGCGTAACCGCTCCTGGTGAACAGTACTCACTGTCGGGCATCTCCTGTACCTAATCATGACAACAAGCTCCAGCCGGCTCGAGACTGTAGTGATGTCATAGGGGCAAACATGTAACTTCCCTGTAACATAGAAACCCTAGATGCTGCCTATATAAAGCATGCAGGGGCCTCCTGCGCGAGGCAGGTGAAACACGTGAGGAGACAGATAGCATCATCTTCAACCTCCAGCCGGCTAGGATCTCCAGCCGGCTGCCACCCGAAACAGCTCTAGGAGCACCTCTGTAGCCCGATTCAGTGATCAAGCAATAAGAACAAGAAGAGCAGGACGTAGGGGTGTTACCTCCACAAGAGGGCCCCAAACCTGGGTAACTAGCATGTGTTTGCGTGCTTGTTGCCCAATCCCGCGCGAGCATCCGATCGTCGCCTGCCCCACACTCTTTTCCATCTCTGATGGATATGCCGTGCAACCCACCACGACATTTGGCGCCCACCGTGGGGCTCGCGGCGAGCGGAGTCACGTTCTGCGCGGGATCCCGGACTGTAGATGGTCGGCGGATCGTCTCCGGCCTCGTGCTCTCCATCGGCTCCGTCGGCTGCGTCCTCGACAACACCAACAGCTTCGCCGACGTGGACGTCGCCAGCGGAGGAGCGGTCGTCACCCTTGGCGATTTCCACGTCTACGTCGCCGTCGCCGCTCAGGAGTACCCGGAGGTGGTCTACTCTAGCTTGGCTCCTTCGATCTTCGACGCCAGCACCTGCAACGACGACTCCGCCTTCGGCTACCTCAACTCCGGCGACGCGGACCGCGACGTCGCCAAGCTCAACGTCTACGCCGAGGTGCACATGGTCGAGCACGCGGCGGCAGGAGGCTCCGTCGCCGCTACTGTTCATGAAGCAGGCGAACCTTCTCGTTTCCAGCGCAATCTGGAGGCCGACTTCGAGCTTGTAAGCACCCCCATCACGCCGGGTGCGGATCCGGCCAAGGTGGCGGATGAACTCGAGAGGATGCGTCAACAGATACTCGACAAGGCTCTTCACCTCGCATCCACGCAGCGCCGACTCAACGCTACGATGCGCGAGTACAACACCGTCCACGGTTTCGAGCCGACAAGGGGCAACACGGAGAAGCTGAATGAAGTCCGACGCAAAGGAGGGGAATCTCGGAGGCGTCTTGAACCGTGCTGGCCAGCCGCACGAGCATTCGGACATCATCCTGCCTGAATACAGCAACCCGGTGCAAAACATGAAGGCTGCAGAGGCGGCCGCAGCAGAACTACCCCATCTCCAAGGCGAGGAGCTACGCCAGCAAGCGCGCCGAGTCTAGGAGCTCATCGCTGCGGCCAACCGGCAGCAACGCGAAACCGAGATAACGGCGAGCCGTGAGCATCATGAGCCGCCTCCAGGCTACAATGTAGCTGGCAAGTCCAAGCAAGGCGCTGAGGCGTCATCCACGAGCCGCGGAAGGGCGAAGGACAAGCAAACACGAGTTCATCGCGAGGGGAGCGCGAGCTCGCATCCTCGTGATCATGGCCGCGATCCGGCTGGACGACGCGAAGACGGCAACCGGAGCGAGCCTCGAGCCGGACGGAACGTCAAGGAGCGAGTCAGCCACAAAGTCACCATCGACGAACGCCTGGGGCCGCTGGGACCCGAAACCAGCGACGACGCACGCCACCGCATCGACGTGCTCAAGCTGTCAAGCATCATCGAGGAAGAAGACATTGCCGCCCATCGTTGTTTCGGACCCCGCATCCGGAGCGAGCGATTCCCGAAGGGATTCACCCTTCCCAGGGACACACCCAAGTACAACGGCACCGCGAAGCCGGAGGACTGGCTCGCCGACTACGTCACGGCGGTCAACATCGCAGGCGGCAACAAGCGGGTGGCCGTGCGCTACGTGCCACTCATGCTCCAGGGATCGGCACGGACTTGGCTCAACAGCCTTCCGAAGGAGAGCGTCAACAGCTGGCTGGACTTCGAGGAGGTGTTCAACCGCAATTTCACCAGCACCTACTTGCGCCCTGGCAACGCACAGCTGCTCGCGCTGTGCAAGCAGAAGGACGGCGAGTCGGACCGAGCCTACCTCACCCGATGGACAAGCCTTCGCAACTCCTGCGAGGGAGTTCTCGAGCTCCAAGCCGTCCAGTACTTCATCCAAGGCTGCCGAGACCAAACGCTGCTCAAGCACCGGCTCCTGAGGAAGAGCCCGAAGACCATGGCAGAGCTCATGGCGATCGCCGACGAGTACGCCACCGCCGACGCGGGCATGACCAACCCGATCCGACTCGACGAAGCCGGAAGAATCATCACGGCGGAGCCGGCTGCACGTCGTAGCCGGACGGAGAACCAAGAAGGAGGAAAATCGACCCGGCGTGATTCCGACGCGGCCGGCAAGCGCAAGTCCGCGGACGACCGCGTCGAGTCCAAGGTCGTCGCCACAACCGAGGGAAGGCCGGCAGGAGGCTTCGACAACCGCCGCATGAGGACCAGCAGCGACATGCGCCGAACAAGGGCGAGGAACAACTACGACTACTTGCTCGATCAACCGTGCCGGAACCATGGCGACCGGCCAGCAAACCACACCGTTCGGCAATGCACCCTCGGCTGCCCAAGGCCACCACCGTACGAGCGGCGAAACCCGCCTCCGCCTCGGGATGAGGCTGGACGGGACGATCGAGGACGCGACGACAGACGACGCGAAGATAGGAATCGCGAGGATCGCCAACGCGAGGAAGAAAGGAGGGAGCGCCTTCCAGCTCCGCCTCCAAGGGGTCCAGACGGCTACCAGAATCCGGATGCCGCCTACATCGTGTTCGTCAGCGAGCGCGACGACAAGCGAAGCCGGCGCGAACGGTTCAAGGAGCTGAACGCGGTGGTTCCGCCTGTCCCCCAGTACATCAACTGGTCGCAGGAACCAATCACGTGGGACCGCAGCGACCACCTGGAGCTGATGCCCAACCCAGGCGGCTATGCCTTAGTCCTGGAGCCCATGATCATCTCCGCCAAGCACGCTTGCACCTTCTCATGCGTCCTCATCGACGGGGGCAGCAGCATCAACATCCTCTACCGCGACACGCTGGAGAAGCTAGGGATCTCCGAGTCCAGCCTGACGCCGAGCCGGACGGTCTTCCACGGCATCGTGCCGGGGCGAGCCGGCTCATCCATGGGCCTCATCCGGCTGGACGTCCTATTCGGCACCAAGAGCAACCACCGCCGCGAGACTGTCTCTTTTGAGGTGGTCGACCACTCCAGCGCCTACCACGCCATCCTCGGGCGGCCGGCGCTCGCCAAGTTCATGGCGGTACCCCACTACGCCTATCTCAAGATGAAGCTACCAGGCCCACGCGGGATCATCACCGTCGCTGGAGACTACAAACGCTCCATCGCCTGCGCCTCCGACAGCGCGAAGGTGGCCGAGACCATGGTCTGCAATGAGGAGATGAAGCAATTCAAGCGCAAAGCCAATGAGGAGAAGCTAGAGATTCCGGAGTCGGCCAAACCGGCTGGCGAGTCGAGCTTCCAGGCGGCGCGAGACACGAAGAAGATCTACTTCGACGACACCGACAAGTCCAAATTCGTCACCGTGGGGGTGAGCCTGGACCCCAAATAGGAAAGCGTGCTCGTCGAGTTCCTCCGTGGGAACCGGGACATCTTCGCGTGGTCCCCCAAGGACATGCCGGGTGTACCGAGGGAACTCGCCGAGCACTCTCTACACGTTCGTCCAGACGCCAAGCCGGTGAAGCAATCCATGCGTCACTTTGCAGAAGGAAGAAGACAGTTGATAGGAGAAGAGATAGCGCGGCTACTCGCAGCCGGATTCATCAGAGAAGTGCAACACACGAGTGGCTAGCCAATCCAGTGATGATGGAAAAGAAGAACAAGAAATGGCGAATGTGTGTCGACTACACACACCTCAACAAGGCCTGCCCCAAGGATCCCTTCGCACTGCCACGAATCGACCAAGTGATCGACTCCACGGCCGGCTGCGACCTCCTCTCCCTCCTCGACGCCTACTCCGGCTACCACCAAATTCCGCTGAACCCGGACGATCAGCTCAAGACCGCCTTCATCACCCCCTACGGCCCATTCTGCTACACCACCATGCCGTTTGGCTTGAAGAACCCGGGAGCAACATATCAGCGATGCATGCAGAAATGTCTGCACGACCAAATCGGTCGCAACGCGCACGCATATGTCGACGACGTCGTCATCAAAACCAAGGAAAAGCACACCCTCCTCGCTGACCTCAAAGAAACCTTCGACAACCTGCGCCATTTTCGGATGAAGCTCAACCTGGAGAAGTGTGTGTTCGGCGTTCCAGCCGGACAGCTACTCGGCTACCTTGTGTCGGCACGAGGGATCGAGGCCAACCCGGAGAAAATTGCCGCCATCGACAACATGCGACAGCCGAGAAGCGTCAAGGACATCCAAAGGTTCACTGGCTGCCTGGCATCCCTCAGCCGCTTCATCAGCCGGCTCGGCGAGAAATCCCTCCCGCTCTACCATTTACTGAAAAAGACCGACAAATTCGTCTGGGCGACGCGACGAACGCTGCCTTCAAGGAACTCAAGCGTGCAATGGCCACCGCCCCGGTCTTAGCACCTCCGACTCCAAAGGAGCCCATGCTTATGTACATCGCCGCCTCCAACCGAGTCGTCAGCGTCGTCCTGGTGGTTGAACGAGATGAAGCCGGCAAGCAGCGGCCGGTTCAGCGGCCAGTCTATTACCTCAGCGAGGTGCTCTCTCAGTCAAAGCAGAATTACCCACATTACCAGAAACTCATATACGGCGTGTACATGGCCACGAAGAAGCTGAAGCACTACTTTCAAGAACATCCGATCAAAGTGATAAGCGACGCACCGCTTGCCGAGATCATAGGCAACAAGGACGCAACCGGCCGAGTCGCGAAATGGGCGATCAACCTCGCCAAGGCCATGAACATCAAGCGGATCCTCTGCTACGGCGACTCCGACTTGGTGGTCCAGCAAACTACTGGCCATTGGGACGCCAAGGACCCCAACATGGCCGCCTACCGCTTCTTCGTCCAGCAGCTCGCGGGATGCTTCACGGATGTGAATTTCACCATATACACCGCTCTAACAACGAGGCGGCCGACACTTTGGCGAACATTGGCTCTCTCCGCGAGGAAATCCCACCCGGCGTCGCCCTCGAGAAGCTTTACAAGCCATCCATCACGCCGTGTCCCGGCTCCGACTCCATCCGGATGCCGCCTGGCGCGGAGTCAGCTGGGCCGGCTCCAGGCGAGACGGAATCCGTCGAGGTCCTCGTCATTGAAGAAGCTCCGCCATGGACCCAACCCTTCCTCGCCTACCTCGCCAACAACGAGCTCCCGGCGGACGAGCTCACCGCCAGGCAAATCAAACGCCGGGCAAGTGCTTACACCATCATCAACAACGAGCTATACAAGCGCAGTGTCTCTGGGATATTCCAGCGCTGTGTGAACCAAGAAGAAGGAATCAAGATACTCAAAGAAATCCATCAAGGCGAATGCGGTCATCACGCATCCTCAAGGGCAATTGTGGCTAAGGCGTTCAGGCATGGGTTCTATTGGCCGACTGCGCTGGCGGACGCAAACCAGCTGGTCCGGCTCTGCAATGGCTGTCAGCGATTCGCGACGCAGAAGCACACGCCGGCTTCAGCACTCAAGACAATTCCTATCACTTGGGACTCGACATGGTCGGCCCGTTGAGAAGATCCAGCGGAGGCATGACACACCTGCTGGTAGCAGTGGACAAGTTCACGAAGTGGATTGAAGCTAAGCCGATTAAGAAACTGGATGGACCAACAGCAGTCAAGTTCTTCAAAAGCATCATCCACCGCTTCGGATACCCCAACAGCATCATCACGGACAACGGGTCGAACTTCGTCAAGGGAGAATTCGCCAAGTTCTGCGGCAGGACTGGCATCCGGCTCGACGTGGTCTCTGTTGCGCACCCACAGTCAAATGGGCAGGTCGAGCGGGCAAACGGCCTCATCCTATCCGGCATCAAGCCTCGGTTGCTTGAGCCGCTCGAGCGAGCAGCCGGCGCGTGGGAAGAAGAACTACCTTCCGTCCTCTGGAGCCTAAGGACGACACCGAATCGCTCAACCGGCTTCACCCCCTTCTTCCTCGTCCATGGGGCTGAAGCCGTCATTGCCAACGGACATCGAGCACGACGCGCCCCGGATCGTGCTGTACACGGAAACACAAGCTAAGCAAGCCTACAAGGATGGAATGGACCTGCTTGAGGAAGCACGCTAGATTGCCGAGTCAAGGTCGGCGATGTACCAGCAACAACTACGCAACTACCACAGTCGGCGCGTCAAGCATGTCCGCTTTCGCGAAGGCGACCTCGTGCTCCGGCTCATCCAGGATACCAAGAATATGCACAAGCTCTCATCGCCATGGAAGGACCATTCATCGTAAGCAAAGCGCTCATCAATGACGCCTACTACTTGATCGACGCCCGCAAACACAAGAAGGACACGATGGACAAGGAAGGCGATGAAACGGAAAGGCCATGGAACGCGTCACTCTTGCGTCGATTCTACACCTGAGAAAGAACCATGTATGTATCACCTATGCTATCAATAAAGAAATGAGAATGATGAGTGCATGAGCAGTTTTTCGCAAATCTTTTTTGCATTCCCTTTCCGGTTTTGCCGGCAGCCGGCAAGCTTGCCTTTACCGGCCGTGTAGCATGACTAACCCCTAAACGGCTAACTCTTCGAATCCGGTTAAGGTCGGCAAGAGAACAAGCTGGAGGGGGCCAACAACGTGAAAAACGCGCAAAGGGAGGTATTGCCGGCTGAAATAATGTTGTTCCATATAACTCGGCCAAGCCGGCAGTCGGCAACCGCTTATCCTATTACGGATGACTAGCTACACAACGCTAAACGGCTAACTCTTCGGATCCGGTTAAGGCCGGCAAGAGAATAAGCTGGAGGCTGACTGTATGCGAAAGACGTAAGAAACAGAAGTCGTTACCGGCTGAGAAAACTCTGGCCTAACAAACCGGATCCTAGCGTTATAGTAGTGTGCATGATCCCGCTAGACGGTGAAGTACACACGAACAGCGGCGGGAAAGGCTACAGGCGAGTGTGAAATTGAGATAAGCACAGTAAAAGTATTCTCCGTGATCAAAATAGCAAACTAATCGCTTCGTCATTTCATTTCACGCACGAAAACGCCGCCAACCGGCTTCGAGAGTCCAAGCCGGACACAGGCACGACGAGCAGGAAATGAAAACTGCGCACAAGTAAACAAGTGCAGGAACAAAAGCAAATAGCATTAAACGCCAAGAGCAAGGCTTTACAGATAGAGGCTGAACAACAAAACAAAAGAGGGAAGTCCACAGGCGGACCTTCCCCGCGCAACTACAAGGTCGAGCCGGCAGAGAGCTCCCTAAGCGGCATCCGTTGTCTTCCCGGATCCGCCTATCTTCTTGCCAACCCAGTGCTTGATGCAGAGGGCGCCGTCGAACACCTTCACGAAGAAGACGCCTTTGTCACGCCGAAGACGGAAGCAGAGAATGAAGCCGGCTTCGAGCTCGTAGAAGTCAGCGAACTCGTCCCAACCCCTGACGAATTCCACCTTGTTGACAACAGCATTACCCTCCACCTGGGAGGTGAACCGGACGGTTGCATTCCAGGGACCCTGGGAAGCACCCTCACGGAAGAGCTTGAACTTGAAGTGGCCAACGCCCGGAAGCGCGTCGGCGAAGGCATCAGGAAGCCTCTGCACCAGCCCAGTAACTGGCGAATGCAGGATCATGAGGAACTCCCCGATGGGGAACACACCCTAGCCCGGGCGCCGTGGATTCTCCAGGGAGTCGGAAGAGGCGGAAGACAACGCCGCGCTGTCTTCCTCGCTGTCAGTGACAGCAGAGGGAGCATATTTGGGAACCGGGTCAAAACCCGGAGGCGGAAGAATAGGGGTGGCCTCCTCCTCGCTCGATGAGTCGGGAAGAACAAGGAGGTTCTTGCCACGACCAACGCCGCCACCGACGGCACCCACCTTCTTCGGGCCAGCGCGGCTGCCGCCCCTGCCGCGGCCAGCGCTGCTACCGGCGGCAGCGGAGGCGACCGCCTTTCCCCGCCCTCGACCGCCTTTCTTAGGGGGACGACCGCGAGGATGTTTCGCCGGAGGCGCAGCGGCGGTCCCCTCAGCAGCAACGTCCAGAGGCTTGGACTTCACCATGGCGGAGATGCGAGGAAACAAGAAGAAGAAGGTGAAGGGAGAGCAAGAAAGCGCAGTGAGAAGGAAGAAACAAAATTGCGAAGCTTTATAGCACAACCAAGAGACAACGTGGGAGACCCAACCGTCACCCACGATCCCACGGTCTACACGTGGCAGTAAGATGCAGATGATGGAACTCTTCAGTAACTGCAACCGGGTCCACGCACAGAAGCCAAGGAGGCAAGCCCAAGCCGGCAAGAAATTCCCGGGGGCTGCGCAGCCGCCAAGCCGGCTCCGCAGACCCGGACGCACATAAAAATCACCCCGAGTCATGGACTCGGGGGCTGCCAAGCCGTCAGCCGGCATAAAATTCCTGGGGGCTGCGCACCCGCCAAGGCGGCTGCCCAGACCCGGACGCATATATACCACCCCAAGTCACGGACTCGGGGGCTGCCAAGCCGTCAGCCGGCATAAAATTCCCGGGGGCTGCGCACCCGCCAAGGCGGCTGCCCAGACCCGGACGCATATATACCACCCCAAGTCACGGACTCGGGGGCTGCCAAGCCGTCAGCCGGCATAAAATTCCCGGGGGCTGCGCACCCGCCAAGTCGGCCGCCCAGACCCGGACGCATATAAAAATCACCCCGAGTCACGGACTCGGGGGCTGCCAAGCCGTCAGCCGGCATAAAATTCCTGGGGGCTGCGCACCCGCCAAGGCGGCTGCCCAGACCTGGACGCATATATACCACCCCAAGTCACGGACTCGGGGGCTGTCAAGCCGTCAGCCGGCATAAAATTCCCGGGGGCTGCGCACCCGCCAAGGCGGCTGCCCAGACCCGGACGCATATATACCATGTAACATCCCAAAATTTTGGAATGTTAAAAAAAAATCACAAGAAATTAAAACTTTTTGACAAAGAAAGAAAACATTTGAGATTTGTTTGACATAAAACGTCAAAATAAAAGAAAATCCAAAGATATAAGGTTTTATGACCTATTAAAAAGTATTTTGGGTTTTCAAACATTTCAAACAAATTATTTGTTTCTATTTTACAGTTTGAAGTTAAAATATTTACTTTGGGAAAATATAAACCTTAAAAGTATTTTTGGACTTATTACCATATGTTTTTGTAAAAAGGTTTCCCAAAGTATTATCTTGAAATTAAAATGATATTGCAAAATATTTATTAAAATGATTACTTTTGATATTCTAGTTTTTATTTAAAATAAAAGGGTATTAAAATAAATTTCTAAAACCATATTGAAATTGGCATAAAGGTGCCAAATATTTCAATATGAATATTTTGAATTTCATTATTTTGTTATAAAAGTACCAAAATGTTTGATTTATAACAAGCATTCCAAAAATTATGTATTCATATTTTTCTGAAATCTTTGGAATCAAAACTGATTTCAAAAGTGAGTTCAAATAATAGAAACAGAAAAAGAAAAGGAGAAGAATACACACACCAAAAAAAAAACAAGTGGGCCGAAGCCCAGCAACACCCACCAGCCCGACCGAGCCGGTCGTCTTCCTGCTTAACGCCCACGAGCACGTACAGGTTCTGTACGTTCGGCCATGAATACGTCCACCTCTTCCTCTCCCTCTAGTGCCCATTATAGTCACCGTTTCGACTCTCCATCAATACGAAACTTGGTGCAAATTCAATGAAGGATCCATTCAGGCAACTATTTCTTCACTTCGTGGACTTAATTATCCAAACCCACTCGGTGAACCGAATGCCACTCGTTGGCATACACCACCCGATCTCCCTCCTCAGGCCATATAAATACTATCCGAGCGCGTCACCTTGTGCCTCTTGGCTTCCTCCACCACTTCTCTGAACACATCTACTCTAGATAAGCTCTCTACTACCCGTGCCTTTGACGTCTTATTTTGGATCTTGGCGAGTTCATCGCATCGGTACGTCGGGTATGTTAGTCATTTCCTTGATTCCTTTGACTCGTCTACTCTACTGATCCTCGCCTACCTCCAGGACATGTTCTTGTATCAAGCCGAAGTAGTTCTCCGGGCCGTCACCGGAGCCGGCCGCCTCGGGAAAGCATAGCGCCACCGCCTGGAGCTTCAAGGATCACCGGCGAGGACCCAGAAGTGTACCCAGTGCCGAGCCGCATCTGCTAGACGTCTTCCCCAAGCCCTAGGATCACCGGAACGATGAGGAGCATCAAGTTCAAGTCATGTCGCCGTCATCTTCCTTGCCTCTGGTCACCTAGCGCCGCCCCGGTGAGCGCCTGCTACATCTACCTTCCGTTGCATAATATACATCAAGCAGCGCTGTAGTCCAGTGGCAAGCCAGCCATGATTCCATTCTGGAGGTCCCAAGTTCGAATCCCACCAAAAACATATTTTTCCTTTTTTTTTGTTTTAGACAGAATAATCACCAAACTTTGAAAATCAATATCTTTTGAACCACAACTCCGTTTTTAGTGTTTTTGTAGTCTACGGATTCAGCAAAGTGAGTAGAATTTAATAGTGTAGTTTGTTTTAACTTTTGACTCGTGCACAAACTTGTTAATTGCAGAATGGTTAAAAACTTGTTTAGGCTATAAAATGAGTTTTACAAATCCAAATTGAGTGATTCAAATTGCAGAGGCTTTGTAATGATGTCCTCTGTCCAGTAGCATGTTCATCATATTTTATTAAAATGTTTTTATGCAGAAACTTTAGAATTTGTGTGTTTGCCCTTATTTAGGTGTTTTGGAATTTATTCCTATTAAAGTAAATTATTAAAAATTGTTTGTGGCATCATGCATATAGAACAACCAGAGAACTAAAAGTTATTTTACTTTTGTGTTATTGTAATTTTTGCATACTCATGCATGGCATAATTTTTGTATTGTCACTTGTGTGAATTTGTATGTTTATTTGTGTGTTTTGTATTTTGTTAGATTACTCGGAGGGTCACGAAGACTTTGGTGGTTGCTACTCTTGCTCCTCTTGTTGCCAAGGCAAGTGGCACACTTGCATATTTTGTCCTATTATTTTGATATATGCATGTGTAGTAATACTTGGAAAATAGCATGATAGGCTTATTAGTATTGCTATGCTAAAAACTGTTTAGAATAGTTTCTCCCTTTACTAGATGGTCTAGATGCACCTATTATAACTTGGTAGAATTATAGAAATGCTATGCAAAATGTTGTTTTGTTAAAAGTAAAAATTCTACTAAGTTAAAGAACCTCCTGGGTGGATTTTGGCATTGCTTGGTGGTTTATGGTTGAGTGGCTACTCGGGACCATGTCTATGGTGTTTTTCACCCGAGAATGGCTCACTTGTGGACGGCCACCCAGGGACAAAGAGATCAACGTTACTCCGAGTTTAGTGAACTTACCGTGCAGCCATATGTCATATGGGCTCTGGCTTGACTAAGTATGTAGTATGGAACCGGCCCGGCCTGACAGGTGGTGGTAGAGGTTTGTAGGTGGAGCGCGTCAGGACGGCAGTGGTCGGGAAGATACTTCGGAAAAGTCTCGTCTCCATCCTCTCCTTTCCTTTTCACTTCAAGAAGGTCAAGGTCAGAATGGGTTGATGGAGTCTTATGGTGAAAGTGCACAACCTCTGCAGAGTGTCAATCTAAGTACTTAGCCGTGTCCCCGGTTACGGACGATTCTGAGCAAGCTGGACGAGGACGTCGACGGAAGATCTCATCATTCTAATTTCTCTAAGTTAAAATTTTGATGGGACAACAAGGGTAGTTGAGACAATGGTTGTCATACCATACTTATCTCGTATAGATGAAAAGTTGTTTTGAAAAGAGATAGGGAAAAATTGGCTTTATGCAAAATAGCCTTCAAACTCCACCAAGCCAAATATGCATATAGGTTACTAGAGTTGTTCCAATATGAGTCCACAAAGTGTCACTTGCCAGTTCCATTTTATATGGTTCTGACCCACCTTGTTGATACATGTTATCAGGTTTTTCTGACGAAGAGTGAGGTTTCGTTAAGGGTTTCGAGTCTGCAACCAACATGTTCGCCTGTGGCACATGAAGATGATGGAGACTCATTGCTACTTTATTTCCGCTGTGCTGATATTTGTAAAATGCTAGCCTTGAGCTATGCAAGTTGTAATCGATTATTTTGTTTAAATACTGGATCAAGCGTGTAATAATTGATGCATTGTTGTGATATTCATCGTAACTGTGTGTGCAAATGAATCGATCCAGGGGTTTGCACTATACACAGGGATCTTGCCTATTTTTAAGTGCAGGTCCGCTACAGATGGTATCAGAGCACTATGTTGCCTGTAGGTTCGAAACCCTAGGATTGGATTAGAAATAAGAAAGACCATAGGCATAAAGTTATTTTCTATTCATCCAAAAACTTTCCTAATCTCCTTCTTGTAACCTCCTCATCTAATTTCTATCTAAGTTATCTTATCTTATTTATAGATGACCATAACTTGGAAATGTTTCCAAAGGCGTTGAAGATCAACATGACAAGTATGAGAAGCCATCAAGTGCCTTGATAGAAGACTTCAAATTTTGACTTCACAACACCCAGAAGCACCTCGACGAACTCAAAGAAATAGAAGAGAATCTTGAAGCACTGAAGGAAGGGATAGACTAGACCACCATTTTACCCGAATAACGTTATCGTAATGTTGTATTGACTTACCAAATTGTGGTATGGCAGTACTTTCGTGTCTATTTTGAAAAACCTTTGTTGTGTTTAATTGTTAACCAAACTATAATTTCGAAAATTAAGTAGGAGAAGTTGTTTTTATCTCTATTGGTTGATTTACTGTTGTGTGATGTTTGCTAGATGTTGTTTGTAAGATGAATTGTCTTGATCTGTTGTGTATGCATGGGTAGGAATACTTCTCTTAGATCCTTCTATCTCCACTCATTCATGCTAAACCCAACCAGATGCATCACCAATATGCCAACCGAAGTGACTTACCTACTGGATTGCAACGACCGATAGCCACCTCCATGAAAGATGCAACAAGTGAGCCACCAACTCAAGCATAGGATGGAAAGCTTGTTACACCAAGGAGAAGGATCGAAGAAAAAGCTATAGCTTGTGAGCTATCTTTGTGTATGATTTTACTTAACCCAATAGTTTTGAAGGGTCGATAGTTTAAGTTAGGTTGTCTTGCAGATTGGAAACTTTCTGTCAGACAAGTGAGGCTGGCCGAGAGTTAGCTTACGAGATTCACCAAACCAAGTACAAGGTAATGGTTGGGTGCGAAATGGATTGGCCCCCATGACGACTACCCATTTCATTTGCTTTGCTATGAGGAATGGTAAATCTGAGTGACATACCTATAAGAGAGATGACGTTGATAAGCCTGATCCGTAGGAGGATAATATATTATAACCCTATGTGCGGAAAATGTTGCCAAGACGAACGATATACGGTAAGGATAAACCTGACCTCTCGTGAAGAAGAAGGGATCGTGCAATGGAAGTGTTTGCCTACCATGAGAGTTCGTTAGAGATGGCATAGTGTTACATTGAAGAAAGTCAACCATGAAGATGAAGTCTGTCAGGGACAAGGACAGTTTTTCGATGTTGTGAAGATACCCACTCATCTTGAATCTTCTAACTGACCCGAAGAGTGACCCTTCAGTATCGGAAGTAGTTCAACAACACCATTATGTGGTCTACAGTTTCAACATGAAGGAAGTTCTATTCAAGACATCTAGAGGAGGATTATGCTTCCAAGTTATGCGAAGGGACATCCACCTATTGGAAATGAAGACTATGATACAAGGATAACAAGGTATCACTTAAGGATGAAAGAATCACCAATTCCTTACGAGGTGCTAGTACATGCTATATAAGTGGATTCAAGAAAATGAAGCACAACTCATGAGTAGAAGATGTAGTTGACACCAGTGAGACATAAAGACTAACTGGATGGACCCTAGTCCGAAGACAAGAGCTCAAGACTACCTACAAAAGTTTCTTTTAAGGGTGGTAGCCCACCTAGTTGTCCAAAACCCGGATAACCGAACCCATCTTTCTTTCTAGCCTCTCCGAATCTCGGGGACGAGATTCCTTTTAAGGGTGGTAGTATGTAACATCCCAAATTTGGAATGTTAAAAAAAAATCACAAGAAATTAAAAACTTTTGACAAAGAAAGAAAACATTTGAGATTTGTTTGACAGAAAACGTCAAAATAAAAGAAAATCCAAAAGATATAAGGTTTTATGACCTATTAAAAAGTATTTTGGGTTTTCAAACATTTCAAACAAATTATTTGTTTCTATTTTACAGTTTGAAGTTAAAATATTTACTTTGGGAAATATAAACCTTAAAAGTATTTTTGGACTTATTACCATATGTTTTTGTAAAAAGGTTCCCAAAGTATATCTTGAAATTAAAATGATATTGCAAATATTATTAAAATGATTACTTTTGATATTCTAGTTTTTATTTAAAATAAAAGGGTATTAAAATAAATTTCTAAACCATATTGAAATTGGCATAAAGGTGCCAAATATTCAAAATTAATATTTTGAATTTCATTATTTTGTTATAAAAGTACCAAAATGTTTGATTTATAACAAGCATTCCAAAAATTTTGTATTCATATTTTTTCTGAATCTTTGGAATCAAAACTGATTTCAAAAGTGAGTTCAAATAATAGAAACAGAAAAAGAAAAGGAGAAGAATACACACACCAAAAAAAAACAAGTGGGCCGAAGCCCAGCAACACCCACCAGCCCGACCGAGCCGGTCGTCTTCCTGCTTAACGCCCACGAGCACGTACAGGTTCTGTACGTTCGGCCATGAATACGTCCACCTCTTCCTCTCCCTCTAGTGCCCATTATAGTCACCGTTTCGACTCTCCATCAATACGAAACTTGGTGAAAATTCAATGAAGGATCCATTCAGGCAACTATTTCTTCACTTCGTGGACTTAATTATCCAAACCCACTCGGTGAACCGAATGCCACTCGTTGGCATACACCACCCGATCTCCCTCCTCAGGCCATATAAATACTATCCGAGCGCGTCACCTTGTGCCTCTTGGCTTCCTCCACCACTTCTCTGAACACATCTACTCTAGATAAGCTCTCTACTACCCGTGCCTTTGACGTCTTATTTTGGATCTTGGCGAGTTCATCGCATCGGTACGTCGGGTATGTTAGTCATTTCCTTGATTCCTTTGACTCGTCTACTCTACTGATCCTCGCCTACCTCCAGGACATGTTCTTGTATCAAGCCGAAGTAGTTCTCCGGGCCGTCACCGGAGCCGGCCGCCTCGGGAAAGCATAGCGCCACCGCCTGGAGCTTCAAGGATCACCGGCGAGGACCCAGAAGTGTACCCAGTGCCGAGCCGCATCTGCTAGAACGTCTTCCCCAAGCCCTAGGATCACCGGACGATGAGGAGCATCAAGTTCAAGTCATGTCGCCGTCATCTTCCTTGCCTCTGGTCACCTAGCGCCGCCCCGGTGAGCGCCTGCTACATCTACCTTCCGTTGCATAATACATCAACACAGCGCTGTAGTCCAGTGGCAAGTCAGCCATGATTCCATTCTGGAGGTCCCAAGTTCGAATCCCACCAAAAACATATTTTTCCTTTTTTTTGTTTTAGACAGAATAATCACCAAACTTTGAAATCAATATCTTTTGAACCACAACTCCGTTTTTAGTGTTTTTGTAGTCTACGGATTCAGCAAAGTGAGTAGAATTTAATAGTGTAGTTTGTTTTAACTTTTGACTCGTGCACAAACTTGTTAATTGCAGAATGGTTAAAAACTTGTTTAGGCTATAAAATGAGTTTACAAATCCAAATTGAGTGATTCAAATTGCAGAGGCTTTGTAATGATGTCCTCTGTCCAGTAGCATGTTCATCATATTTTATTAAAATGTTTTTATGCAGAAACTTTAGAATTTGTGTGTTTGCCCTTATTTAGGTGTTTTGGAATTTATTCCTATTAAGTAAATTATTAAAAATTGTTTGTGGCATCATGCATATAGAACAACCAGAGAACTAAAAGTTATTTTACTTTTGTGTTATTGTAATTTTTGCATACTCATGCATGGCATAATTTTTGTATTGTCACTTGTGTGAATTTGTATGTTTATTTGTGTGTTTTGTATTTTTGTTAGATTACTCGGAGGGTCACGAAGACTTTGGTGGTTGCTACTCTTGCTCCTCTTGTTGCCAAGGCAAGTGGCACACTTGCATATTTTGTCCTATTATTTTGATATATGCATGTGTAGTAATACTTGGAAAATAGCATGATAGGCTTATTAGTATTGCTATGCTAAAAACTGTTTAGAATAGTTTCTCCCTTTACTAGATGGTCTAGATGCACCTATTATAACTTGGTAGAATTATAGAAATGCTATGCAAAATGTTGTTTTTGTTAAAAGTAAAAATTCTACTAAGTTAAAGAACCTCCTGGGTGGATTTTGGCATTGCTTGGTGGTTTATGGTTGAGTGGCTACTCGGGACCATGTCTATGGTGTTTTTCACCCGAGAATGGCTCACTTGTGGACGGCCACCCAGGGACAAAGAGATCAACGTTACTCCGAGTTTAGTGAACTTACCGTGCAGCCATATGTCATATGGGCTCTGGCTTGACTAAGTATGTAGTATGGAACCGGCCCGGCCTGACAGGTGGTGGTAGAGGTTTGTAGGTGGAGCGCGTCAGGACGGCAGTGGTCGGGAAGATACTTCGGAAAAGTCTCGTCTCCATCCTCTCCTTTCCTTTTCACTTCAAGAAGGTCAAGGTCAGAATGGGTTGATGGAGTCTTATGGTGAAAGTGCACAACCTCTGCAGAGTGTCAAGCTAAGTACTTAGCCGTGTCCCCGGTTACAGACGATTCTGAGCAAGCTGGACGAGGACGTCGACGGAAGATCTCATTATTCTAATTTCTCTAAGTTAAAATTTTGATGGGACAACAAGGGTAGTTGAGACAATGGTTGTCATACCATACTTATCTCGTATAGATGAAAAGTTGTTTTGAAAAGAGATAGGGAAAATTGGCTTTATGCAAAATAGCCTTCAAACTCCACCAAGCCAAATATGCATATAGGTTACTAGAGTTGTTCCAATATGAGTCCACAAAGTGTCACTTGCCAGTTCCATTTTATATGGTTCTGACCCACCTTGTTGATACATGTTATCAGGTTTTTCTGACGAAGAGTGAGGTTTCGTTAAGGGTTTCGAGTCTGCAACCAACATGTTCGCCTGTGGCACATGAAGATGATGGAGACTCATTGCTACTTTATTTCCGCTGTGCTGATATTTGTAAAATGCTAGCCTTGAGCTATGCAAGTTGTAATTGATTATTTTGTTTAAATACTGGATCAAGCGTGTAATAATTGATGCATTGTTGTGATATTCATCGTAACTGTGTGTGCAAATGAATCGACCCAGGGGTTTGCACTATACACAGGGATCTTGCCTATTTTAAGTGCAGGTCCGCTACATACCACCCCAAGTCACGGACTCGGGGGCTGCCAAGCCGTCAGCCGGCATAAAATTCCCGGGGGCTGCGCACCCGCCAAGGCGGCTGCCCAGACCCGGACGCATATATACCACCCCAAGTCACAGACTCGGGGGCTGCCAAGCCGTCAGCCGGCATAAAATTCCCGGGGGCTGCGCACCCGCCAAGGCGGCTGCCCAGACCCGGACGCATATAAAAATCACCCCGAGTCACGGACTCGGGGGCTGCCATGCCGTCAGCCGGCATAAAATACCCGGGGGCTGCGCACCCGCCAAGGCGGCTGCCCAGACCCGGACGCATATATATATCACCCCGAGTCACGGACTCGGGGGCTGCGCGATGTAACGACGACCGAAGAAAAGCGAAAGACAAACAAAAAGACGTGAAAATTTCGACCCGGCTAGATGCTCAAGCCGGCCCAAAATTCGGGGGCTAGGCATGGTGATTATCATCACCAAAACGAGCATGAATTCCGGCGCAAAGACCCAGCAATCACAGAGAAAGCGGCACTCATAACAACAATCTACGGCAGGAAGCAGAATATCGAATTTTTACAAGACAATCTTCAAAAGTGCACGACATAACAAGGTGAATAATGTGGCAGGACAGTTAATAGTACAGAATGACAGTTACACCCGGCATCCCAGGGAAGCAAGCAAATCAGGCGTTAGCGGTATCGGTGGCACCAGCGGCGTCGCCGGCTCCAGTATCTTCAGCTGGCTGTGGCGCCGAAGATGGTTCAGCAGGAACAAGCTTCGTCAGGTCCACCGCCTCAGCAATTCGCCCTGAGGCTACGGCGATTTCCGGACGCAGGCTCGCGAGGGATGTCCCAGTGCAGAAGCCATCCAATAGCCTGTTCATCTGCACGCCAGGATACCAGGACTTTACCACAGCCAGTGCCATGTCGGTGCCTCCGCGCGCCGCCATCTCCACCTGCTCGTTGATGCCAACTGGCGCCCCTTCAAGCCGGGTGGATAAATCATGGAGAGCAGCTGGCAAGGGAGCATCCGGCCATAGGTTCTCAAGCACGTTGCCGGCCGCTTCTTTCAGCCGATCGAACTCCTGGCCGAATTGAAGAAGACGAGAGACGGCTGTCAGAGTAGACCCAGCAGCAGCATTGGAAGACTCCGGTTGAGAATGAGCCGAGGCAGCATATCTTTGGATTTGCGCGTCTACCTCGGGATAAAGGCCTGCATTTCAAACCAGTGAGGCCGAGTAGAAGACCCCAAGCAAGAAATCAAGGAGAAAGGAGACCTCACTTACCGAGGATCAGTTCGTTCACGCGCTCGACCTCCTTGACCAGGCCGCTGTGGCACCCCCCTCTGACACATATCGCCAGAGAGGTGGTCGCCCCGTGCGCCAGCTCAGGATATCTGGACGCACGTTACGACAATGCAACATAGCGAAAATATCATTACACAATCAGGCCCAAAGGGCTACAAATGGTTTACATGGCCATCAAGGCATGAACAATTATCATGGCCAAGTATGGCAAGGGACAGAGTTCAACTGGCAGCGGAAGACAACGATACGGCAACGGCTTGGTGCGGCTCCACTCCACAGGCATCTGGCTGGGCTACTGATCCTAGCACGCTCCTGCTCGATCTCCTTGCTATGGTAGGAGGTGGATCCTCTCAAAGTCTGGCCACATGAAAAGCCAGTCTGAGTACAATGATGTACTCGCAAGAGAATAACCACAAGACATGAACGGTCAAACAATCAGGCAACAAGTAACTAGCGACATAAAATCATCTAAACATGGCAAGTGACTACTTACGGCAGTCCAAGTGGGTAGCAACATGGCATCATAATAAAACATGGTATAAGCAGACAAAGGGAGTACCACCAGTACAGAGTCCAAGCCAGATGGGGTTGGATTGTGTACCGGGGGTCACACAAAGAGCTTACCTGTGACGAATAACGGGGTACCAGTTGATAAGGTAACACAACAGATCATATTATCATAGCTAGGCCCACTGGCCTCTAGCCTCCCAAGGCTAATCTCATCTGTCACCACTGCTAGGCCCACTGGCCTTATCATATTCCCTTATCTCAAGTAACGTTCCCTGCATCATCTTATTGTTTATTTAGTGAAGTCAGGTTGTTCATAATTCCTTCAAACAAATCTTAAGTTTAACCTCCGGACACGACAAAGACACACAGTGTGACTGACACTGAACTGTTGTTCCATATCCCAGGAACGAGGCTAGCTTGCTAGGTTGAGACTCTCGAGAGTTTGCAGTTACCACTCATCTAAATGCACCTTACTTAGCTAAGGCAAGATACACTTACATAACCGTTCACACTACCAGGACACTCCTTGAATAACTACCGACTTACCGCTCGGGCTAAGTCTTATGACGAAGTGAATCCGGCACGTCCCCAACGAATGAGCAACGCCTAGCTCCGGAACCTTCGCAAGACTAGCCCCGACCACAACTATGCAGTAACCGACTAGACTTGCCAAGAGGGTAGCATCCAAGGAGGCTTGATAGGTTACATAGGTTAAGGCTCTCCCATTTGGGGCGACAGTGGTAGTGCGTTCAAGGGTTCAGATTAGTGGCACTATGAATAGACCTCATCGTTGTTTGGAGGGGTGTTTCATTTAATCAAGTTTCAGCATTCACATGCCCAACCAACAAAGGATTAGTTCAACATAATAATCTCAACCAACAAGGCATTAGCAACACAAACAAGCACAAACAAACATAGCCTAGAACATGCCTAACACTTGCATGAATAAATAACCACATCACAATAATAATACCCGGGTGACTGTGGCGGGCAACCCGGCCGGTGTCACACGGGGGTTAGTGTCACAGAATAACAAGAATACCCGGGTGACGGTGGCGGGAGACCCGGCCGGTGTCACTCAGGGGTTAGAGTCACAGAATAATAATAAGCATACCCGGGTGACTGTGGCGGGCAACCCGGCCGGTGTCACTCGGGGGTTAGTATAATAATATAGCACAGGCGGAGTCTGTTACGCATCCGTTCCTCCACGCGCAAGTCTTTGGCGGCGTTATCGTCCGACCGTTGACCAGGAAGTGGGGAGTTGGGCATATAGTCTCCAAAACTAAACCGAAAAGCAATCATAAGAATGAGAGAGCATCCATTCCACTCGAGGGTTCCCTCGACGTGGTGTCAGCAATCTCGGCAAAAAGAACCAAATGGAAAGTCAGCTCCCAAGCGTCGCAGTCCGGGTGGTCTATGCCAACCATATTTGACGGAGGGACAAGAAGCAAATAACTCTTTTGGCAAATGCCCCCAACTCCGAGGATCACGGGCCGACATTTGTCCGCACCTAGCCTCGGCGTTGAAGAAGAAGCAAACAATCAACGCATGTTTTTGTTATTTAGTTGTCAAAGCCACACAAGTGCGAGGCGCACAGATAATTCATTACATCAATCTAATGCATACATGGATGATGAATAAAACATGGCAATAATAATAGACCGACATAATATAAATACCAAACGCAGACAAATATAACACTTGGCATGACAATAAGCGAATAACAAACAACTTTGCGGGACTGCTCATAGCAAGGGGTTAGCTTGCCTTCGAAGACGGGATCCACCGGGCTTGGAGAGGTTGGGTTGGTTCCGCGGCGTAGGGCAGCGATAGCCGCTTTTATCCGGACTCCGGATTGCACTCACACAAGGGCACCCAATATCACTATTTTGGAACAAGTTGGAATCAGTACCACTGGTTAGAGCTCGTCGAGATACAAATTTAGAAATTTGAATCGGCTAAAACGGAGCTACGGTTCGGAAACTACGGGCCTCCGAAGTTGCTTACCAGGGAAAAGAAAACCTGCGCGGGAGAAGGAAAAAAAACAGCACGGGCTGCTCCCGTCGCGGGGTGGGCCGTCGCTGGGCCGGTCGCACGCCAGCGTGCTGCTGCGCCTAGACGGTCGCTGGCAGGCCGGGGCTGGGCCGCGGACCGCGGCAGCCGGCTGGGCTGGCCCAAAACGGTTCGCTGAAAAAAAAAACAAAAAGAGGAACAGAGGGGATCGATCCCCTGGTCGCCGTCCTTCCCTGCACGGGAGTGAGCAGGAGCTGGCCGGGGATGGCCAGAGGCTCGCCGGAGGGTCGGCCGGCGGCGGGTACGGGCACTGCGTGGTCCACCGCGCCCAGGGGCGGCAGCTTCGACGGAGGGGACGCCTCCGGCGCGTCGCCCGCGGGCTTGGCCGAGCGGCCACGGTGGGTGCTCGGGTGGAGCTTGGGGGCGGCGACGAGGTGGGCCGGCGACCTTGGCGTCGGCGGGGTTGGAACGGCGGCGGCGTGCCGCGGCCGTGGGAGGAGGAACCGGAGGCGGGGGCGGCCTCCTGCTTGCGCGCCCGAGCTCGACCGTGGCGGAGGCGAGCACGGACGGCTCCTCCGCCGTGCTGCACGGCCAGCTAGTGGATGGCAGAGGGGCGGCCGTGGGGAGGAGCGGCTTGTCCGCGTTCGCGAGGCAGTTGGAGGCATGGGGAGGCCGTGGGGGTGACGGGCGCGAGCTCGCCCGAGGCTTTGGTCACGACAGCACGCACGAGCTCGATCATGGGCTCGGGCATGCCGAGCTCCAATTGCTGCACGGCACCGGGGAAGTAGAGTGGAGGTTTGCACGCGGTTGGGGAGCTCGAGCTGCTCTTTTATAGACCAGAGGGGGGGAGAGTTAGGTGCTGGCCGGTTTGGCCATTGATGGCCAACCGAGGTCATGGGTGACGTCTCCCTCCACAGGGAGGAGATAAGGAGGAGGGGGGTGAGGCTGCCGTGCTGGATGCACAGTGGAGCACGAGGCGCACTGCAGCAAGGTATTAGGCACCGACCATGGTTGTAAGCGGAATTAGGTCCTGCCCAAGCGCGCGTCCTGGACGTCCAGAGCGCGACGCGAGCGGCATCGTCGCGTTCCCGGTGACTCGGAGCTCTAAACTGAAAAAGGATTGCACCACTAGGTTCACAAGGACAAGACCAAGACAACCAAACTGTCCACACTGAAAAACTGCACACTTGCAAAACAAAATTTTCTGAAAACTATGGGTGCGCCAGGTGTTCGATGAAATGACAGGGGCCTTGCACATCTCAGAAAAATCTCCAAAATTCACAGTAGGTTAGGACAGGGGTATGTAGTATGTATGTGGAATCTTAGATCAAATGGAGGCCTGGAGCTTGGTCAAATAAATTGGTGTCCAAAAATGCCCAAATGGCATGGGCATGCCAATTGTTTTTATTCAAATGATCCTGACCTGGTATTCTGGATATGTGGTTATATAAGGGAGTTGGTCAATCTGGCAAAGTGGCAATGCCAAATGAATTTTGTAGCTAGGGGTTGCTTTGGAAATCACAGTTAGGCATAATTAGGGCATTACAAAGGAAGTACCTCAAATATTGCTCAAATGAGGTTGGACCAATGGAGTGAAATGTTCAGGAGGTCAAATCATGCACCTCACCAAAATTGCAGAATTTTTGGATGAGTGGAAGGTGTCTAGATGATTTCTGAATTGGAAGTGGCATAATGGAGAATATGGATAAACTTGGAAATATTGCATTGGAGTATGCAATATTTTTGGATGGATTGTCTTTGTATGAGGAGGGGAGTCTCTGGTATTTTTGGTGGAATTTTCCAGCTTTGGAAACAGGCTTTTCTTTGGTAGGTGGAGTAAAGGGTTTTAGAGGTTCGATAATCAGGGCTAGGGTTTTCGAGAGAAAACCTAAGCATAAAAAATTATCACGGGTGCTGGAGTGGTTCGGGATCACCGGGAAAATTTTGAGAGAGCAATTCCAAAGTCAAATCATCCTCAAAAGATTTGAAGAAACATTTAGGAATAGAGGAAAAGTTTTCAGGTGTCAGAAAACACCGCTAAAATTAGGGACGAATTTTCGGGGTGTTACAAACCTTCCCCCCTTAAAAAGAATCTCGTCCCGAGATTCGGAGACTAATAGAGATTCCCGGGGTTATACAAGATATTTCTCGTATGGTTTAATCTACCCCTATATTTAAAATATTTTAAAACTTTTCCTACCAACATTAGATTTTATCATCCAAAACGATTAACACTCAGTACGATATTTCTATCACCCTCGATGCATTCTAAGGATGGCATGGCAGTGGCTCACACAATCAATCAACATAGGTTCTTTACTATGGTTAAATAACAAAAATTAAACCTATGGTTTTTGGTTCAACCCACACAAGCATGGCAAGATTAAACAAGATCCACACACAGATCATCACTTGATAGCCTGGATTTAACTTGGCCAAAACATCACCTAATTTTGCAAAACAAAATGCTAGGGGTATGCTAATCATGCCCCTTCTCTACACTTTTTGAAAGATGTATATACCTTTTCAAGTACACACAGGTTTGGAAAAAGAGGTTTCTTTTCAAAAGAAAGCATCCGTTTTGCCAATAATTGACTAGCAGACACGGTGGGGTAGGGCCATCCCCAAAATTATGTTGGCAAAAATTTTCCTACGAAACGCTGGAGAGACGAGGGAACTGATCTCCTGAGGAAAGGATAGAGGCACACAGAGGATCATCTTCTTGCTTGCTTACATGCGGGTCCGGGGTCCACCTGCTAGTCTCTTTCTTCCTTTCTTCTTCTTCTTCTTCCCCGCATCATCTCACTCCGCACCTGGCTGGCTCCGAGTGCGCGAAGCACTCCAATGCGGCACTGCTGCGCGCGCTGTCCATCGACGCGGCGGCCATCACGGCTTTGGGGGCCTTGATGATTTCGCGCCAATTTGGTTGAGCAGTGCGCGGGATTCCTCTCTCTTCCCGCGCGAGACTGGGCTGTGCGCGGCATCCGAGCTCGCGGCTATAAATTGCGGCTGCTGTGATTCTCTTCTTTACCGCAACCATGAACTTCTTCTCTCAATTCCTTTGTGATTTCTCTCACGGTCCGGAGCGAGCTAGCTTCCTCGAGCACCTGTTCTGTGTGTTGTGGCTCGGGCTGACCATCGGGGGACTGCTGGTGATCCTGCTCACGGTGGTGGTCTGGTTAGTCTGTCAGCTGCACGATTGGTGGTATGGCGTTGTCGGGGGTGCTGCGGCGGCAGTGGACGAGTTTCTGGTTGCTCCGGTGAGGGACTGGCGGGCGCTCCCGGTGGCGGCTGCGGCTGCTCCTCTGGTGGGGGACGAGCTGGGAGCTCGAGCTGTCCGCCGTCGTCGCGCAGCTCGCGACACGGCTACGGGTGAGCCTGGCTCATCTTCAGGTGGGGCCACTCAGCACGAGGAGGAGTAGGACTTCTTCCTGGGGTGTTCTTCTGTATCTGCACTGAGGTAGTGGGAGTGTTGTATGTTGGAGTAGAACTTGTATCCTCTGTTTCTGAAATTTCCCTGGTGTACTGAACTCTGTTGATGTATCAAGCTTGTCTTCACTGCTGATTTGGATCCATATTTGCATTCCTGAGATCTTCCCTGAGCTGTCACAGATTTGTTCTTGCAGCAGAGAGAATTGCAGAGGCACTATCACACAGATGGTAGAACTTGCTACTCGGGGAAAATATCATTTTAGAAAGTAATGCTTCACTTTTATGGCCCTAAAAACTTGAAACAACATGGAACAATCATTTCAATCATACCAGATAACAAGCACGCAACGGCTTTTAAACACTCGACACGACACAAACACACGTACAAGCAAGCATAGGAATTACAAACATTCTCACAACTCCCATCTACATCTCATAAGCGCCACTCTGGCTAAACTAAACAGATCTCACTCCACTTGACGGTCCTTCACAAATGGTGGAGTGCGGCCAAGCCGGAGAGTGGTGTCCACGTCCCCTTCTTCCGCAAGGTCGAAGGATACAGGAACACCTTCGAGGATCGGAACCTGCTCGGGGATTCGTCGGGATGGGCCGGGATCTGGAAGTGGAGGTCTGCTACTTCGGGCTAGCCTGCGGGAGAGTGTAGGTGTGCTTTCCCCTAGGTATTGGTGTAGGCGGGCACGGCTGAGGTTCCTCCTTGTAGCCACGAGCTCCTCCATCAAGAGGTTGTTGAGGTTCGTCATTGCGATGGCGTAAGCAACTTGGTTGATTAGTGCTGGGTCAGGCTCCTTCGAGACGTCGGCTTGGATCATCTCTCCACGGGGCTGTGGTCTGGCCGGAAGGTAGTAGAACTCTCGAGTTTCAGCTAGCAAGGGTTCGGAGGACCGAAGACGAACGAGGCATTCCCAGGCTGCTACCTGGATGGCTAGCCCCAGAGTGGGCATGCGGCCTCCTTGGATTAAGTAGGGTTGATTCGTGCCCCGGGGACACGGGCTGATCCTCACATCGGCCCGGAATTCATCTCCGGACGACGAGAGTGAGCTCTGGAACACCACATACACTGGGCGAACGGAGCTACCAAGGATATGGTTGACGGCCCTCCAGAGAAGCAATCGAAAGCTCGAATGCTCCTCGGCAGTGGTTTCCAAGATGGCATTAAGGGTCGCCATCGGATTTTCGGGGGTCACTAGATTTTCTTGGAGGGGATAAGGATGCGGGGTTCCTCTATGGGATTCTACTTTAAAGGAGTTGGGTTGCCAGAGAGCTGGCGAGGGTGGTTATAAAGCAACTAGGACTGGGTCTCAGGTTCACTGGGTAAGGTCGGCTGCTTCTCATGGAAGAAACCGGCTCGTCTTGTTGGGGAAGATTGGGACAGGTCCTACTGCACCATACTGTTGACCGACACGAGCCATGCCGGTTTGGCGGAGATGGGTTAAATCCATCGGGCTCACTGTCGGGCAAAAGTAGGGCGGGGTTTCCATGCTAGGATAGTCTACAGCCAGCCTGGTGCTCTGATACCATGCTCTGTGACACCCCCCTCTGACACATATCGCCAGAGAGGTGGTCGCCCCGTGCGCCAGCCCAGGATATCTGGACGCACGTTACGACAATGCAACATAGCGAAAATATCATTACACAATCAGGCCCAAAGGGCTACAAATGGTTTACATGGCCATCAAAGCATGAAGAATTATCATGGCCAAGTATGGCACGGGACAGAGTTCAACTGGCAGCGGAAGACAAGGTACGGCAATGGCTTGGTGCGGCTCCATTCCACAGGCATCTGGCTGGGCTACCGATCCTAGCACGCTCCTGCTCGATCTCCATGCTATGGTAGGAGATGGATCCTCTCAAAGTCTGGCCACATGAAAAGCCAGTCTGAGTACAATGATGTACTCGCAAGAAAATAACCACAAGACATGAACAGTCAAACAATCAGGCAACAAGTAACTAGCGACAGAAAGTAGTCTAAACATGGCAAGTGACTACTTACGGCAGTCCAAGGGGTAGCAACATGGCATCATACTAAAACATGATATAAGCAAACAATGGGAGTACCACCAGTACAGAGTCCAAGCCAGGTGGGGTTGGATCGTGCACCGGGGGTCACACAAAGAGCTTACCTGTGACGAATAACGGGGTACCAGTTGATACCAAGTAACACCATAAATCATATTACCACAGCTAGGCCCACTGGCCTCTAGCCTCACGAGGCTAGTCTCATCTGTCACCACTGCTAGGCCCACTGGCCTTATCACATTTCCCTATCTCGAGCAACGTTCCCTGCACCATCTTATTGTTTGTTAAGTGAGGTCAGGTCGTTCATCAATTGTTTCAAACAGATCTTAAGTTTAACCTCCGGACACGACAAAGACACACAGTGTGACTGACACCGAACTGTTGTTCCATATCCCAGGAACGGGGCTAGCTGGCTAGGTTGATGCTCTCGAGAGTTTGCAGTTACCACTCATCTAAATGCACCTTACTTAGCTAAGGCAAGATACACTTACATAACCGTTCACGCTACCAGGACACTCCTTGAATAACTACCGACTTACCACTCGGGCTAAGTCTTATGACGAAGTGAATCCGGCACGTCCCCAACGAATGAGCAACGCCTAGCTCCGGAACCTTCGCAAGACTAGCCCCGACCACAACTATGCAGTAACCGACTAGACTTGCCAAGAGGGTAGCATCCAAGGAGGCTTGATAGGTTACATAGGTTAAGGCTCTCCCATTTGGGGCGACAGTGGTAGTGCGTTCAAGGGTTCAGATTAGTGGCACTATGAATAGACCTCATCGTTGTTTGGAGGGGTGTTTCATTTAATCAAGTTTCAGCATTCACATGCCCAACCAACAAAGGATTAGTTCAACACAATAATCACAACCAACAAGGCATTAGCAACACAAACAAGCACAAACAAACATAGCCTAGAACATGCCTAACACTTGCATGAATAAATAACCACATCACAATAATAATACCCGGGTGACTGTGGCGGGCAACCCGGCCGGTGTCACACGGGGGTTAGTGTCACAGAATAACAAGAATACCCGGGTGACGGTGGCGGGAGACCCGGCCGGTGTCACTCAGGGGTTAGAGTCACAGAATAATAATAAGCATACCCGGGTGACTGTGGCGGGCAACCCGGCCGGTGTCACTCGGGGGTTAGTATAATAATATAGCACAGGCGGAGTCTGTTACGCATCCGTTCCTCCACGCGCAAGTCTTTGGCGGCGTTATCGTCCGACCGTTGACCAGGAAGTGGGGAGTTGGGCATATAGTCTCCAAAACTAAACCGAAAAGCAATCATAAGAATGAGAGAGCATCCATTCCACTCGAGGGTTCCCTCGACGTGGTGTCAGCAATCTCGGCAAAAGAACCAAATGGAAAGTCAGCTCCCAAGCGTCGCAGTCCGGGTGGTCTATGCCAACCATATTTGACGGAGGGACAAGAAGCAAATAACTCTTTTGGCAAATGCCCCCAACTCCGAGGATCACGGGCCGACATTTGTCCGCACCTAGCCTCGGCGTTGAAGAAGAAGCAAACAATCAACGCTTGTTTTTGTTCTTTAGTTGTCAAAGCCACGCAAGTGCGAGGCGCACAGATAATTCATTCATCAATCTAATGCATATATGGATGAAGTACAAAACAATGGCAATAATAACTAGACCGACATAATATAAATACCAAACGCAGACAAATATAACACTTGGCATGACAATAAGCGAATAACAAACAACTTTGCGGGACTGCTCATAGCAAGGGGTTAGCTTGCCTTCGAAGACGGGATCCATCGGGCTTGGAGAGGTTGGGTTGGTTCCGCGGCGTAGGGCAGCGATAGCCGCTTTTATCCGGACTCCGGATTGCACTCACACAAGGGCACCCAATATCACTATTTTGGAACAAGTTGGAATTAGTACCACTGGTTAGAGCTCGTCGAGATACAAATTTAGAAATTTGAATCGGCTAAAACGGAGCTACGGTTCGGAAACTACGGGCCTCCGAAGTTGCTTACCAGGGAAAAAGAAAATCTGCGCGGGAGAAGGAAAAAAAACAGCACGGGGCTGCTCCGTCGCGGGGTGGGGCCGTCGCTGGGCCGGTCGCACGCCAGCGTGCTGCTGCGCCTAGACGGTCGCTGGCAGGCCGGGGCTGGGCCGCGGACCGCGGCAGCGGCTGGGCTGGCCCAAAACGGTTCGCTGAAAAAAAAACAAAAAGAGGAACAGAGGGGATCGATCCCCTGGTCGCCGTCCTTCCCTGCACGGGAGTGAGCAGGAGCTGGCCGGGGATGGCCAGAGGCTCGCGGGAGGGTCGGCGACGGCGGGTACGGGAACTGCGTGGTCCACCGCGCCCAGGGGCGGCGCTTCGACGGAGGGGACGCCTCCGGCGCGTCGCCCGCGGCTTGGCCGAGCGGCCACGGTGGGTGCTCGGGTGGAGCTTGGTGGTGGCGACGAGGTGGGCCGGCGACCTTGGCGTCGGCGGGGTTGGAACGGCGGCGGCGTGCCGCGGCGTGGGAGGAGGAACCGGAGCGGGGGCGGCCTCCTGCTTGCGCGCCCGAGCTCGACCGTGGCGGAGGCGAGCACGGACGGCTCCTCCGCCGTGCTGCACGGCCAGCTAGTGGATGGCAGAGGGGCGGCCGTGGGGAGGCGGCTTGTCCGCGTTCGCGAGGCAGTTGGAGGCATGGGGAGGCCGTGGGGGTGACGGGCGCGAGCTCGCCCGAGGCTTTGGTCACGACAGCACGCACGAGCTCGATCATGGGCTCGGGCATGCCGAGCTCCAATTGCTGCACGGCACCGGGGAAGTAGAGTGGAGGTTTGCACGCGGTTGGGGAGCTCGAGCTGCTCTTTTATAGACCAGAGGGGGGGAGAGTTAGGTGCTGGCCGGTTTGGCCATTGATGGCCAACCGAGGTCATGGGTGACGTCTCCCCTCCACAGGGAGGAGATAAGGAGGAGGGGGGTGAGGCTGCCGTGCTGGATGCACAGTGGAGCACGAGGCGCACTGCAGCAAGGTATTAGGCACCGACCATGGTAGTAAGCGGAATTAGGTCTTGCCAAAGCGCGCGTCGTGGACGTCCGGAGCGCGACGCGAGCGGCATCATCGCGTTCCCGACGACTCGGGGCATGAAACTCAAAAAGGTTGCACCACTGGGTTCGTAAGGACAAGACCAAGACAACCAAACTGTTCACACTGAAAAACTGCACACTTCGCAAAACAAAATTTTCTGAAAACTAAGGGTGTGCCAGGTGTTCGACGAAATGACAGGGGCTTTGCACCTCTCAGAAAAATCCCCAAAATTTACAGTAGGTTAGGACAGGGGTATGTAGTATGTATGTGGAATCTTAGATCAAATGGAGGCCTGGAGATTGGTCAAATAAATTGGTGTCCAAAAATGCCCAAATGGCATGTGCATGCCAATTGTTTTTATTCAAATGATCTTGACCTGGTATTCTGGATATGTGGTTATATAAGGGAGTTGGTCAATCTGGCAAAGTGGCAATGCCAAATGAATTTTGTAGCTAGGGGTTGCTTTGGAAATCACAGTTAGGCATAACTAGGGCATTACAAAGGAAGTACCTCAAATATTGCTCAAATGAGGTTGGACCAATGGAGTGAAATGTTCAGGAGGTCAAATCATGCACCTCACCAAAATTGCAGAATTTTTGGATGAGTGGAAGGTGTCTAGATGATTTCTGAATTGGAAGTGGCATAATGGAGAATATGGATAAACTTGGAAATATTGCATTGGAGTATGCAATATTTTTGGATGGATTGTCTTTGTATGAGGAGGGGAGTCTCTGGTATTTTGGTGGAATTTTCCAGCTTTGGAAACAGGCTTTTCTTTGGTAGGTGGAGTAAAGGGTTTTAGAGGTTCGATAACCAGGGCTAGGGTTTTCGAGAGAAAACCTAAGCATAAAAAATTACCACGGGTGCTGGAGTGGTTCGGGACACCGGGAAAATTTTGAGAGAGCAATTCCAAGTCAAATCATTCTCAAAAGATTTGAAGAACACTTAGAATAGAGGAAAAGTTTTCAGGTGTCGGAAAACACCACTAAAATTAGGGACGAATTTTCGGGGTGTTACAAACCTTCCCCCCTTAAAAAGAATCTCGTCCCGAGATTCGGAGACTAATAGAGATTCCCGGGGTTATACAAGATATTTCTCGTATGGTTTAATCTACCCCTATATTTAAAATATTTTAAAACTTTCCCTACAAACATTAGAGTTTATCATCCAAAACGATTAACACTCAGTACGATATTCTATCACCCTCGATGCATTCTAAGGATGGCATGGCAGTGGCTCACACAACCAATCAACATAGGTTCTTTACTATGGTTAAATAACAAAAATTAAACCTATGGTTTTTGGTTCAACCCACACAAGCATGGCAAGATTAAACAAGATCCACACACAGATCATCACTTGATAGCCTAAATTTAACTTGGCCAAAACATCACTAAATTTTGCAAAACAAAATGTTAGGGATATGCTAAACATGCCCCTTCTACATTTTTTTTTGAAAAGCTGTATATATTTTCAAGTATACACAGGTTTGGAAAAAGAAAACAGGGTTTCTTTTCAAAAGAAAGCATCTGCGTTGCCAATAATTGACTACAGACACTGTGGGGTAGGGCCATCCCCAAAATTATTTGGCAAAATTTTCCTACAACTGAGAGACGAGAGGGACTGACTGTCCTGAGGAAAGGATAGAGGCACACAGAGGATCATCTTCTTGCGCTTACATGCGGGTCCGGGGTCCACCTGCTAGTCTCTTTCTTCCTTTCTTCTTCTTCCTCGCAGCTTCTCCCTCGTACCTGGCTGACTCCGAGTGCGCGAAGCACTCCCTGTGGCACTGCTGCGCGTGCGGTCCATCGGCGCAGCGGCCATCACGGCTTTGGGTCCTGTGATTCGCGCCAATTGGTCGAGCATTGCGCGCGATTCCTCTCTTTCCCGCGCGAGCTGAGCTGGGCGGCTCCGAGCTGCGGCTATAAATTGCGGCTGCTGTGATTCTCTTCTTTATCGCAACCATGAACTTCTTCTCTAACTTCTTTGTGATTTCACTCACGGTCCGGAGCGAGCTGGCTTCCTCGAGCACCTGTTCTGCGTGTTGTGGCTGGGGCTGACCATCGGGGGGCTGCTGGTGATTCTGCTCACGGCGGCGGTCTGGTTAGCCTGTCACCTGCACGATTGGTGGTATGGTGTTGTCGGGGGTGCTGCGGCGGCGGTGGACGAGTTTCTGGTGGCTCCGGTGAGAGACTGGCGGGCGCTCCCGGTGGCTGCTGCGGCTGCTCCTCTGGTGGGGGACGAGCTGGGAGCTCGAGCTGTCCGCCGTCGTCGCGCAGCTCGCGACACGGCTACGGGTGAGCCTGGCTCATCTTCAGGTGGGGCCACTGAGCACGAGAAGGAGTAGGATTTTCTTTTTCTGGGGTGCTCTTCTGTATCTGCACTGAGGTAGTGGAGGGTTGTATGTTTGGAGTAGATCTTGTATCCTCTGTTTCCTGAAATTTCCCTTGTGTACTGAACTCTGTTGATGTATCAAGCTTGTCTTCATTGCTGATTTGGATCCATATTTGCATTCCTGATATCTTCCCTGAGCTGTCACAGATTTGTTCTTGCAGCAGTGAGAATTGCAGAGGCACTATCAAACAGATGGTAGAACTTGCTACTCGGGGAAAATATCATTTTAGAAACGTAATGGTTCACTTTTATGGCCCTAAAACTTTAATCAACATGGAACAGTCATTTCCATCAGACCAGATAACAAGCACGCAACGGCTATTAAACACTCGACACAACACAAACACACGTACAAGCAAGCATAGGAATTACAAACAGTCTCACAAACTCTCATCTAACATCTCATAAGCGCCACTCCGGATAAACTAAACAGATCTTACTCCGCTTGGCGGTCCTTCACAGATGGTGGAGTGCGGCCAAGCCGGAGAGTGGTGTCCACGTCCCCTTCTTCCGCAAGGTCGGAGGATACAGGAACACCTTCGAGGATAGGAACCTGCTCGGGGACTCGTCGGGATGGGCCGGGATCTGGAAGTGGAGGCCTGCTACTTCGGGCTAGCCTGCGGGAGAGTGTAAGTGTGCTTTCCCCTAGGTTATTGGTGTAGGCGGGCACGGCTGAGGTTCCTCCTTGTAGCCACAAGCTCCTCCATCAAGAGGTTGTTGAGGTTCGTCATTGCGATGGCATAAGCAACTTGGTTGATTAGTGCTGGGTCAGGCTCCTTCGAGACGTCGGCTTGGATCATTTCTCCACGGGGTCGTGGTCTGGCCGGAAGGTAGTAGAACTCTCGAGTTTCAGCTAGCAAGGGTTCGGAGGACCGAAGACGAACGAGGCATTCCCAGGCTGCTACCTGGATGGCTAGCCCCAGAGTGGGCATGCGGCCTCCTTGGATTAAGTAGGGCTGATTCGTGCCCCGAGGACACGGGCTGATCCTCACATCGGCCCGGAATTCATCTCCGGCCGACGAGAGTGAGCTCTGGAACACTACATACACAGGGCGAACGGTGCTACCAAGGATATGGTTGACGGCCCTCCAGAGAAGCAATCGAAAGCTCGAATGCTCCTCGGCAGTGGTTTCCAAGATGGCATTAGGGTCGCCATCGGATTTTTCTTGGGTTTATAGATTTTGTTGGAGGGGTAAGGATGCGAGGTTCCTCTATGGGATTCTACTTTAAAGGAGTTGGGTTGCCAGAGAGCTGGCGAGGGTGGGTTATAAAGCAACTAGGACTGGGTCTCAGGTTCACTGGGTAAGGTCGGCTTCTTCTCATGGAAGAAACTGGCTCGTCTTGTTGGGGAAGATTGGGACAGGTCCTACTGCACCATACTGTTGACCGACACGAGCCATGCCGGTTTGGCGGAGATGGGTTAAATCCATCGGGTCATTGTCGGCAAAAGTAAGGCGGGGCTTCCATGCTAGGGTAGTCTACAGCCAGCCTGGTGCTCTGATACCATGCTCTGTGGCACCCCCCTCTGACACATATCGCCAGAGAGGTGGTCGCCCCGTGCGCCAGCTCAGGATATCTGGACGCACGTCACGACAATGCAACATAGCGAAAATATCATTACACAATCAGGCCCAAAGGGCTACAAATGGTTTACATGGCCATCAAGGCAGGAACAATTATCATGGCCAAGTATGGCACGGGACAGAGTTCAACTGGCAGCGGAAGACAACGTACGACAACGGCTTGGTGCGGCTCCACTCCACAGGCATCTGGCTGGGCTACTGATCCTAGCACGCTCCTGCTCGATCTCCTTGCTATGGTAGGAGGTGGATCCTCTCAAAGTCTGGCCACATGAAAAGCCAGTCTGAGTACAATGATGTACTCGCAGAAAATAACCACAAGACATGAACGGTCAAGCAATCAGGCAACAAGTAACTAGCGACATAAAATCATCTAAACATGGCAAGTGACTACTTATGGCAGTCCAAGTGGGTAGCAACATGGCATCATAACAAAACATGGTATAAGCAGACAACGGTAGTACCACCAGTACAGAGTCCAAGCCAGGTGGGGTGGATCGTGTACCGGGGGTCACACAAAGAGCTTACCTGTGACGAATAACGGGGGTACCAGTTGATAGGTAACACAACAGATCATATTATCACAGCTAGGCCACTGGCCTCTAGCCTCCCAAGGCTAATCTCATCTGTCACCACTGCTAGGCCCACTGGCCTTATCATATTCCCTTATCTCAAGTAACGTTCCCTGCATCATCTTATTGTTTATTTAGTGAAGTCAGGTTGTTCATAATTCCTTCAAACAAATCTTAAGTTTAACCTCCGGACACGACAAAGACACACAGTGTGACTGACACTGAACTGTTGTTCCATATCCCAGGAACGAGGCTAGCTTGCTAGGTTGAGACTCTCGAGAGTTTGCAGTTACCACTCATCTAAATGCACCTTACTTAGCTAAGGCAAGATACACTTACATAACCGTTCACACTACCAGGACACTCCTTGAATAACTACCGACTTACCGCTCGGGCTAAGTCTTATGACGAAGTGAATCCGGCACGTCCCCAACGAATGAGCAACGCCTAGCTCCGGAACCTTCGCAAGACTAGCCCCGACCACAACTATGCAGTAACCGACTAGACTTGCCAAGAGGGTAGCATCCAAGGAGGCTTGATAGGTTACATAGGTTAAGGCTCTCCCATTTGGGGCGACAGTGGTAGTGCGTTCAATGGTTCAGATTAGTGGCACTATGAATAGACCTCATCGTTGTTTGGAGGGGTGTTTCATTTAATCAAGTTTCAGCATTCACATGCCCAACCAACAAAGGATTAGTTCAACATAATAATCTCAACCAACAAGGCATTAGCAACACAAACAAGCACAAACAAACATAGCATAGAACATGCCTAACACTTGCATGAATAAATAACCACATCACAATAATAATACCCGGGTGACTGTGGCGGGCAACCCGGCCGGTGTCACACGGGGGTTAGTGTCACAGAATAACAAGAATACCCGGGTGACGGTGGCGGGAGACCCGGCCGGTGTCACTCAGGGGTTAGAGTCACAGAATAATAATAAGCATACCCGGGTGACTGTGGCGGGCAACCCGGCCGGTGTCACTCGGGGGTTAGTATAATAATATAGCACAGGCGGAGTCTGTTACGCATCCGTTCCTCCACGCGCAAGTCTTTGGCGGCGTTATCGTCCGACCGTTGACCAGGAAGTGGGGAGTTGGGCATATAGTCTCCAAAACTAAACCGAAAAGCAATCATAAGAATGAGAGAGCATCCATTCCACTCGAGGGTTCCCTCGACGTGGTGTTAGCAATCTCGGCAAAAAGAACCAAATGGAAAGTCAGCTCCCAAGCGTCGCAGTCCGGGTGGTCTATGCCAACCATATTTGACGGAGGGACAAGAAGCAAATAACTCTTTTGGCAAATGCCCCCAACTCCGAGGATCACGGGCCGACATTTGTCCGCACCTAGCCTCGGCGTTGAAGAAGAAGCAAACAATCAACGCATGTTTTTGTTATTTAGTTGTCAAAGCCACGCAAGTGCGAGGCGCACAGATAATTCATACATCAATCTAATGCATACATGGATGATGAATAAAACATGGCAATAAATAATAGACCGACATAATATAAATACCAAACGCAGACAAATATAACACTTGGCATGACAATAAGCGAATAATAAACAACTTTGCGGGACTGCTCATAGCAAGGGGTTAGCTTGCCTTCGAAGACGGGATCCACCGGGCTTGGAGAGGTTGGGTTGGTTCCGCGGCGTAGGGCAGCGATAGCCGCTTTTATCCGGACTCCGGATTGCACTCACACAAGGGCACCCAATATCACTATTTTGGAACAAGTTGGAATCAGTACCACTGGTTAGAGCTCGTCGAGATACAAATTTAGAAATTTGAATCGGCTAAAACGGAGCTACGGTTCGGAAACTACGGGCCTCCGAAGTTGCTTACCAGGGAAAAGAAAACCTGCGCGGGAGAAGGAAAAAAAACAGCACGGGCTGCTCCCGTCGCGGGGTGGGCCGTCGCTGGGCCGGTCGCACGCCAGCGTGCTGCTGCGCCTAGACGGTCGCTGGCAGGCCGGGGCTGGGCCGCGGACCGCGGCAGCCGGCTGGGCTGGCCCAAAACGGTTCGCTGAAAAAAAAAACAAAAAGAGGAACAGAGGGGATCGATCCCCTGGTCGTCGTCCTTCCCTGCACGGGAGTGAGCAGGAGCTGGCCGGGGATGGCCAGAGGCTCGCCGGGAGGGTCGGCCGACGGCGGGTACGGGAACTGCGTGGTCCACCGCGCCCAGGGGCGGCAGCTTCGACGGAGGGGACGCCTCCGGCGCGTCGCCCGCGGGCTTGGCCGAGCGGCCACGGTGGGTGCTCGGGTGGAGCCTGGGGGGGGCGACGAGGTGGGCCGGCGACCTTGGCGTCGGCGGGGTTGGAACGGCGGCGGCGTGCCGCGGCCGTGGGAGGAGGAACCGGAGGCGGGGGCGGCCTCCTGCTTGCGCGCCCGAGCTCGACCGTGGCGGAGGCGAGCACGGACGGCTCCTCCGCCGTGCTGCACGGCCAGCTAGTGGATGGCAGAGGGGCGGCCGTGGGGAGGAGCGGCTTGTCCGCGTTCGCGAGGCAGTTGGAGGCATGGGGAGGCCGTGGGGGTGACGGGCGCGAGCTCGCCCGAGGCTTTGGTCACGGCAGCACGCACGAGCTCGATCATGGGCTCGGGCATGCCGAGCTCCAATTGCTGCACGGCACCGGGGAAGTAGAGTGGAGGTTTGCACGCGGTTGGGGAGCTCGAGCTGCTCTTTTATAGACCAGAGGGGGGGGGAGTTAGGTGCTGGCCGGTTTGGCCATTGATGGCCAACCGAGGTCATGGGTGACGTCTCCCCTCCACAGGGAGGAGATAAGGAGGAGGAGGGGGTGAGGCTGCCGTGCTGGATGCACAGTGGAGCACGAGGCGCACTGCAGCAAGGTATTAGGCACTGACCATGGTTGTAAGCGGAATTAGGTCCTGCCAAAGCGCGCGTCCTGGACGTCCAGAGCGCGACGCGAGCGGCATCGTCGCGTTCCCGGTGACTCGGAGCTCTAAACTGAAAAAGGATTGCACCACTAGGTTCACAAGGACAAGACCAAGACAACCAAATTGTCCACACTGAAAAACTGCACACTTTGCAAAACAAAATTTTCTGAAAACTATGGGTGCGCCAGGTGTTCGATGAAATGACAGGGGCCTTGCACATCTCAGAAAAATCTCCAAAATTCACAGTAGGTTAGGACAGGGGTATGTAGTATGTATGTGGAATCTTAGATCAAATGGAGGCCTGGAGCTTGGTCAAATAAATTGGTGTCCAAAAATGCCCAAATGGCATGGGCATGCCAATTGTTTTTATTCAAATGATCTTGACCTGGTATTCTGGATATGTGGTTATATAAGGGAGTTGGTCAATCTGGCAAAGTGGCAATGCCAAATGAATTTTGTAGCTAGGGGTTGCTTTGGAAATCACAGTTAGGCATAATTAGGGCATTACAAAGGAAGTACCTCAAATATTGCTCAAATGAGGTTGGGCCAATGGAGTGAAATGTTCAGAAGGTTAAATCATGCACCTCACCAAAATTGCAGAATTTTTGGATGAGTGGAAGGTGTCTAGATGATTTCTGAATTGGAAGTGGCATAATGGAGAATATGGATAAACTTGGAAATATTGCATTGGAGTATGCAATATTTTTGGATGGATTGTCTTTGTATGAGGAGGGGAGTCTCTGGTATTTTTGGTGGAATTTTTCCATCTTTGGAAACAGGCTTTTCTTTGGTAGGTGGAGTAAAGGGTTTTAGAGGTTCGATAACCAGGGCTAGGGTTTTCGAGAGAAAACCTAAGCATAAAAAAATTACCACGGGTGCTGGAGTGGTTCGGGGACACCGGGGAAATTTTGAGAGAGCAATTCCCAAGTCAAATCATTCTCAAAAGTTTTGGAGGAACACTTAGAAAAAAAATTCAGGTGTCGGAAAACACCACTAAAATTAGGGACGAATTTTCGGGGTGTTACAAACCTTCCCCCCTTAAAAAGAATCTCGTCCCGAGATTCGGAGACTAATAGAGATTCCCGGGGTTATACAAGATATTTCTCGTATGGTTTAATCTACCCCTATATTTAAAATATTTTAAAACTTTCCCTACAAACATTAGAGTTTACCATTCAAAACGATTAACACTCAGTACGATATTTCTATCACCCTCGATGCATTCTAAGGATGGCATGGCAGGGGCTCACACAACTCAATCAACATAGGTTCTTTACTATGGTTAAATAACAAAAATTAAACCTATGGTTTTTGGTTCAACCCACACAAGCATGGCAAGATTAAACAAGATCCACACACAGATCATCACTTGATAGCCTAAATTTAACTTGGCCAAAACATCACTAAATTTTGCAAAACAAAATGTTAGGGATATGCTAAACATGCCCCTTTCTACATTTTTTTTTGAAAAGCTGTATATACTTTTTCAAGTATACACAGGTTTGGAAAAAGAAAACAGGGTTTCTTTTCAAAAGAAAGCATCTGCGTTGCCAATAATTGACTAACAGACACTGTGGGGTAGGGCCATCCCCAAAATTATTTTGGCAAAAATTTTCCTACGAAACGCTGGAGAGACGGGGGAACTGATATCCTGAGGAAAGGATAGAGGCACACAGAGGATCATCTTCTTGCTTGCTTACATGCGGGTCCGGGGTCCACCTGCTAGTCTCTTTCTTCCTTTCTTCTTCTTCCTCGCAGCTTCTCCCCTCGTACCTGGCTGACTCCGAGTGCGCGAAGCACTCCTCTATGGCACTGCTGCGCGTGCGGTCCATCGGCGCAGCGGCCATCACGGCTTTGGGTACCTCGTCGATTTCGCGCCAATTGGCCGATCACTGCGCGCGATTCCTCTCTTTTCCCGCGCGAGGCTGAGCTGGGGCGGCGTCTGAGCTTGCGGCTATAAATTGCGGCCGGTGTGATTCTCTTCTTTATCGCAACCATGAACTTCTTCTCTAACCTTCTTTGTGATTTCACTCACGGCCCGGAGCGAGCTGGCTTCCTCGAGCACCTGTTCTGCGTGTTGTGGCTGGGGCTGACCATCGGGGGCTGCTGGTGATTCTGCTCACGGCGGCAGTCTGGTTAGCCTGTCACCTGCACGATTGGTGGTATGGTGTTGTCGGGGGTGCTGCGGCGGCGGTGGACGAGTTTCTGGTGGCTCCGGTGAGAGACTGGCGGGCGCTCCCGGTGGCTGCTGCGGCTGCTCCTCTGGTGGGGGACGAGCTGGGAGCTCGAGCTGTCCGCCGTCGTCGCGCAGCTCGCGACACGGCTACGGGTGAGCCTGGCTCATCCTCAGGTGGGGCCACTGAGCACGAGAAGGAGTAGGACTTCTTCCTGGGGTGCTCTTCTGTATCTGCACTGAGGTAGTGGTAGGGTTGTATGTTGGAGTAGATCTTGTATCCTCTGTTTCTGAAATTTCCCTTGTGTACTGAACTCTGTTGATGTATCAAGCTTGTCTTCACTGCTGATTTGGATCCATATTTGCATTCCTGAGATCTTCCCTGAGCTGTCACAGATTTGTTCTTGCAGTAGAGAGAATTGCAGAGGCACTATCAAACAGATGGTAGAACTTGCTACTCGGGGAAAATATCATTTTAGAAAGTAATGCTTCACTTTTATGGCCCTAAAAACTTGAATCAACATGGAACAGTCATTTCCATCACACCAGATAACAAGCACGCAACGGCTATTAAACACTCGACACAACACAAACACACGTACAAGCAAGCATAGGAATTACAAACAGTCTCACAAACTCTCATCTAACATCTCATAAGCGCCACTCCGGCTAAACTAAACAGATCTTACTCCGCTTGGCGGTCCTTCACAGATGGTGGAGTGCGGCCAAGCCGGAGAGTGGTGTCCACGTCCCCTTCTTCCGCAAGGTCGGAGGATACAGGAACACCTTCGAGGATAGGAACCTGCTCGGGGACTCGTCGGGATGGGCCGGGATCTGGAAGTGGAGGCCTGCTACTTCGGGCTTGCCTGCGGGAGAGTGTAGGTGTGCTTTCCCCTAGGTATTGGTGTAGGCGGGCACGGCTGAGGTTCCTCCTTGTAGCCACAAGCTCCTCCATCAAGAGGTTGTTGAGGTTCGTCATTGCGATGGCGTAAGCAACTTGGTTGATTAGTGCTGGGTCAGGCTCCTTCGAGACGTCGGCTTGGATCATTTCTCCACGGGGTCGTGGTCTGGCCGGAAGGTAGTAGAACTCTCGAGTTTCAGCTAGCAAGGGTTCGGAGGACCGAAGACGAACGAGGCATTCCCAGGCTGCTACCTGGATGGCTAGCCCCAGAGTGGGCATGCGGCCTCCTTGGATTAAGTAGGGCTGATTCGTGCCCCGAGGACACGGGCTGATCCTCACATCGGCCCGGAATTCATCTCCGGCCGACGAGAGTGAGCTCTGGAACACTACATACACAGGGCGAACGGAGCTACCAAGGATATGGTTGACGGCCCTCCAGAGAAGCAATCGAAAGCTCGAATGCTCCTCGGCAGTGGTTTCCAAGATGGCATTAAGGGTCGCCATCGGATTTTTCTTGGGTTTATAGATTTTGTTGGAGGGGGTAAGGATGCAAGGTTCCTCTATGGGATTCTACTTAAAGGAGTTGGGTTGCCAGAGAGCTGGCGAGGGTGGGTTATAAAGCAACTAGGACTGGGTCTCAGGTTCACTGGGTAAGGTCGGCTTCTTCTCATGGAAGAAACTGGCTCGTCTTGTTGGGGAAGATTGGGACAGGTTCTACTGCACCATACTGTTGACCGACACGAGCCATGCCGGTTTGGCGGAGATGGGTTAAATCCATCGGGTCATTGTCGGGCAAAAGTAAGGCGGGGCTTCCATGCTAGGGTAGTCTACAGCCAGCCTGGTGCTCTGATACCATGCTCTGTGGCACCCCCCTCTGACACATATCGCCAGAGAGGTGGTCGCCCCGTGCGCCAGCCCAGGATATCTGGACGCACGTTACGACAATGCAACATAGCGAAAATATCATTACACAATCAGGCCCAAAGGGCTACAAATGGTTTACATGGCCATCAAGGCAGGAACAATTATCATGGCCAAGTATGGCACAGGACAGAGTTCAACTGGCAGCGGAAGACAACGATACGACAACGGCTTGGTGCGGCTCCATTCCACAGGCATCTGGCTGGGCTACTGATCCTAGCACGCTCCTGCTCGATATCCTTGCTATGGTAGGAGGTGGATCCTCTCAAAGTCTGGCCACATGAAAAGCCAGTCTGAGTACAATGATGTACTCGCAAGAAAATAACCACAAGACATGAACGGTCGAGCAATCAGGCAACAAGTAACTAGCGACATAAAATCATCTAAACATGGCAAGTGACTACTTACGGCAGTCCAAGTGGGTAGCAACATGGCATCATAATAAAACATGGTATAAGCAGACAAAGGGAGTACCACCAGTACAGAGTCCAAGCCAGGTGGGGTTGGATCGTGTACCGGGGGTCACACAAAGAGCTTACCTGTGACGAATAACGGGGTACCAGTTGATAGGTAACACAACAGATCATATTATGACAGCTAGGCCCACTGGCCTCTAGCCTCCCAAGGCTAATCTCATCTGTCACCACTGCTAGGCCCACTGGCCTTATCATATTCCCTTATCTCAAGTAACGTTCCCTGCATCATCTTATTGTTTATTTAGTGAAGTCAGGTTGTTCATAATTCCTTCAAACAAATCTTAAGTTTAACCTCCGGACACGACAAAGACACACAGTGTGACTGACACTGAACTGTTGTTCCATATCCCAGGAACGAGGCTAGCTTGCTAGGTTGAGACTCTCGAGAGTTTGCAGTTACCACTCATCTAAATGCACCTTACTTAGCTAAGGCAAGATACACTTACATAACCGTTCACACTACCAGGACACTCCTTGAATAACTACCGACTTACCGCTCGGGCTAAGTCTTATGACGAAGTGAATCTGGCACGTCCCCAACGAATGAGCAACGCCTAGCTCCGGAACCTTCGCAAGACTAGCCCCGACCACAACTATGCAGTAACCGACTAGACTTGCCAAGAGGGTAGCATCCAAGGAGGCTTGATAGGTTACATAGGTTAAGGCTCTCCCATTTGGGGCGACAGTGGTAGTGCGTTCAATGGTTCAGATTAGTGGCACTATGAATAGACCTCATCGTTGTTTGGAGGGGTGTTTCATTTAATCAAGTTTCAGCATTCACATGCCCAACCAACAAAGGATTAGTTCAACATAATAATCTCAACCAACAAGGCATTAGCAACACAAACAAGCACAAACAAACATAGCCTAGAACATGCCTAACACTTGCATGAATAAATAACCACATCACAATAATAATACCCGGGTGACTGTGGCGGGCAACCCGGCCGGTGTCACACGGGGGTTAGTGTCACAGAATAACAAGAATACCCGGGTGACGGTGGAGGGAGACCCGGCCGGTGTCACTCAGGGGTTGGAGTCACAGAATAATAATAAGCATACCCGGGTGACTGTGGCGGGCAACCCGGCCGGTGTCACTCGGGGGTTAGTATAATAATATAGCACAGGCGGAGTCTGTTACGCATCCGTTCCTCCACGCGCAAGTCTTTGGCGGCGTTATTGTCCGACCGTTGACCAGGAAGTGGGGAGTTGGGCATATAGTCTCCAAAACTAAACCGAAAAGCAATCATAAGAATGAGAGAGCATCCATTCCACTCGAGGGTTCCCTCGACGTGGTGTCAGCAATCTCGGCAAAAGAACCAAATGGAAAGTCAGCTCCCAAGCATCGCAGTCCGGGTGGTCTATGCCAACCATATTTGACGGAGGGACAAGAAGCAAATAACTCTTTTGGCAAATGCCCCCAACTCCGAGGATCACGGGCCGACATTTGTCCGCACCTAGCCTCGGCGTTGAAGAAGAAGCAAACAATCAACGCATGTTTTTGTTATTTAGTTGTCAAAGCCACGCAAGTGCGAGGCGCACAGATAATTCATACATCAATCTAATGCATACATGGATGATGAATAAAACATGGCAATAAATAATAGACCGACATAATATAAATACCAAACGCAGACAAATATAACACTTGGCATGACAATAAGCGAATAACAAACAACTTTGCGGGACTGCTCATAGCAAGGGGTTAGCTTGCCTTCGAAGACGGGATCCACCGGGCTTGGAGAGGTTGGGTTGGTTCCGCGGCGTAGGGCAGCGATAGCCGCTTTTATCCGGACTCCGGATTGCACTCACACAAGGGCACCCAATATCACTATTTTGGAACAAGTTGGAGTCAGTACCACTGGTTAGAGCTCGTCGAGATACAAATTTAGAAATTTGAATCGGCTAAAACGGAGCTACGGTTCGGAAACTACGGGCCTCCGAAGTTGCTTACCAGGGAAAAGAAAACCTGCGCGGGAGAAGGAAAAAAAACAGCACGGGCTGCTCCCGTCGCGGGGTGGGCCGTCGCTGGGCCGGTCGCACGCCAGCGTGCTGCTGCGCCTAGACGGTCGCTGGCAGGCCGGGGCTGGGCCGCGGACCGCGGCAGCCGGCTGGGCTGGCCCAAAACGGTTCGCTGAAAAAAAAACAAAAAGAGGAACAGAGGGGATCGATCCCCTGGTCGCCGTCCTTCCCTGCACGGGAGTGAGCAGGAGCTGGCCGGGGATGGCCAGAGGCTCGCCGGGAGGGTCGGCCGGCGGCGGGTACGGGCACGGCGTGGTCCACCGCGCCCAGGGGCGGCAGCTTCGACGGAGGGGACGCCTCCGGCGCGTCGCCCGCGGGCTTGGCTGTGCGGCCACGGTGGGTGCTCGGGTGGAGCTTGGGGGCGGCGACGAGGTGGGCCGGCGACCTTGGCGTCGGCGGGGTTGGAACGGCGGCGGCGTGCCGCGGCCGTGGGAGGAGGAACCGGAGGCGGGGGCGGCCTCCTGCTTGCGCGCCCGAGCTCGACCGTGGCGGAGGCGAGCACGGACGGCTCCTCCGCCGTGCTGCACGGCCAGCTAGTGGATGGCAGAGGGGCGGCCGTGGGGAGGAGCGGCTTGTCCGCGTTCGCGAGGCAGTTGGAGGCATGGGGAGGCCGTGGGGGTGACGGGCGCGAGCTCGCCCGAGGCTTTGGTCACGGCAGCACGCACGAGCTCGATCATGGGCTCGGGCATGCCGAGCTCCAATTGCTGCACGGCACCGGGGAAGTAGAGTGGAGGTTTGCACGCGGTTGGGGAGCTCGAGCTGCTCTTTTATAGACCAGAGGGGGGGGGAGTTAGGTGCTGGCCGGTTTGGCCATTGATGGCCAACCGAGGTCATGGGTGACGTCTCCCCTCCACAGGGAGGAGATAAGGAGGAGGAGGGGGTGAGGCTGCCGTGCTGGATGCACAGTGGAGCACGAGGCGCACTGCAGCAAGGTATTAGGCACTGACCATGGTTGTAAGCGGAATTAGGTCCTGCCAAAGCGCGCGTCCCGGACGTCCAGAGCGCGACGCGAGCGGCATCGTCGCGTTCCCGGTGACTCGGAGCTCTAAACTGAAAAAGGATTGCACCACTAGGTTCACAAGGACAAGACCAAGACAACCAAACTGTCCACACTGAAAAACTGCACACTTCGCAAAACAAAATTTTCTGAAAACTAAGGGTGCGCCAGGTGTTCGATGAAATGACAGGGGCCTTGCACATCTCAGAAAAATCCCCAAAATTTACAGTAGGTTAGGACAGGGGTATGTAGTATGTATGTGGAATCTTAGATCAAATGGAGGCCTGGAGCTTGGTCAAATAAATTGGTGTCCAAAAATGCCCAAATGGCATGGGCATGCCAATTGTTTTTATTCAAATGATCTTGACCTGGTATTCTGGATATGTGGTTATATAAGGGAGTTGGTCAATCTGGCAAAGTGGCAATGCCAAATGAATTTTGTAGCTAGGGGTTGCTTTGGAAATCACAGTTAGGCATAATTAGGGCATTACAAAGGAAGTACCTCAAATATTGCTCAAATGAGGTTGGGCCAATGGAGTGAAATGTTCAGAAGGTTAAATCATGCACCTCACCAAAATTGCAGAATTTTTGGATGAGTGGAAGGTGTCTAGATGATTTCTGAATTGGAAGTGGCATAATGGAGAATATGGATAAACTTGGAAATATTGCATTGGAGTATGCAATATTTTTGGATGGATTGTCTTTGTATGAGGAGGGGAGTCTCTGGTATTTTTGGTGGAATTTTTCCAGCTTTGGAAACAGGCTTTTCTTTGGTAGGTGGAGTAAAGGGTTTTAGAGGTTCGATAAACAGGGCTAGGGTTTTCGAGAGAAAACCTAAGCATAAAAAAAAATTACCACGGGTGCTGGAGTGGTTCGGGGACACCGGGGAAATTTTGAGAGAGCAATTCCCAAGTCAAATCATTCTCAAAGTTTTGGAGGAACACTTAGAAAAAAAATTCAGGTGTCGGAAAACACCACTAAAATTAGGGACGAATTTTCGGGGTGTTACAGCCGCCCACCAGCCGCTCATGCTCGAGCTCACGTGCCTTGGCCGCCTGGACGATCATGTCGTTGTTCTCGACGGAATCCTTCAGCAGATCCCTCAGCTCGGTCGCATTCTCGCTGAGGGACTCAATCTCGTTCTGCTTCCGGCACACAGCTTCCCGCAGTTTCGCCGCCTCCTCTTCCAGCCGGACGGTCTCGAGGCGGCATTCCTCCGACACCTTTTCTGCCGCCTGGAGATCGGCCCTGGCCGAGGTCAGGGCGGCATCCTTCTCCTTCAGCTGTTTCTCCAGGCCGGCGCGGGAGGTGGCGTCGCCTGTGGAGATCGGACCATCGTCAAATCAAGACACACAAGAGAAAAATGCAGAATGACAAGACAGAATGCGAGCAGGAAAGAAAGCCAGACCTTTAGCCGCCTCAAGCTCTCGCTTGAGCAATGCCGCCTCCTTAGCCGCCTCGGCGAAGCCTTGCTCGACGGAGGAGCAGAGCAACGTTACGTTGGCCAGGTTCTCCCTGGCCGTCTGCTCCGCCAGCGCGGCAAGGGGGATCCTCCCCGACGCGTCGGGCCGAGCCGGCACCGGCCCAGAGTATGGCGGAGAAGACACCAAGATCAACTGGCGAGGACCAGGGAGCGAAGCCGTCGCCTCCTCAATGGCCTTGCCCTTGGCCGTCCCGGCCACCGCCGAGGAAGGAGTGGGGAAGGCGAGGGACCCGGCCCCGGCGCCGGGCCGGGGAACTATTTGGAAGGCGCCCACCGACGCCTCAGTAGCACCAGCCGAAACTGGAGGGTTGAGGTCGGCCGCGGGATGAATGGCGCTTGCCGACACCGGGTCGACCACTTCCACTTCCGCCGTCGCCGTCTCCGCCTCCGAAGGCGGGTTAGCCGCCTGCGCCACAAGGGTCTCGGTGACTGGCACCGAGGCTGATTCCACCAATGCGACAGCTGCCGTCTCCACTATTGGAAGCGGCGCCCTACAAACCGAAGAAAGCGTCACCACCAAGTACAAGTAACAAGATTTCTACCACAAGACGAAGGCTTACCCGTCACACGAGCCCAGGACCCTGGCTGTCCTCCTCTTCAAGCGCTTCGGGGGGGGAGACGGCACAGCGTCGGACGGGCGCTTCACGCCTCCGGAGGGCGCCTCGCCGCCCTTCGCCGGAACAGCGGAATCTTCAACCGGCCGCTCCGCGCTGGCCGGCACTACTTCAGCCCCAGCACCGGCCTCCGCGGTCTCACGGACATCCGCGCCTGCTCCCGCCCTCGCCTCAGCCGCCTCGGCAGCCGCAGGTTGCTTCGCGGCCGCCTGGGCGTCCATCTCCGCCCGGATCGAATCCGCCTGCGCCAGCTCCGCGTAAACAGCTTTCTCCATATCCTCGATACCCGAGTCATAACCCAGAACAACAGGAGGAGAAAAATTAACCACCTGGGCGCGGGACCCGTCGGCGGCAGGTTCTGCCCTCTCCACGTCCGCCGCCCTCGTCCTCTCCTCGTCCTCCTTCGAGGCCAGCAGCTGCTCCACAGTCATACCAATGTCAGATGTCTCCAAAGCCAAAACCGCCTGCGTCGTTTGAGCATAAAACTCCCTCTCCAAATCACTCGGGTCCAAGTCATAAATAAAATCACCACGAGGAACGTGGCCAGTCACCTCATTGTCGACCCCACCAGTGGAGGCATCCGCCTTCTCCACCAGCCTGGCGTCAACCTCGGCCCTAACCTCGGCCACAATCTCATCCGCCCGGACCTCCGTCGTGGTTCTCCCGGCGGGCATCAAGCCGGCCGTCGTAGGCCGGGACGAAGAAAGAGCCAACTTCTTGGCGGGCAGCACGCCCCGCTTCTCGAACGCGCCCTTCCGCTTGGGTGGCGCAGCATTCGCATCGACGTCGGCAGCCGACTTCGACCGCCTCTCACCCTGGATCCGCCGGGAAAGGACCACCTCCTTCCGCGCCGCCGCCTCCAACTCCTTGGTCCGGCGGGAGGATGTCGCCGACTTGGAGGCTGGCACGGAAGAAGAACCTTCAGAGTCCAGCTCGGAACCGCTGGAAAGATTCACTACCATGCGCATTATAACATCAGTTTGCCCGGCGACGCCGGGCTCGGGAGACTTACCGCGAGGCGACAGGACGGGAGGAGGGACGACGCGCTCAAGGTCCTCGCCCCGGTCGGCTACCGGCTCGGAGTCGGAACTAGCGGAGGGGACAGGGCTCGTTGCGGTATGGGCGGCATCGTCATCGTCTCCGCCATCCTCATCAGCATCGCCGCCCCCACCGGACGACTCGGTGGTGTCGCCGCGCCCATCCAGGCCGGCGCAGGCGCCACCGCCCGATTCGTCTTCAGCGGCGGCGTCCGCGTCTCCTTCCACCTCCACGTCGGCGGACTCCGCCTCCTCCAATAACCTTGTCAGAGCCCTGGTGAAGGGACCACTGACGTCGGACTCGAAGACGACCTCGAAGTCCTCAACCTTCTGAAGGTCGCAAAGCTGTGCGACCGGCCGGCTGAGTCAGGCGGCAGCCGGACGAGAAAATCGAAGACGGACAAAATCACAAAGACTAACCTCGGGGGCACGTTCCTCGCGGGTGAACGGCTCGACCCCGAAATCCCATTCCACCTGGACCCGGTCGGTGATCAGGCGGCGAGCCCACTTGCGGAGGCCCTTCTGGCCTGGCAACTCCAAGCAGGTCCGGCTGGGATCTCGGGGGCCGGAGTAGAAGCACATCTTATGCGGGCGAACTTGTAGCGGATACGTCAGCCTCGACAGCCACGTCAAGGTCAGGTCCCTGGACGTTAGGCCGCCCGCCACCAACGACCTCAGCCGATCAAACAAGACCTTCTCGAGGGCCGCGTCCACAGGCGGCTTCCGGAGCCAAGACCTCGCAGCCGGCAGCGAGTTGGAGAAGGCCGGAAGGCCGATCCGGTCGACGTCCGTAAGATTCCAGACGTAGAAGTAGGTACCTTGCCACTTCTTGATGGAATCGGGCAGGTTAATCTTGGGCAGCGGCGTGTTCTTCGCGCTGATGGAGACGCCACCGCAGTCGCGCTGCTGCCCGGCGGTCGTCTGAGACAGCAGGAAGAAGAACATACCAAAAATCTCCATGCTGGGCCAGATGCCCAAGTACGCCTCGCATAGCACGACGAAGCAGGACAACTGGGTGATGCAGTAAGCCCCCAGATGATGGGGCTGCAGCCCGTAGAAGCGTAAGAACTCCGTGAAGAAGTAGCTCACCGGGAGCCCCATTCCCCGCTCCAGATGCGAAGAAAAGACGATGACCTCGTCCTTCTTGGGCGTCGGGGAAACTTCATCTTCAGGGGGGGCGCGGGCTTCCACCTCGTCCGTCGTCCCCAAGAACATCCTCTTACGAAACCCCCAGATGAAATCATCATCCACGGTGGAGCCCATCCATGCACCCGAGCTCGCCATTGAGGATCGGTTCCCCGTGTTGAACGAGGCGAATGCCGGAAGAGCACGAAAGAGAGAGAAGGTGGGCGAGAGCTGGAGTGCGCAAGAACCGAGGAGGAAGACGAAGCGAGAATGGGGAACGGTAATCCCGGCCGTTCCCTCTCTTTCCACTTTAAAGCCTAAGCCGAGCAGAACCGCCCCGCTCGTCACGCCGCGTGGCGGGCAACCGTGCCGCACTTTCCGCAGACGATCCCGCAAGCAGGCAGTTGCCACAGAAAATCCGGCCCGATGAAGTCGAGGCGACGTGCGTCAGGCCTCGGGCAGAACACCAACGGCTCCCCGAGGCGGCAGGTTGTGGCTGACGTAGGCCACGACCCGAGTCTTCGAGCCGGCCAATCCAGACCGGAAAAATCTGCAGATCCCACACCGTGAAGCCGGACTATCCAACGATAACTTCAACGACCCGCAACCAAGGACAGGAGCGCCCGACGAGCATCCCTCACCAGCAAGCTTCGGTTCCACCCGGCATCAGTTCCACCCGGCGCCGACTCCAACCTCGACATTTCAACCACAACGATTCAAGACAAAGGGGAGAAGATCAAGAAGTCTTCCCAGCAAGCTAGCAAGACTCCACGATCTCGGGGGCTAGTGTCGGGGATATGAACCCCGGATATCCCAAAGAGAACCTCTTCTTCAAAACTCCAGGGTGCCGGTTGAACAAGTGCCGGCTGCTTGGCGCCGCCTGAAGCCAGCCGCCTGAAGCAGCCGCCTGCGTCTACCCGGAGGCGGACGGCCGGCCAGACTGGAGCCGGACGCGAACAACCGACAACTCCATACGGGTGGGCCCAGACCGCGTAACCGCTCCTGGTGAACAGTACTCACTGTCGGGCATCTCCTGTACCTAATCATGACAACAAGCTCCAGCCGGCTCGAGACCGTAGTGATGTCATAGGGGCAAACATGTAACTTCCCTGTAACATAGAAACCCTAGATGCTGCCTATATAAAGCATGCAGGGGCCTCCTGCGCGAGGCAGGTGAAACACGTGAGGAGACAGATAGCATCATCTTCAACCTCCAGCCGGCTAGGATCTCCAGCCGGCTGCCACCCGAAACAGCTCTAGGAGCACCTCTGTAGCCCGATTCAGTGATCAAGCAATAAGAACAAGAAGAGCAGGACGTAGGGGTGTTACCTCCAAAAGAGGGCCCCGAACCTGGGTAACTAGCGTGTGTTTGCGTGCTTGTTGCCCAATCCCGCGCGAGCATCCGATCGTCGCCTGCCCCACACTCTTTTCCATCTCTGATGGATATGCCGTGCAACCCACCACGACAGGCAGGCCCCACCCACGGGTCAAGGGTGACCGCGGCCGCTACCCGCCCCTGGCCCCTGGGTGGCCCCCCAGGTCGCCCTTTGGTCCACGTGTGTATTCCGTCGCATAAAATCTCCGTAAATTTTGAGGGAAATCCGACGATATTTCTTGTTGTGACTTTTCTGAAATACAAAAACAGCAAAAACAAGAAACTGCCACTTGGCATCTTGTTGCCCTAGCCACACCACCTCCTGCGCCACCCCTTCCGGAGGGCTGCTGCCACCTCCACCTCCAAGCCGCACCAAACCCCTAGCCCTAGGGGCTGCTGCGGCTCCTCCTCTCCCTCTCCTCTTGCTTGGCTTGGCGAAGCCCTGCTCGTGGAGATCTCCACCATCAACACCACCACAACCGTCGTGGTGCTGAGATCTATCTAACCACTCCTTCCTTGCTTGCGGGATCAATAAGGCGGAGTCTACATCGAGCCGTACATGTGGATACCGCGGAGGTGCTGCTCTTGCGGCGCTTCATCGGATTGGATCTCGAGGATAATACATCTCCTCGCGACTAGATGCGTCTAGTTGCGGGGATCGACTAGACAACCCCTGCACCGACAAAACGCGTTTGTTCGATCTTCAGGGGTAAGAGATTGGATCTCCACTTCGTTACCTTCGTCTAACAGATCTAGATCATGGGGTTTCTCCCGCTTGTTACGTAGGAAATTTTTTGTTTTCTATGCAACGACCCTTTCAGTGGTATCAGATCCTAGATCTATTCGTAGATGTTGGTGCGATTAGAACACAAGGAGTTGTGGGCGTTGATATTTTTGTTGATACCTTCTCGCATGTACTTCGTATCTTGTTGGATGGTTGGATTGAAGCGGCCCGGACCAACTTTACTCGTCCACGCACGAGAGACCGGTTCCACGATTGGCATGCAACTTGTATTGCATAAGTGGCTGGCGGGTGTCTGTTTCTCTAGCTATGGTGAGATGCGATTTGCAATGGGAGGCCTTTAAAAAGGATGAGTAAATAGGCAACTTCTATATCACCGTTGTGGTTTTTGCGTAGATTAGAACGGTTCTATCTCTTTGACCCAAGCCACGTAAAAATTGCACAAACAAATTAGAGGACGTCTAACTTGTTTTTGCAGGGGTCTGTGATGTGGTATGGCCAATGTGTGATTTGTGATAATGTATGCAATGATCATGTTTGTAATCTTTCACGACTTGCATGTCGATGAGTACGGCAACCGGCAGGAGCCATATGGGTGTCTATTATTTTATGTGACCTGCGTGTCCAATCTTATCGCCATGTAATTACTTTATTTATCGCTAAGAATAGCAATAGTTGTAGTTGCAATAGTTGTAGTTGCAATAGTTGGTGATGGCAACCATGGAGGAGGCGCCACAATGTCGGTGATGATGGAGATCATGCCGGTGCTTTGGAGATGGAGATCAAAGGTACAAGAAGAAAAGGCTATATCATATCACAATTTTAAATTGCATGTGATGTTAATCCTTTTATGCACCTTATTGTTATGCTTAGATGTAATCGCGACAGTAGCATGATAAGGTGATCTCTCTCGTTAATATCAAGACATGTTCTCCCTAGTATGCACCGTTGCAAAAATTCATCGTTTTGAAGCACCACGTGATGATCGGGTGTGATAGACTCTACGTTCGCATACAACGGGTGTAAGCTAGATTTACACACGCAAAAATACTACGGTTTCCTTGACGAGCCTAGCATGTACAGACATGGCCTCGGAACACAAGAGCCGAAAGGCTAAACACGAGTCATATGGATGATATGATCAACATGGTGATGTTCACCTTTGAAGCTACATCATCTCACGTGATGATCGGTTGTCATGTAGTGGATTTGGATTGTGTGTCACTAAAACAACCAGAGAGATGTTGGTTTTAGTGGGAGTTCTTGTAGTAATTTTGATTAAGATGAACTAAAATTATCATAAACAAAAGTCCTAAAGATGTCTTTGCAAAAATCCTTGTAGATCATGGTCGACTACGGTAGTCTGTTCGTTGCTAAAGAACTGCGTCTCCATGGGTCAAATTTTGTTGAGTGGTACCTGCGTCTGAGACAAGTCCTACACACCAATATTGAGCTCTACGTGTTAGATGAACCATTAGAAGAATGCCCAAATATTTCTGCAAGCTATGAAGAGTACATGGAGTGGTTTTTGAACAAAAGACCACCTACTTTAAAGTCGAGTGGATGATGTGCACCTTCATTAATTCTGACCTAAGTAGACAATTCAAGAACTTGACTGCAATGGAGATTGTTGATGAGCTGAAAAATAGGTTTTCAACACAAGTTAGAATTGCAAGGTTCGAATGTCTGACTGAGTTTGTTTCACTCAAGATGGAAGAAAACACTTGCTTGGAACAGTACCTGAGGAAAATGCATAAGATGTATTATACTCTGGCGGATGTTTGGAACCACGAGATGAATGACGATTTCGTGATAGATGGGGTGATGCGCTCGCTTTACCCCCAGCTTCAAGAATTATGTCGGAGACTATGTCATGGGAAGGGATTTGATCACTTTCTATGAATTTGTATCTCGGCTGTGTCATGTCAAAGTGGAACGCATATCAAGAGAAGTTGACAATGCAGAAAGTATATAGTGATATACAAGTTATAAGTGTTTAAGTCCAAATTGCAATTGTGGCGGTTTCGATAAGTATTTGATACTCATTCTGTTTTATGAAAACAGAACCTGCTGCTTGAGATTTGCATAAAGGATATGGGAAGACATTGCAGAAAGGTGGCAATCAAGGAGTTGATGCTGGCAACGATCTGTCCATACATTTATCGTTTTGATTAGAGGATTTGAATAAGTTTTGTAATCAAACTAAGTGTGATTTTGATTAGTGTGTCTTGCTTATGTGAGACGGTTATTCATGTTAAAGACAATGGTTGTTCTATTTTCATGAGTAATTCTCTTTGGAAATCACAAGTTTCGATTATAAGTGTATTATTCTTATTATAATCTAGATGATAAATTGGTTGAACATTTATAAATAAGAAACATGCTAAAAGATATCTAAAACTTAATAATGACATATTATTCATGCTAAAGTATTGTGAAGAACATTTTGATGTTTAACACATGCGCCTTATTTTGAAGTAGTGTGAATAAAAATGCCACCCTTTGGAAGTGTGTCATGAGTTGCCGAAAATAAACACAAGTGTTGTTGTATTTTCAGCAAATGTTAGGTGTCATTATTTTGTGCGCTCCATCATAAATGATATGAGTAAATAGATGTATTTGTTCAAGTTATGATATTTGATGAGATCAAATAAAATTCTAGAGTTTAAGGATGCTAAGTTAACAAGAAAATTGAGTCTTTTTTATTTGATCAAAAGAGACAAAATATTTGAGTTATATGTTAGTATGTGGACTTGTGACAAGTGTTATCACAAATTACAATGTTTAGAATATTTCAAAGGCGTTTTGATATGTCCTAAGATATTGTAATCACACACTATTTGATATTGTGTGGTCTCAAAGAAGGGTTTTACTTTGGGGTTTAATAATAGCATTTAGATTTATTTGATAAACACTCTGTTTAGAAATAAGGATCTATTTAATGATTCACATAAATGATTCCATATGAGTTATGAGAAGTCGTGATAATTATGAGATAATTAGAGACTATTGCGAATAATGTTGTAGTATATTCATAAGTGTGACTATGAATGTGACACTACAAGAGATGTGATTATCTGTGACGCGGATTCTGTGACGTTCTAGTTAAAAACGTCAGGGAATCATCAATTCTGTGACGTTCTTGCTTAGACCACTAGAACGTCACAGAATGAGCGTCACAGATAGTCACATCTCTTGTAGTGTGATTGCACAATATGAGACTAAAAGGGGCAAACCAATTTGTTGGTTGTGCTAAGTATTTTAGTGGTTTATCGTGAAAAGGATTCATTGATAAAAGATTTGCTGGAATAAATTGAGAAGCTGAAACCTTGCCTGTTTATGTATCGAGTGGCACATATGTAAAGTGCTATGTTGCTTAAAACTTGACACATGAAGGAATTAATGATGGTGATCATTGAATTTCGGTTTAGCTTGTCTAAAGAAAAGTAGGATTCAAGAAAATTAAATTTTGTCAGGTTACAAAGTAATATTCATGATTACTTGTCAAGTTTGAGAAACAAGACATACCTACGAAACTTCAAAGAAGAAATATATGCCTTAAATACGAAAATGACTAAGAGTCGCCCTATGTTAAGTTTAAATCACAAAGTAATTGTTACTTGATTTTGTGAAAGTCATGTTTCACATATTTATTCCTCAAAAGGTGTTTTGTAGAGAATAAATAAAACTTAAAGCTAGCAAAGTACTAGCGTTTTGTATATGAGTTCTTGAATTTTAAAAGTTAATTAAGAATTTTGGAGGTGTCCAAAATATCGAGAAAGTGCATAAGAAACTGAGTGGGATCTAATTATAATATGTGGTGACATATGTTAAGTTAGACCAGAAACTATTTTCCATGATGAAAATATGTGGTGACATATGTTTGAGTGGGAGCTAGTTAATCATGGTCAAATATAGAGATAACATATTTCTTAGAGGGAGCAAAAGTGGTTTCACAATTTAATATGTGTATGGTGTATATTTGAGTGGGAGTTTACAACATCTTGTTTGTGTGAAATGGAGATTTCATAAATGTTGTAAATAAGTCAGGAACCAACGTATAACTTGTGAAGTTAGAAATTGAATGTCAAATATCTATGGAGTTAGATGTATCTATGGTGGATAGATATGTTTGATAAACATTATGTCAGGATGTTTAACCTAAGTAAGATTTTGAAGGAGTTCAAAATGGAACAAGTGAAGAAAGGTTCATTTGCTTGTGAGAAATAGGTGAAACACTGAGTTGATAACTCAGTACAAAAATGATGGTTGGAGGATATGCTAGAATTTGCTATGAATTGTTCATAGGACTAAACATATAAGAACCATGTGTTTGTATTTGATGATATGTGACCCAAGTTCTTGGTTAGCAGAACATATTAGAAATGAGGAGTCATTTCAACATGGAGATGAGATAATTGAATCTAGAGATTGGTAGACTTGGTTGAAGTCATGACACCAAACTAGATTGGAGATCTCATGAAGGCAGAAGCGCAGCGAAAGCGTGATCGGAAATATCGAAGTGAAAAGTATAGCACTGTCGATTTGTGAGTCTACAACATATAGGAGTATATGATTAATTCAAGGATTAAAAGATATAATATTTTGATTTGAGAAATTTTGTTTCAAGATTGAGTGAGTTTCGGGTGCACATGCTATGTGAAAGTTCTTTTGACTGATCATACGTCATGTAGACATAAAAGGGAAAATCTCACTCTGTAACCAAATATATTATATTCATCATATGATGATGAAGTTTATCATGTGATGATATGAAATTTATCATGTGATGATATGAGGTTTATCATGTGATGACAAAGTAATGTCAAATTAGGTGACATTGAAGTTTTGCAAAGAACATAGAGAACTGTATAGTACAGAGCACGGACATAACCTCTTCCACGAGCAAACATGATCAGCACTGAGACTCCATGAGTGTTAGACACCATGAGTGTTGGATCGAGAAAATGTAAACTAGATTATTGACTCTAGTGCAAGTGGGAGACTGTTGGGAATATGCCCTAGAGGCAATAATAAAATGGTTTATTAGCATATTCATGTTTATGATAATAGATTATTATCCATGCAATAATTGTATTAACCGGAAACATAATACATATGTGGAATATAAACAACCAATTGTCCCTAGTAAGCCTCGACCAGACTGGTTCGTTGGTCAAGAGATGGTTAGAGTTTCCTAACCATGGACTTGTTATAGTCACTTGATAACAGAGTCATATAATTAGGAGTAATGATGTGATGGACAAGACCCAATAATAAAAGAGTTGTAATTGATCGTGTCATACAGTTTCATTGTCAACGCTTTTAAGATATGCCAAGTATAGTTTCCTCAGACCATGAGATTATGTCACTCCCGTTTACCGGAGGAATGCTTTGTGGACATCAAACGTCACTTCGTAACTGGGTGATTATAAAGGTGGCTTTCTGGTATCTCCGATGGTATTTGTTGGGTGACATGAATCAAGATTGGGATTTGTCCTTCCTTGTGACGGAAAAGATATCTCTGGGCCCTCTTGGTAATATAGCATCAGAAAGGTTGCAACCATGTGATTAAGTGGTAATCACAGAGATCCTATATTATGGACGAGTAAAGAGAACTTGCCAGGTAACGAGATGAAACTAGATATGGAGATATCAACGATCGAATCTCGGGCAAGTTAAATATCGTTGAGACAAAGGGAATCGTATACGAGATTAAGAATCTCCGGCATCGTGGTTCAATCGATAAGGAACTTCGTTGAATATGTAGGAGTCAATATGGGCATCTCGGTCCCGCTATTGATTATTGATCGGATCATGTCTACATGTTCTCGAACCCGTAGGGTCACACACTTAACGCTCCGATGTAGCTAGGGTTAGCGATGAGATAATTGATGGTATGAGCGAATATTGATTCGGAGTCTCGGATGGGATCCTAGACATCACGAGAAGATCCGGAAGAGTCCGGAGAATAAGATTCATATAAGGAAAGTGGTTTCCGGAGGTATCGGAAAGGTTCCGGAATATTTTGGTAGGGTACCATAAGGTTCTAGAAGAGTCTAGAAGTGGGGCCCACATCATATGGGGCCCACATGGACTAAAGGGTGGTGCAGCAGCCTTAATGGGCTGGCCGCACCAGCCCCTTGGCCCAGCCGGCCAAGCCCTAGTTAGACTAGGACTTGGCCGCACCCCATAAGGAAAGGGGGGTCGGCCAAAACCCTAACCCTAGGGCGGCTGGCTTGGGGGCAAGCCACCCAGCCGCCGGACCTAAGGGGAGGCTTGGGGCACACCCCTTGGCCTCCTATGAAAGGAGGGCCAAGGGACCAGCCGCACCCCCTGCTCCTCCACCCTAAGCTGCCGCCCCAAGTTGCCCTAGCCGCACCACCTCCTGCACCACCCCTTCCGGAGGGCTGCCGCCACCTCCACCTCCAAGCCGCACCAAACCCAGATCACTAGGGGCTGTTGCGGCTCCTCCTCTCCCTCTCCTCTTGCTTGGCTTGGCGAAGCCCTGCTCGTGGAGATCTCCACCATCAACACCACCACAACCGTCGTGGTGCTGAGATCTATCTAAGCACTCCTTCCTTGCTTGCGGGATCAAGAAGGCGGAGTCTACATCGAGACGTACGTGTGGATACCGCGGAGGTGCTACTCTTGCGGCTCTTCATCGGATTGGATCTCGAGGATAATACATATCCTCGCGACTAGATGCGTCTAGTTGCGGGGATCGACTAGCCAACCCCTGCACCGACAAAACTCATTTGTTCGATCTTCAAGTGTAAGAGATTGGATCTCCACTTCGCTACCTTCGTATAATAGATCTAGATCATGGGGTTTCTTTCGCTTGTTACATAGGAATTTTTTTGTTTTCTATGCAACGACCCCTTCAATGCAAGGGGGTGAAGCTAAAGATGAAGAGACACCAGATGAGCCCATGGTAGATGATGATGTTCGTCGGGCCATCGTTGATGCACACAGAGAAGCAGAAAGTGCCAATGAGAAGTTGAAGTTGGAGCGCATGTTAGAGGATCACAAAAAAAAGTTGTACCCAACTTGTGAAGATGGCAACACAAAGCTCGGTACCACACTGGAATTGCTGCAATGGAAGACAGAGACTGTTTTATCTGACAAGGGATTTGAGAAGTTACTGAAAATAATGAAGAAGAAGCTTCCAAAGGATAACTAATTTCCTGACAGTACGTATGAAGCAAAGAAGTTTCTCTGCCCACTAGGATTAGATATGCAGAAGATACATGCATGCATTAATGACTGCATCCTCTACCGCGGTGAGGAGTACGAGAATAAGAATGAATGACTGGTATGCGGTGCATTGCGGTATAAGATCAGACGAGATGACCCTGGTGATGTTGAGGGCCAGCCCCCAAGAAGAGGGTTCCTGCCAAGGTGATGTGGTATGCTCCTATAATACCATGGCTGAAATGTTTGTTCAGAAACAAAGAGCATGCGAAGTTGTTGCGATGGCACAAAGAAGACCGCAAGAAAGACGAGATGTTGAGACACCCCGCTGATGGGTCACAATGGAGAAAAATTGATAGAGAGTATAAGGACTTTGCAGATGACGCAAGAAACTTAAGGTTTGGTCTAAGTACAGATGGCATGAATCCTTTTGGGGAGGAGAGCTGCAGTCATAGCACCTGGCCTGTAACTCTATGTATCTATAACCTTCCTCCTTGGTTGTGCATGAAGCGGAAGTTCATTATGATGCCAGTGCTGATCCAAGGCCCGAAGGAACCCGGCAACGACATTGATGTGTACCTAAAGCCACTAGTTGAATAACTTTTATAGTTGTGGGGTGAAAAATGTGTACGTGTGTGGGATGAGCACAAACAGGAGGAATTTGACCTACGAGCGCTGCTCTTCGTAATCATTAATGATTGGCCTGCTCTTAGTAACCTTTCAGGACAGACAAACAAGGGATACAATGCATACATGCACTGTTTAGATGAGACTGATAGTACATATTTAGAGAAATGTAAGAAGGTTGCGTACCTGGCCATCGTCGATTTCTTCCTCCTAAGCATCCCGTCAGAAAGAAATGAGAGCATTTCAAAGATATGACAGAGCATCGGAGGAAGCATGTCCGCTGTACTGGTGATGATATATTTAGTATGGTCAAGGATCTAGAAGTGATCTTTGGAAAGGGTCCTGGCGGTCAATCTGTTCCGATTGACGCCACCGGACATGCAGCCATGTGGAAGAAGAAATCAATATTTTTGGCAGCTACCCTATTGGAAAGTCCTAGAGGTCCGCTCTGCAATCGACGTGATGCACGTCACAAAGAATCTTTGCGTGAACCTGCTAGGACATTTGGGCGTGTATGGGAAGAAAAAAGATACGCCGGAAGCACGGCAGGACCAGCAACGTATGAAAGACCCAGACGACCTGCATCCAATGAAGACGGATAAAGGAGGTCTAAGTCCTGCCAGCTACACTCTTACGAAAGAAGAGAAGGAAATATTTTTTGAAGTCCTGAGCAGTATGAAGGTCCCGTCTGGCTTCTCGTCGAATATAAAGGGAATAATAAATATGGCCGAGAAATAATTCTAGAACCTAATGTCTCATGACTGCCACGTGCTTATGACTCAATTGCTTCCGGTTGCATTGCGGGGGATTCTAGCGGAAAATGTTCGACTACCCATTGTGAAGCTATGTGCATTTCTCAATGCAATTTCTCAGGAAATAATCGATCCAGAAATTCTACCAAGGTTATAAAGGGATGTGGTTCAATGTCTCGTTAGTTTTGAGTTGGTACGTGTTCCCACCATCCTTCTTCAATATTATGACGCATCTCCTAGTACACCTAGTCGAAGAGATTGCCATTCTGGGTCCTGTATTTTTACACAATATGTTCCACTTTGAGAGGTTCATGGGAGTCTTGAAGAAATATGTTCATAACCGTGATACGCCAGAAGGAAGCATCTCCAAAGGTTATGGAACAAAAGAGGTCATTGAATTTTGTGTTGACTTTATTCCCGACATTAAGTCGATTGGTCTTCCTGAATCGCGGCATAAGGGGAGACTGAGTGGAAAAGGCACTCTAGTAAGGAAATGAATAATATGTAGGGACGGGCATTCTTTCGCTCAGGCGCACTACACATTTCTACAGAATTCCACCTTGGCGGCCCCGTATATCGAGGAACACAAGAATATTGTTGTAACATCCCAAATTTTGGAATGTTTTAAAAATCACAAAATTTAAAACTTTTATTAATAATTAATTAAAGTCTCCAAAAATCAAGAAAAGCTTTTATAGAAGATTGTTTTGACATCTTCAAAGTTATATTTTAAATTAAATATTCCTTTATCTTCAAATCTCAATCTTTAAGTCTTGGAAATAAAATATTTAAATGGGGTTTTCAAATAGTATTTTATCCTTTGGTTTATTGTTTTAAAATAAATAATATGGGGATATTATAAACCCTAAATTATTTGAGAAAATGATTTAAACATCTTTTCCAAGCTTTGTTTTATAAACATGTTTTATCTTAAATTATTTTAATATGAAAATGAGTTATCAATTTGAATGATATTACTCATATTATTCCCTGGTTTTTATTTAAATATTTTGAGATATTTATAAACCCTAATTTGGAAAATCACCAAATAGCCATATAAGGCAAATTTGACCAAAAGGGTATTTTGGTAATTTTGTTTTGACCAAAAACATTTCCTAAATGTCTATTTTGAATATTGGGATTTTTACAAATTTTTTTATAATTTTATTTGACTTGATTTGGAGGCCTAAATGTAAAATTATAAAAGAAAACAGAAAAATAAAGAAAAAGAAAATTTGATGACGTCATGATGACGTCATCGTCTTCAAAGCTCGTCCACGGCCGTTTCTTCCGATTTCTCCCCTCTTGATTCCTCGTGTTTAAGGCCACCATTAGCCACCCCGAGCCCTCCCCCTTATAGCCCTCGACTCCCTCTCTCTTTCCCCTCTTCTCCCCTCTCGAGTAGCGCCGCCAGGCCGCCGATTTTGCTCGCCGGAGTTGACCACGGCCGCCACCGTGTTTCTTCGATTCCGGCCACCCCGGTGAGCCCCAGCCACCGAACCCCTGCCTCCTCTCTTCCCCGTTACCTAGCGCACCTCCTGATTCCCTCGCTCGATTTTTAGGTGCAGCCAATCGTCGAGGACGAGCTCGACAGGAGCTTGCCGGAGCCGCGGAACTCCCTCCGCTCCTCCACGCTGTTCCAGGAAACGATAGTCGACGTCGACCACCCCTTCGTCTTCGCCTCTCTGCGCTGCACGTCTTCGTCGCCTCAACTGAGCAGGAGCACCACCGGAGCGTCGCCGTCGACCACGGTAGAGCTCGCCGGCGCCACCGCATCCGCATACACGCCGCGTCTTCGTTCCGGGAAGTGAGCCACGAAACCGAGACCACCATCCGCCTCCCCGTGACGAGACGAAGCTCGTCGTCCCCTTCCCGAGCCCAGGAGATCGCCGGAGCGACGAGTACGTCCTCGACCGGAGCCGCCGCTGCCGTCCGAGCCGTCGCCGGTGACCGAGCCGCCGGGGTGAGAAACCCTAGCATCCACAGCCGTTCGATCTGAAATCAATGGCCAGGATTAGATCTAGCCGAGCCGAGCCCGAGCCAGAGCCGAAGCCGAGCCCAGCCGAGCCAAGCCTTTTCTGGGATTTTTCCCAAATTGATTTAAATAGCCTTTTTGCAGAAAAGACCCTATACCTTCAAACCTTCATATCTTTTAAACCATTTGGCCAAATTTAGCAAATTTTATCTTTTTGAAAAGCTCTGGACTTGTAGAATATTTTGGCACTGTTAGTTTTTAGTGTAACAAATCCAAATTTATTCAAATTTCAAATGAGTCATTTGAGTAAATTTGGCATAGTTTCAAATCTATAAGTCCAAATTTTGCAAATAAAATATTCTTGAAAACCTTGGAACATGCATGACATGACCCCACTGTTATATTTAATTTTTGATAGTTTTAAAAATATTTCTTAATCAGAGAGTCAAATTGGAGTATTTCTGGTATAGTTTAATTTCTATAATCCTTTCAAATTGTTTTCTTTTAGAAAACTTCCTCAAATAGTTTTCTTTGTTCAGAGAGATCAACACCAATCCCAACAACCTTTGAAACAACCCTTCAACCTATTCAAGTTTGAAATGTTCAAATTTGATTTCAGACCAACCCCTTACCAAATGGCAAACCCCAAACCTAATGCATTGATTCTTTTTGCATATGGGATCATGTATTGAAGCTTGGACCACCAACCCAGTTTTGTTTGTGTCTATCTAAGTTTGTTGTTATGTTTGTTTCTTTGAATTGTTGTATTGTTGCTTATTGCCATATGTTTGTATTGTATAGATTGAACGGAGAGCTTTGAGCTACGTTGAATTAGAGCGTGTGAGCAACGACAAGTTCCTAAAGGCAAGTGTATACACAAACTCATGAAGGACCTATTATTTTCTTAATTGCATTATAGATTATTTTAGTAGTATGCATGATAGGTTTACTATTGTTTTAATTATGCTATGCAAGCCTGTTAGATCTTTCTTGTTGACTAGGTACCTACATTAATTTAGTAGAAATGCTTGCTGCAATTGTGAAGTTTTTGATGTAGTAAGTTAAGTGAAAACTCTACTAAATTAATGAATCACCTGGGTGGATTTGGTTTGTTGAGGTGTGCGAAGTTGAGTGGCTACTCAGGGCCATTTTCTTGTGGTCTAACCTGAGTATGTGCACTTGTGGATGGCCACCCAGGGTATTGAGATTCGATGTCACTCCATGTTTAGTTGCTTCCAGTGCAGCCACTAGTCATATGGGCTCTGTCTTGACTAAGTAAGTAGCATGGAACCAGCCCGGTTTGACAAGCAGATGTAGGGGTTGTAGGTTGGAACGGGTCAAGCCAGTAGTGGTTGGGAAAGTGCTTCAGAAAGGTCTCGTCTTGGTCTTCTCCTTTCCTTTTCACTAAATGTGGGTTAAGGATAGAATGGGTTGATCGAGTCTAGTGGGGAAAGTGCCACAAACTCTCGAGAGTAATAAAACTATGATCATAGCCGTGTCCCCGGTTACGGACAATTTTGAGTAGCTAAATAAGGAAGTTGTCGGAGGATCTCTTCATTCCAATTTCATAATAAAATTTGATGGGTGAACTCGGGTATATGAGACCTTGGATGCGTTCCATGGGTGCGTCTCATATTTCTTATTTGAGAAAGAAATGTTTTATGAAAAGTAGGACAAAATTTGCTTTACGCAATAGCCTTGAACTCCACCAGCCAAATAAGCATGTAGTATTAGTCTTGCCATTTTATATTCCACCAAAGTATCACTTGCCGGCCTGTCACAAGGTATTGACCCAAGTTCCCTGGGCTGCAACGTTAATGTTGCAGGTTTTTACGATGACGAGTGAGGGCGTCTACTTTTCGTGCTTGCAACCAACATGTATGCCAGTGGCACATGAAGATGATGAAGCTCTCTGTGCTACTTATGTTTCCGCTGCTAAAACTTTGCATTCAAGCTAGCCTTTGGCTATGCAATTTGTAAAGAATATTTTATTTATGGATCTTGCGATGTAATAATTATTTGACATTGATGCATGATATTACATCTATTTGTGAATTGCTATCCGTACTCGATCCAGGGAATAGCATATTTCACGATGTGGTCTTGCTTTTCTAAGCGAGGGTGCCACAAGATGGTATCAGAGCGTAATGTTGCCTGTAGGCTCGAAAACCTTAGGTTTGGATTAGAAATAAGAATGACCATAGGAACAAAAGTTATTTTCTTCTTGTCCAAATCTTTCCTAATATTCTTCTTGTAACCTTCTCAACTAATTGCTTTCTAAGTTATCTTATCTTATTTATAGATGACCATAACTCCGAAATGTTTCCGAAGACGTTGAAGATCAACATGACAATTATGAGAAGCCATCAAGCGCCTTGATCGAAGACTTCAATTTAGACTTCACAACACCAGAAGTACCTCGACGAACTCGAAGAAATAGAAGAAAATGTTGAAGCACTAAATGAAGAGATAGACTAGACCACCATTTTATTAGAATAACGTTATCGTAATATTGTATTGACCCATCAAATTGTGGTATGGCAGTACTATCGTGCTTATTTCAAAACCTTTATTGAGTTAGTTTGTTTTCCAAAATTATATTTTCGAAATTAAAAAAAAAGGAGTGGTTGTTTTTACTGTTGTTTGATGTTTGTTTACCACTGTTTGTCGCTTGTTGCTTGCTAGATGTTGTTTGCAAGATGATTTGCCTTGGTCTGCTGCGTGTGTGTGGGTAGGAATACTTCTCTTAGATCTTTCTATCTCTACTCATCAATGCTAAACCGAAACCATATGTCTCACCCACATACCTACCAAGACGAAAATGATAGCCACCTCAAGATGCCTTATGCAATGCAGCAGCTGATAAAGCTCAGACTCGGTTGACTCAAGTGTTGAGGAAATTGTCTGTAAGAAGAAGTAGGATGTGGGATAAAAACTAAAGAGGTAAAGTGATGTAAAAAAAAATCCTATTGTACCAACAACAAGAAGAAGAACCGCGGAAGGAATGCTGCTGGCGAACCGGCGTTGTACATGAGTACTTCTCTTTTATCCTTCTATCACTACACGTCCATGCTAAGCCCATCCAAGCCAATCAGATGGCTCAACAATAGACCAACCATAATGAGAGATGCAGAATACAATAAGTGATGGAAATCCAATCTCACATATTTCGTTGAAGACCCGAAGACTAGCCAACAACAAAACCAAGGAGGAGAAGCGATGAGGAATCTCCAAGATGTGAAGTGACGATGTATAGGAATTTTTGCGCTACCCAATAGTTTGAAGGATCGATAGTCTAGTTTAGGCTATCTTGCAGATTGGAAACTTTCTGTAGGACAAGTGAGGAAGACCGAGTGTTAGAATACGAGACTCACCAGACCAAGTGCAAGGTGATGATTGAGTGCGTCGTGGATTGCCCCCCATGACTACTACTCATATCATTCATTTTTGTTATGCGGAATGATAAGTCTTGAGTGACATACCTATGAGAGAGCCGACGATGAAAAGCCTAAACCATAGGATGGTAATAAATGTTATACCCTTAAATTAAGGCAAGTGCTGCCAAGGCGTATAAAATACGGTGAGGATAAACCACAGCTTTTGTGAAGAAGAAGAGATTCTGCAATGAAAGTTTTGACCTACCATGAGAGTTTCGTTAGAATTGACGCTTTGTTTGCAGTGAAGGATGCCAGCTTGGAGAAGAAATATTTCCGGAGACATCACATGGATGAGGATGTAATATGTCAAACCATATTAAAGAGAGGTATCCGAAGTTATCTAAAGAGACAACCACCTATTGGAGATGGAGCACTTCATGAGTGTAAGATATAGTTGACTCCAGTGAGACCTAAAGACTAACCCGATGGACCCTAGCCCGAAGGAAAGAGTTCAAGACTGCCTACAAAAGTTTCTTTTAAGGGTGGTAGCTCACCCAGTTGTCTAAAACCCTGAGATCCGAACCCATCTTTCTTTCTAGCCTCTCCGAATCTCGGGGACGAGATTCCTTTTAAGGGTGGTAGTTTGTAACATCCCAAATTTTGGAATGTTTTAAAAATCACAAAAATTTAAACTTTTATTAATAATTAATTAAAGTCTCCAAAAATCAAGAAAAGCTTTTATAGAAGATTGTTTTGACATCTTCAAAGTTATATTTTAAATTAAATATTCCTTTATCTTCAAATCTCAATCTTTAAGTCTTGGAAATAAAATATTTAAATGGGGTTTTCAAATAGTATTTTATCCTTTGGTTTATTGTTTTAAAATAAATAATATGGGGATATTATAAACCCTAAATTATTTGAGAAAATGATTTAAACATCTTTTCCAAGCTTTGTTTTATAAACATGTTTTATCTTAAATTATTTTAATATGAAAATGAGTTATCAATTTGAATGATATTACTCATATTATTCCCTGGTTTTTATTTAAATATTTTGAGATATTTATAAACCCTAATTTGGAAAATCACCAAATAGCCATATAAGGCAAATTTGACCAAAAGGGTATTTTGGTAATTTTGTTTTGACCAAAAACATTTCCTAAATGTCTATTTTGAATATTGGGATTTTTACAAATTTTTTATAATTTTATTTGACTTGATTTGGAGGCCTAAATGTAAAATTATAAAAGAAAACAGAAAAATAAAGAAAAAGAAAATTTGATGACGTCATGATGACGTCATCGTCTTCAAAGCTCGTCCACGGCCGTTTCTTCCGATTTCTCCCCTCTTGATTCCTCGTGTTTAAGGCCACCATTAGCCACCCCGAGCCCTCCCCCTTATAGCCCTCGACTCCCTCTCTCTTTCCCCTCTTCTCCCCTCTCGAGTAGCGCCGCCAGGCCGCCGATTTTGCTCGCCGGAGTTGACCACGGCCGCCACCGTGTTTCTTCGATTCCGGCCACCCCGGTGAGCCCCAGCCACCGAACCCCTGCCTCCTCTCTTCCCCGTTACCTAGCGCACCTCCTGATTCCCTCGCTCGATTTTTAGGTGCAGCCAATCGTCGAGGACGAGCTCGACAGGAGCTTGCCGGAGCCGCGGAACTCCCTCCGCTCCTCCACGCTGTTCCAGGAAACGATAGTCGACATCGACCACCCCTTCGTCTTCGCCTCTCTGCGCTGCACGTCTTCGTCGCCTCAACTGAGCAGGAGCACCACCGGAGCGTCGCCGTCGACCACGGTAGAGCTCGCCGGCGCCACCGCATCCGCATACACGCCGCGTCTTCGTTCCGGGAAGTGAGCCACGACACCGAGACCACCATCCGCCTCCCCGTGACGAGACGAAGCTCGTCGTCCCCTTCCCGAGCCCAGGAGATCGCCGGAGCGACGAGTACGTCCTCGACCGGAGCCGCCGCTGCCGTCCGAGCCGTCGCCGGTGACCGAGCCGCCGGGGTGAGAAACCCTAGCATCCACAGCCGTTCGATCTGAAATCAATGGCCAGGATTAGATCTAGCCGAGCCGAGCCCGAGCCAGAGCCGAAGCCGAGCCCAGCCGAGCCAAGCCTTTTCTGGGATTTTTCCCAAATTGATTTAAATAGCCTTTTTGCAGAAAAGACCCTATACCTTCAAACCTTCATATCTTTTAAACCATTTGGCCAAATTTAGCAAATTTTATCTTTTTGAAAAGCTCTGGACTTGTAGAATATTTTGGCACTGTTAGTTTTTAGTGTAACAAATCCAAATTTATTCAAATTTCAAATGAGTCATTTGAGTAAATTTGACATAGTTTCAAATCTATAAGTCCAAATTTTGCAAATAAAATATTCTTGAAAACCTTGGAACATGCATAACATGACCCCACTGTTATATTTAATTTTTGATAGTTTTAAAAATATTTCTTAATCAGAGACTCAAATTGGAGTATTTCTGGTATAGTTTAATTTCTATAATCCTTTCAAATTGTTTTCTTTTAGAAAACTTCCTCAAATAGTTTTCTTTGTTCAGAGAGATCAACACCAATCCCAACAACCTTTGAAACAACCCTTCAACCTATTCAAGTTTGAAATGTTCAAATTTGATTTCAGACCAACCCCTTACCAAATGGCAAACCCCAAACCTAATGCATTGATTCTTTTTGCATATGGGATCATGTATTGAAGCTTGGACCACCAACCCAGTTTTGTTTGTGTCTATCTAAGTTTGTTGTTATGTTTGTTTCTTTGAATTGTTGTATTGTTGCTTATTGCCATATGTTTGTATTGTATAGATTGAACGGAGAGCTTTGAGCTACGTTGAATTAGAGCGTGTGAGCAACGACAAGTTCCTAAAGGCAAGTGTATACACAAACTCATGAAGGACCTATTATTTTCTTAATTGCATTATAGATTATTTTAGTAGTATGCATGATAGGTTTACTATTGTTTTAATTATGCTATGCAAGCCTGTTAGATCTTTCTTGTTGACTAGGTACCTACATTAATTTAGTAGAAATGCTTGCTGCAATTGTGAAGTTTTTGATGTAGTAAGTTAAGTGAAAACTCTACTAAATTAATGAATCACCTGGGTGGATTTGGTTTGTTGAGGTGTGCGAAGTTGAGTGGCTACTCAGGGCCATTTTCTTGTGGTCTAACCTGAGTATGTGCACTTGTGGATGGCCACCCAGGGTATTGAGATTCGATGTCACTCCATGTTTAGTTGCTTCCAGTGCAGCCACTAGTCATATGGGCTCTGTCTTGACTAAGTAAGTAGCATGGAACCAGCCCGGTTTGACAAGCAGATGTAGGGGTTGTAGGTTGGAACGGGTCAAGCCAGTAGTTGTTGGGAAAGTGCTTCAGAAAGGTCTCGTCTTGGTCTTCTCCTTTCCTTTTCACTAAATGTGGGTTAAGGATAGAATGGGTTGATCGAGTCTAGTGGGGAAAGTGCCACAAACTCTCGAGAGTAATAAAACTATGATCATAGCCGTGTCCCCGGTTACGGACAATTTTGAGTAGCTAAATAAGGAAGTTGTCGGAGGATCTCTTCATTCCAATTTCATAATAAAATTTGATGGGTGAACTCGGGTATATGAGACCTTGGATGCGTTCCATGGGTGCGTCTCATATTTCTTATTTGAGAAAGAAATGTTTTATGAAAAGTAGGACAAAATTTGCTTTACGCAATAGCCTTGAACTCCACCAGCCAAATAAGCATGTAGTATTAGTCTTGCCATTTTATATTCCACCAAAGTATCACTTGCCGGCCTGTCACAAGGTATTGACCCAAGTTCCCTGGGCTGCAACGTTAATGTTGCAGGTTTTTACGATGACGAGTGAGGGCGTCTACTTTTCGAGCTTGCAACCAACATGTATGCCAGTGGCACATGAAGATGATGAAGCTCTCTGTGCTACTTATGTTTCCGCTGCTAAAACTTTGCATTCAAGCTAGCCTTTGGCTATGCAATTTGTAAAGAATATTTTATTTATGGATCTTGCGATGTAATAATTATTTGACATTGATGCATGATATTACATCTATTGGTGAATTGCTATCCGTACTCGATCCAGGGAATAGCATATTTCACGATGTGGTCTTGCTTTTCTAAGCGAGGGTGCCACAATTGTATGCTTCAACAACCCGGGAAAGCCTGACTCCTGGATTAGACATGAACACATGGAGACTTTCAGCGGTTGGTTGCAAACACGTCTCAACAATAACAACACTATTGAAGATCAGATGTACTTGTTGTCCAGGTCACTATCTTCGACTATATGGACTTTCCAAGGGTACGAGATAAATGGGAATACATTTTACATGTTCGCCCAAGATAAAAAGAGCACCAACCAAAACAGTGGTGTCTGCTTTGATGCAATAAACAACAATGGGTCAAAGGACACATACTACGGTTACATAGAGGAGATATGGGAACTTGACTATGGACCTACTTTTAAGGTCCCCGTGTTTCGGTGCAAATGGGTCGAGCTGACAGCAGGCGGATTAAAGGTAGATGATCAGTACAGAATGACAATAGTGGACCTCAACAATCTTGCGTACTTAGATGAACCATTCGTCTTAGCCAATTATGTGGCTCAAGTATTCTATGTGAAGGACATGTCTACCAAACCGAGAAAAAATAAGCAAAAGGATAAATCAGACGATAAGCCAAAGCGCCAGATAGTTCTTTTAGGTAAAAGAAACATCGTGGGAGTGGAGGACAAGACAGACATGTCAGAAGATTATGATAAGTTTCATGAAATTCCGCCCTTCGCAGTGAAGGATGACCCAAGTCTCCTGTTAATTAACGAAGATGCTCCATGGTTACGACGCAGAAAAAACCCAAACACTAGATAGGGATGTTGGTGATGTGTAATAATGTATTAAACCTTTTATGTAACTTCACCGTTGGATGTATGCAGTGAATCTGAATGATTTGTATTTGGTCGATGAACTGAAGGATTTCTATATAGAACAAAACACACGGTTTCCCCTGCATACAGCCCAACGGTGTCTCGTGAGTGCCTGCATATCAAATGCATCGTTCGACGTATGCAGGGAATCCGAATGATTTGTATTCGGTCGATGAACTGAAGGATTTCTATATAGAGATGTCCTCTATCTTTGCCTTCCGGACTATCTTGACTACAATATGAACCCTCTTAGCACAAAGAGAACGCTTCTATGCCGAGCCCCTCGAAGATGTCATAGGTCACTGCCCAACGACATCTTCGAGAAACTCGTGCATAGAGGAGTCCTCTGTCTTCTCTTTCCGCTGTTGCCGTGCTCTTGTTCTTCATCTCCTCCTCATGGTGGGTATTTATAGCTAAAAGATCAGGGCAACTCTTCATCTTTAGTCCCGGTTGGTAGCTGGAACCGGGACTAAAGGAGCGTTGATATGTGTGCCTTATCTTCTGCTTGAGATCCAACGGCTCACAAGCGCTCGAAAGAAACACACCGCTGATCCAACGGCTCACAAGCGTTCGAAGTAAACACACGATCCGTGTGCTTCTTCCTGATTCGGCATACTACCTGCACTGATGACGGTAATGTATTTTTAATTGAAAATGGCAAAAAGGTTTTGGATTACTTATTTAAATTCAAACACTTTTCATTTTGAAAATTTTGTCAGATTAAAAATATATTAGTTAATGCATTTTTAATTGAAAATGGCAAAATGGTTATTAGTTTGAATAATTATTTTGGAAAACAAAAAATGGTTTTGGATTACTTATTTAAATTCAAACACTTTTCATTTTGAAATTTCTGTCATATTAAAAAAATATTAGTTAATGCATTTTTAATTGAAAATGGCAAAATGGTTAATAGTTTGAATAATTATTTTGGAAAACAAAAAATGGTTTTGGATTACTTATTTAAATTCAAACACTTTCATTTTGAAATTTTTGTCAGATTCAAAAATATTAGTTAATGCATTTTTAATTGAAAATGGCAAAATGGTTAATAGTTTGAATAGTTTGAATAATTATTTTGGAAAAAATGGTTTTGGATTACTTATTTAAATTCAAACACTTTTCATTTTGAAAATTTTGTCAAATTCAAAAAATATTAGTTAATGCATTTTTAATTGAAAATGGCAAATGGTTAATAGTTTGAATAATTATTTTGGAAAACAAAAAATGGTTTTGGATTACTTATTTAAATTCAAACACTTTTCATTTTGAAATTTTTGTCAGATTCAAAAAAATATAAGTTAATGCATTTTTAATTGAAAATGCCAAAATGGTAAATAGTTTGAATAATTATTTTGGAAAACAAAAAATGGTTTTAGATTACTTATTTAAATTCAAACACTTTCCATTTTGAAAATTTTGTCAGATTCAAAAAATATTAGTTAATGCATTTCTAATTTAAAATGGCAAAATGGTTAAAAGTTTGAATAGTTTGAATAATTATTTTGGAAAACAGAAAATGGTTTTGGATTACTTATTTAAGTTCAAACACTTTTCATTTTGAAATTTTTGTCAGATTCAAAAATATGCAAAAGTTATTCAAATTCAATAATATGNCCCCACACCGACGCCTCTGATCGATCGAGGTAACTACCTCGTTATTTGCATTTTTTTTGCATTATTTGCATTTTAGATAATTAGGTTAGATAATTAGTGTTAGCAAAATTTAGTGTTAGTAAAAATTAGGTTAGATAATTTAGTGTTAGCAGTTAATTAGTTAGATTTATTAGCTAGGTTAATTTTATTAGCTAGGTTTTAATTTTGGTGGTTAATTTAGATGATTTAATTTTTATTAGCCCTCCTCCCCGCCACCGGTTTAGTTTAATTTAGGTTTAGGTGTTTTGAAATTTAGGTTTGAAATTAGGTTTGAATTTAGATTTAGTTTTAAAAATTAGGTTTGAAATTTATTAGCTCGATGATTTAATAGATGATTTAGGTGGTTAATTAGTTAGATTTACTAGTTAGAATTATTAATATGCTAATAAGTCCCATAATAATACTAGTTAGAAATTGGGTTAAAAATTAGTGTTACCAGAAAATTGGGTTAGAAAACTAGTGTTAACCAAAATTAGCAAAAAATAATGTTAGCAAAAATTGGGTTCAAAATTAGTGTTAGCAGAAAATTGGGTTAGAAAATTTGGAAAGATTCCACGGGCTGTCAAATTAGAAGCCCCTAATAGGATTACAAATGATGTCCGACATAGCACTGGGAGGTGCTACCTTCCGGGACGCGCAGCTTGGTATGGAATCCGGGTGATGTCGTCGACCCGGATCTTCTTTGGTGGCAGTCGCGTGGGCCACGCTCGGTGCAGAGGGAGCCGGCCCCGAGGAGGTGGTACGTCGCCGTATCAGGGAGGAGGACCCTAAGCAAGGATTGAGCTGTCGAGTGAGGATTTGCTGAGCGTGCTTTCGCTGTTTAGACGAGAACGTCCGTCGCTACATGTATCTATTGGATAGGCATTATAGCAATAGTTGGTCGTTTCTTTAGAGGGTTCCTTATCATGTGAGCTATGACCCTGTGAGGGTACCTTCTCTTTGGATGCGCATCGCCGGCGGCTCAGCAACCCGCGGCTCAAGAACCGGTCGAAGTTAGTTTGAAAGCTTCATGCATTAGTGATATTATTCGTGATGTATTAGAGTTAAATAAAATGGACCCGAGCTATGTAACTGCATTATTCTATATGTATTAGTGATACTTTTGCATATTTGATCAATGTTGCTTTTGTAAAATGAGGAAAACACTGTTCCCTACTTTGAATTATTCTGCTAATGCTAACATTGCTTTATCTTACTTTTGTAATAGTTAAGCAATGGATCACTTCAACAGCAGAGACAATGAAGAGGACATTTTTGCCATTGTACGGCAATCCGAGGTCGGTGGAGCAGAAGACATCGGAGCAGAAGACGGCTCACAATTTTTGAACGACTCCGGTCAAGGAATGGAGGTGGAAGACGAAGCGCAAACGAGCATCGAGTGCGATGACGACTCGGAAACTGGTGGACATCCGCCGTCTGGCAAGGTATATTAAGCCTCTGTTGATCAGATGCAATAATAGATTTGTATGTATATGTATTAACGAATGTTTCTTATTTTAGACCTCCGCATCGACCAAATCTGTTAAAAGTAAACAAGGCCATGCGAAAGGGATGGACAAAGATGAGCATCTCATAATCGAGGTCGTCTCTTCACAGGGCCAACCGTTGCTTCCCCAGACGAACGCAAATAAGTTTGTGCATCAATGCGGAGTTGTTGTTAGGGACAACATCGTGATCAGTGTTCAGGAATGGCATAAGCCGAAAAAGCTAGAGGGAGTTAGTTATGTCGACGACAGATCGAAATATGATCTTTGGAACAAGCTGATTGCACATTTCACCCTACCGGTCTTCGAAGATGATGAAGCAAAGACAATAGCCATGAGGAAAGCAGTCAAGCATTTCGCTCTTAAGAAGATGGTTGAACAATTCAATAAGTACAAGAACAGATTATACCGTGCGTATGTCAAAGATAAAAAAGCTCCAGATTTCACTGGCACACTAGAGAGGCAGCGGGCTCACTGGGACTCATTTCTGGAGTACAAGAATTCGAAACTAGGTAGGCAAAGGTCGGAAAAGAATAAGGAAAATGCAAAGAAAAAGAAATATCACCATAAGATGGGGACAGGTGGCTACAGAACTGCCGAGCCTAAGTGGGATCAAACTAAGGTAGCCATGCGCGAAAAAGGGATCATTCCAGCTGGAGATTCCATGCCCCATAGGGCAAGAAATTTCTTACTTGGGCATGGGGTGGAGTATGACATGGAAACAGGGGAGTTAAAACATGATGAAAAGAAAAAATTCTATAGCCCAGCAAGCAATTGTTGAAGCAATCGCCGAGGTTCAATTGGGAAAGTTTATTCCCGACAGAGAGAGGGACGAGCTGACAAAGGCCCTCAAGAATCCTGAAAAAACAGAAAGAACACGAGGCTTTGGACCAGATGTGCCGTGGAGGCTTGGGTTTCCCGAGGATCGTCAATCTTATAGAAGCCGAGCGAGAGCAAAGAAGAGGAGGGAGCAGGAGGAGGAAGGCCGGTTGAACAACCTGGAAAAACAGAACGAGGAAATACTTGCTATCGTAAAACACCAACATAAGCAAATAGAGGAATTGCGCGAGCAAGGGCCAACTCATCAGCTGGAGCAAGATAGTCATGAAGGCGGCCCATCTCAGCGGAGAAGATCAGTGGCTTCCACGACGGTCGGTGCTGATGAGGCACCGATGGATCGTTACCCTGTGGATGATATTAGGGAGAAGAAAAGTTGTGAGCTACATGTGGGAGTGAGGAACTTATCCTTCAAGGTGGCGGACGGCTATGCTTTAACTTGTGGATCTACAGCACAGTGGTATTGCAATGCGATTCTAGATGGCTATGGTCGTGTCGGCATGGATCAAGTTCTACCCGGATATGAATCACTGGAGCTTGACATCCCTGGAGCTGATGATGAGAGGACACTGGGAGACGTCGGGGGTGGTATCATTCTATGGCGCAAGAAATACATCGTGCTTCCAGGCTCGGCGCCAAGGCCACCATCGTCTCCACTGAGTCGCCATTCACCACCTCCAAGTCCACATGACAACGAGATGGACGACCACCACAGCACGAGTCCATCTCGATCTCCGCCGCCGCATCACCCGACACCTCAGCCGACTCCGCCGCCTCCGCTCACTAAGGCTCAGAGCCAAAAGAGGAAGTGCACTCCTTCGTTTTCGATGGCTAACCGACACGGACCCCAATAGGAGCCCCTCCCAAAAGTACCGCCGGCTCCTCCCGTCCGAACTTATGACCGGACTGTTGAGGAAAATGCCGTGATCATGGACGCCGAGGTAAAAAGATAGTTTGCACCGAAAAAGCCCGAGGCAAAGCAAACATTTAAGCCGGAAGCCGTAAAGTGGGCTAAGGACTTTCTTGAGCAGCCATCGCAATTTGAGATAAATAAGGCTGATGACTATTTGCGATGTATGAGGAAAGTTAGCTCCCGCACGATGAAAAGTAGTAGTGCCAGCGGGAAAAGAGACGTTGCCCAGCTCGGACAACAGGCAAAACAGTCGATCTCCCCGCTCAAGGTGTTACCCACTAATCAGGGCTTCGCGGCGGACATTGCAATGAAGGCAAAATTTGCTGCAGAAGCTGGTATTTCTCTTTCTCAACTGGAAACAGGAATACTCGGCGGAGATATGGGGCCTATGTTGGAAGTAGTATGGAAATGGGAATACGGGAAGTCTCAGGTGCCACCTGATCAGATCAATCTTCTACCAACACAAATGCGAATACTGCATGACTGGTACTTGGAAGTCACAAAGGAAGAACGAAATACGATCCTTGTGAAAATTACAGAAGAGCATTACATTGGTCAAGACCAGATAGCGATTTATCTTCAAGAACTCTATCAGTTATACAAGCTTGACACCCTCGACTTGAGTATCATCAGTACCTATTGTCTGTAAGTGATTCAATTCATTTGTTTCCATAATAAAGTCTGTAGCACAGCTCGTTCATTGCCTATATATAATTATGCTCACTACGCTATTATGCAGAATGAAGAGTCATGAATGTGACGAAAAAGGAATATTTGACATTGGGTTCGTTAACCCAGTACGAATTAATGAAAAATTGCTACTACAGTTCCCCAAGGAAACGGAGAGCAACTTGCTAAGGTCCATACATAGGCAACATTACAAAAAGAAGATACTGTTTCCTTACAACTTCGGGTAAGACTGTTACTGTCTTGTACAAATTAATTTTTTCTTACTCGATGTTAGTTGTAACTGATGAGTTACTGACGTATATAAACGTGTGCGCAGGTTCCATTACATTCTGCTAATCATTGAAGTTGACTCTGAAAGAGTTGAACTCCACGACTCATTGGATACACCCGAAAAGACGTACCAAATCATTAAAGATGTGCTCCAAAGGTAATTTCAATCATTATCGCACTATATCGGTCTCTTTTGTTCATTTCCCGAGATATCCAGTAACTAATAACTCATTTATTCATTTTTTTTGCCGGGCAGGACTTGGAAAAGATTCATCCAGCGGACACATGGTGAATTTAAAAATGAGCTTAGTTTTCATCAAGTCAAGTTAAGTAGTACGAGCTAGGTCCGCGCATCTCTTTAATTCTAATTTCAATACCATTATATCATGCTTGAAGTGCGAGAGGCAGCCATCGGGGTCCAATTTGTGTGGATTCTTCGTTTGCGAGTGGATTCGCCAGGAGGTCAGTGAGCGGAACGCATCGAAATTTGTAGAGGTACGTGAACAAATATATTCACAATTTTATTTTATTACCATTGTTGAGTGTCATTCATAATTATTGTTATGATGATTGATATTCATATTGATCTCCTTCTTTTATAGTTGGATGAAATGTGGAGGAAACTGCAACCAAAGTAGCGCTTTATAGCACTTCAAGAGGAAATTGCGGGATTTTTGGTGAACCACGTCATAAACCCTGAGGGAAAATACAATGGCACCAAGTAGACGAGGCTCTAGTCCCGGTTGTGCCCTCCATGTAATTGAATAGATGGGCTCTAGTCCCGGTTATGATCTCCATGTAATCGAATAGCTAGACGGGCTCTAGCCCCGGTTGTGATCTCGCTGTACTTAATTAAATTTTTGTATTATCATAAAGAATAAATTATATTTTTATCAGATAGATATTTCTTTTATGAACATTTTGATATGCTATATGTATTTTTCTGTTTTGTAATTAATTAACCCTGTATTTTGCAATATTGATCATAGTTTTAAATTTGAGATTTGGCGGGAAAACATAAAAGGGAGAGCCAAAGGCTGCCACGGGGGGAAGAACTCTATTCCCGGGTCGTATTACGAACCGGGACTAGAGGTCCTCGACCACGCGCGGAGGAACAGGCCACGTGGGGGACCCTTTTGTCCCGGGTCATAACTGCCCGAGACTAGAGGGGGGGGCTCTAGTCCCGCTTCCGTAGTCCCGGGTGGGCACCCGGGACTAGAGGTCCTCCCCACCCGGGACTACAGGCCTTTTCTCCACTAGTGTCATTGCTGGAGAACATGGTGTTGTATAGCCTGGCGTCCTCGTACATCGCGTCGATCTCCTCGAACGCCGCGGCGGTACGCGGTGACACGGGGGCGGACGATGGCGCGATGGCGACACCCGCCTCCATCCCCGCCTCCGGATCGTCGCGGCGGCGCCGAACACCGGGGCGGCCATGGGCGGCCGATGGCGCGACGGCGATACCCGCCTCCATCCCCGCCTCCGGATCTTCCCGACGGCGCTGAACACCAGCGTCTCCGTTCTGCATCTGTGGATGCTCGGTGGTGACGACTGCGCTGTGAGGAGTAGCGTCCTACGCCGCGTTCACGACGGGTGGTGTGGGCTAGGGCGAGCAGGTGTGTGGGTCTACGGCGAGCAGGTGATGTGGGTCTGCTTTTATAGCCGGCCGGTCGAGCGGGGAACGGAGACAGGAAGCGGTGGCACTGGGCGGGAACTGACGGGTGGGAGAGACGCGTGGCTTCGGAGTGCATGGCGTGGCGTCTCCACCGGCTGCCGTCGCGTGGGAAGACGGGAAAGCTGGGCTCTACACAGGCGCCAGCGTTAATGATGCCACATGTCGTTGTGGGAAACGTAGATGGAAGCGGTGGCGCTGGGCGTGAACCCACGCGTGGGTGAGACGCGTCGCATCGCGTTGGAGCTTAATGGTGTTGCGTATCCGAAGCGCTACCGCAGCTTGGGAAGATGGGAAGGCTGGGCATTGTGCATAGGCGCTAGCGTTAATACAGGAAACAGCTAGCTCTGCCCGTCCCGTCCCGTCGTTGTCCGCCTTCGCTAAGCGTGCCCGCACGCGCCTCTCCTGGTTGAGCCGATCGGCCCGCGCTCTGCGGTTTCCCTCCCTCGCCGCCCAGTTCCTCGCTGCGTTCAGCTCCAAGTGGGCCGCACGCTCAGCGGCCCATAAGGAGGCTTCATCCACCTCCATCAGATGGGCGATCTGCTGCTGGTGCTTAGCCAGCGCCACCTGGATGTTTAGCTGCTCGTAGACCGCCCGCTCGGCGGCCACGATGAAGCGGGCATGCTCCACATTCTCCGCGCTCTCGTGCGAACGCTCGATGGCGGCTGCCTCCACGGTGGCAAACGCCTCAAAGGCCGCCTTCACCCGGTGGAGTGCCTCCTCACCACCCCAGGCGGCGAAAGAGTCGTCTGCCACGACCTGGTCAGGCAACAGCGGCTGCTCCTGCTGTGGCTCCGGCTCCTCCACCGGTTCCACCTTGTGGTCATGGACACTACCCTCGTCGTCAGCACGGCACGCGGCCTGGGTGCAGGTGGACCATGTGGTATCGCGGCGGCGTGTCATAGTGACGGCGTGGGTGGTACTGTGGGCTACGGCGAGCAGGTGGTGTGGACTACGGCGAGCAGGTGTGGGTCTGCTTTTATAGCCGGCCGGTCGAGAGGGGAATGGAGACGAGAAGCGGTGGCGCTGGGCGGGAACTGACGGGTGGGAGAGACGCGTGGCTTCGGAGTTTAATGCATGGCGTGGCGTCTCCGCCGGCTGCCGTCGCGTGGGAAGACGGGAAAGCTAGGCTCTACACAGGCGCCAGCGTTAATGATGCCACACGTCGTTGTGGGAAACGTACATGGAAGCGGTGGCGCTGGGCGTGAACCCACGGGTGGGTGAGACGCGTCGCGTCGGAGCTTAATGGCGTTGCGTATCCGAAGCGCTGCCGCAGCTTGGGAAAACGGGAAGGCTGGGCGCTGCGCACAGGCACCAGTGTTAATACATGAAACAGCTAGCTCTGCCCGTCCCGTCCCGTCGTTGTCCACCTTCGCTAAGCGTGCTCGCACGCACCTCTCCTGGTTGAGCCGATCGGCCCGCGCTCTGCGGTTTCCCTCCCTCGCCGCCCAGTTCCTCGCTGCGTTCAGCTCCAAGTGGGCCGCACGCTCAACGGCCCGTAAGGAGGCTTCAGTGTTATGATGATTTATAGAGGTACGTGGGCTACGGCGAGCAGGTGGTGTGGGCTACGGCGAGCAGGTTGTGTGGGCTACGGCGAGCAGGTGTGGGTCTGCTTTTATAGCCAGCCGGTCGAGCGGGGAACGAAGACGGCAAGCGGTGAAGCTGGGCGGGAACTGACGGCTGGGAGAGACGCGTGGCTTCGGAGTTTAATGGTGTCGAGTCTCCGCTGCGCGCGGTCGCAGTTTGGGAACGCTGGGCGCTGCGTAGGCGCCAGCGTTAATCCTAGGTGTGTTGCTAGCTAGCTAGCTGTGAAACCGCCGTCCCATCCCGGCCTCCCGTCCCGACCCGTCGCCGGCGTAAGTGCATCCACCCGCCGTTTGTACGACACCACGCGTCGGTGAACGTGAAGCGTCAAACGTGTCTCTGCTGTTCCGCTCCACTCACTGTGCACGCGTAGTTTGTACCACGCCACGTAGCCCACTCTATTTTTTCGATGATTTGATTAATTTCTACCACAAACGGAACACAACGGTGCACACGGCATGAAGGTGCGGTCAGGCACCAACGGCTCATTTCGTCGCTAGTCAAAGTAGTCAATTAGGCAGGATGTGGCATCCGACGAAAATGCGCGACGTTCTCCATGACCAAGACTAGTTTCGTCGAACGAAACTAGGCTCAAACTGGGCTACTGGGCTGGGGACGAAAATCTGCGACGTAAAATGTCCGAAACGTCGCGCAAAACAGGCCCAATGGTCAAAAAGCCAAAACGTCGCGAGGAAATTCAACTTCTCAACCCCACCGCGACGGAAACACGCGACGGTATTGGAACGTCGCGGATCAAGGCATTTTTAGTAGTGTTTGTTACGAAACGGTTTCGATAAATTCAAAGAGTTGACCACAATGAGATTCTGTCTCAGGTGGCGGAACTTAAATCTATTTAGGATTGTCTTAGCAACTACTACAATTTCAAGTTGGGAAATTGATAGATGGAAGAAACCGTGCTCCCTAATGGCAACATTAAGGAAGAGTTGTACCTGTACAACAAGTAGGTTTTTCCTAAAGGATGCTAGACATGTATGCAAACTTCAGCTGTCCATTCATGGGCTGAAGAAAGCATATCGGAGCTAGAATCTTCAATTTGATAATGTTATCAAAGGATTTTGGAGGTGTCCAAAATAGTTGAAGAGACCTGCATTTACAAGAAAGTGAGTGGGAGTTAAGTAGCTTTTTTATCTCATATGTGAATGACATATTTGAGTGGGAGCTAAGGAAAATTCCCTCGTCTTATATGCGGATGGCATATTTGAGTGGGAGCTAGGCATGATTCATAGTTTTATATGTGGCGACATATTGGGAATGATATAGATCCTCTAGTAAAGTATAAATGATTATTTAGATGAATAAATTCTCTATGAATGAAGTTAGGAGTATTAGGCATTGGATCTATAGTGTGTATAGATCAAGAAGCCTAATAACATCAAGTCGGAATATTTTCCTAGAATAGATTCTGAAGGTGTTCAGAATAGAACAAGCAAAGGAGTTCCTTCTTGTGTGACTAGATAAAATATTGAGTTTATCTTGGCATGTCAGCAATAACTAATGAAAAGGATGTCTGACATCATCTATGCTTTAGCCATAGATTCTGCCATGTTTATCGTGCTGAATGCTCGATTTGGTGTGACCCTAGTTCTTGGTTGAAGAACACGTTCTAGAACAATCCCTGGGTGGATCGATGAACAAATGTTAAGTATATCCTTCAGTATCTAGAGAGAACTGAAGATATGTTTTCTGTTCTAAGGTGAGAGTGTAGACAACTTGCCATAAGGAGTTACGATACTGTAAAGAGTTACGATGCCGTAAAAGAGTTATGATGATGCAAGTTAAACACTCTACGACTAGAAATCTCATATAGGAGAAGTCTGTTGTTTAAGATAGAACATGGTTAGTTTGCGAAGTCGCATATGATTGCACTGTCATGCAAATCTACATATGTATAGGAGTATATGGCTGCTTCAGAAGTAGCAATAGAGATTGTACTGAGCGGGTTTTTCCGAGCATGTATGGTTTCCCTTAATAGATCTCTTAGACTTTTAAGGCCCATGCTACGTGAAGATTCGAGTCTCACTCCATCGCCGAAACATATATTTCAACCGTTATCATAAGATACGGAATCATGTCAAACTAGGTGACATAAGAAGTTTTGCAAAGTACATACAAATTCTCAACGGGTCTGATCTGTTGACTAAACGGTTTCCACAAGCAATGCATAGCCGAAGCACCAGGAGGCTAATGGTGCAAACTAGATTATTTGGACTCTAGTGCAAGTGGGAGACTGTAGGAGTTATGCCCTAGAAGCACATAATAAAGGAGTTTTATTAGCATAACTCATATATGTTCATAATAAGTTTTATACTATGCTATAACTGTATTAAGCGGAAACATTAATACAGGTGTGGTATATAAACAACCAGGTCCCTAGTAGCTTCTACTTGACTAGTCCATTGGTCAACCGATGATCAAGGTTTTCTGATCATGGACATTTGTTTCAATTGACAATGGAGTCATCGATGGTGGATATTAATAAGTTGGGTGGTGCCCCAAGCGAAGGCGGAATTGTAGCTAGTAGCAGTTTTCCCTCAATTAAAGAACCGAGATTTATCGAACCAGTAGGAAATTGAAATCAACAACAAGGTGAATGTTGAAGATCTCTGGCGCTTAACCTTCAACAGACGTGGACCTACACACACTCAACCAAAATACTTTGCCCCCAAAGGCGGAGAGGTTGTCAATCTCTCCGGTCTCGCGGAACACAAAGCAGTTAATTGTATGATGAAATAGATAAAATATGAAAAGTGACCAGAGGAGTAATGACAATTAAAAGCAAGTAAATAAGGTTGAAAACAATGTAAAAATATGGACCGGGGGCCATGGGTTCACTAGTGGAGTCTCTCAAGTAGATAAAACATGCATGTGATGGGTGAACGAATTACAGCTAGGCAATTGACAAGATCATGACACAAACCCAATTTAGCTATGACAAAAAGGACATGATAATATTTATGGAGGCATCACGAAAAGGAATAAAGACCGTTGAGTCCAACTGCGTCTTTGTCTAAATAGTCCATCGTGGGATCGCTATCCAGCCTGTCACCCAACGGTATTAAGTTGCAAGCAACAGAAAATTGCATTAAGTAAAGTGCATGAAGTAAGCAATACTAATATCAAAATAGACATTAACACCGCTGTTTTACCCTTAGTAGCAACAGCACACCCTTGCCCTTAGACGTTTCTGTCACTCGTGCCCAGGAACAAAAGGGGGCATGAACCCACTATCTAGCATAAATACCCTCTCTTAGAGATACACACAATCACTTGGCCAAAGTAACCACGCACATCGGAGAGCATGCAAGAACATAAATTACTCATATAAGAATCGTGCACAATTTGAACATAACTTCATAATCCATCGGATCCCAGCAAACATAACACATAGCATTACAATAGTCGATCTTGATCATGTTAGGCAGCTCACAAGATCATAAGACATGAAGCACAAGAGAGAGAGACTACCATCTAGCTACTGCCATGGACCCGTAGTCCAAGGTGAGACTACTCACAAATCATCCCGGAGGAAGGCATGTCGATGAAGAGCCCTCCGGGATCGATCTCCCCTCCGGCAGAGTGCCGAGATCAGCTTCAGATTGGACCCTGAACTAGGGTTTTCGGTGACGGCACGTCGGGGTCGAGTTTCTGGAAAATAATCGCCACCTCGACGTTTTTAGGTTAATTGTGATTTTATAGGAGTCAGAGGAGGCCGAGGAGATGCCCATAGGGCAGGGGCGGGCCCCACCCGCGGGTCACCCCTGGGCCGCGGCTGGCACCCGCGTGTGCCCTGTGGGTCGCCTCCGAGGCTGCCCTTCGGACTCCGTCTTCGTCTTGGCGTAAAAATAATGCCCGTAATTTTTAGTCCAATTCCGAGAATATTTCCTGAAGTAAATTTCTGAAACAAAACGACAGCAAAAGCAGGGAACTGGCACTGGGCATCTTGTCAATAGGTTAGTCCGACAAAATGCATAAAAATGATATAAATAACAATAAAAACATGTGACAATATCACAAAACTAGCATGGATCACTCAAAAATTATAGATACGTTTGAGACGTATCAGCATCCCCAAGCTTAACTCCTACTCGTCCTCGAGTAGGTAAGTGATAACAAATAATTTTTGATGAGACATGCTACCAACACAATTTGATCAAGATAGTAATGCAAAGTGAAGGGGTCGTTGCATAGAAAACAAAAAAATTTCCTATGAAACAAGCGGAAGAAACCCCACGATCTATATCTATTAGACGAAGGTAGCAAAGGTGAGATCCAATCTCTTACCCGTGAAGATCGAACAAACGCGTTTTGTTGGTGCAGGGGCTGGCTAGTCGATCCCCGCAACTAGACGCATCTAGTCGCGAGGAGATGTATTATCCACGCAATCCAATCTGATGAAGCACCGCACGAGCAGCGCCTCCGCGGTATCCACACATACGGCTCGATGTAGACTCCGCCTTCTTGATCCCGCAAGCAAGGAGGGAGTGGCTAGATAGATCTCGGCACCACGACGGTTGTGGTGGCGTTGATGGTGTAGATCTCCACAAGCAGGGCTTCGCCAAGCCAAGCAAGAGGAGAGGGAGAGGAGGAGGTGGCGTAGCAGCAGCAGCCCTACAGCTAGGGGTGGTGCGGCTAGGGTGTGGAGGTGGAGATTGCGGCAGCCCTCCGGGAGGGGTGGCGCAAGAGGTGGAGGAGCATAGAGGGGTGCGGCTAGGGTTTGCAATGGGCAGCCCTAGGTGTGCCGCACCCCTCCTCCTTTTATAGGTGGAGGGGGCAAGGGGGTGCGCCCCAAAATCCTTCTAGGTCCGACGACCAAGGGGAGCCTTGCTCCCCAAGGCACCCCTTAGGGTTTTGCTCCCTTTTTTCCTTGTTTTGGCCGGCCCCTCTCGGGCTTTCAGCCCTAGCCCGCATGGGCCCCTTGGGCATGGTGCGGCTGGCCCATGTGGCCAGTCCACCACCCCTTTATTCCATGTGGGCCCCAAACACTTGTGGGCTCCACTTCTAGACCCCTCTAGAACCTTCTAGAATATTCCGGTACTCTACCGTAAAATAACCTCTTCGATACCTCCGGAAACCACTTTCCTTATATGAATCTTATTCTCCGGAACTCCTCGTGACGTCTAGGATCCCATCCGAAACTCCGAATCACCATTCGTTCATTCCATCAATTATCTCATCGCTAACCCTAGCTACATCGGAGCGTTAAGTGTGTGACCCTACGGGTTCGAGAACATGCAGACATGATCAGATCAATAATCAATAGCGGGACCAGGATGCCCATATTGACTCCTACATATTCAACGAAGTTCCTTATCGATTGAACCACGATGCAGGAGATTCTTAATCTCGTATACGATTCCCTTTGTCTCACCGATATTTAAATTGCCCGAGATTCGATCGTCGATATCTCCATATCTAGTTTCATCTCGTTACCTGGCAAATTCTCTTTACTCGTCCATAATATAGGATCTCCGTGATTAACACTTAATCACATGGTTGCAATCTTTCTGATGCTATATTACTGAGAGGGCCCAGAGATATCTTTTCCGTCACAAGGAAGGACAAATCCCACTCTTGATTCATGTCACCCAACAAATACCATAGGAGATACCTGAAAGCCACCTTTATAATCACCCAGTTACGAAGTGACGTTTGATGTCCAAAAAGTATTCCTCTGGTAAATGGGAGTGACATAATCTCATGGTCTAAGGAAACTATACTTGGCATATACAAAAGCGTTGACAATGAAACTGTATGACACGATCAATTGCAACTCTTTTATTATTGGGTCTTGTCCATCACATCATTACTCCTAATGATATGACTCCGTTATCAAGTGACTATAACAAGTCCATGGTTAGGAAACTCTAACCATCTCTTGACTAATGAACTAGTCTAGTAGAGGCTTACTAGGGACACCTGGTTGTTTATATTCCACACATGTATTATGTTTCCAATTAATACAATTATAGCATGGATAATAAACTATTATCATAAACATGAATATGCTAATAAACCATTTTATTATTGCTTCTAGGGCATATTCCCAACAGTCTCCAACTTTCACTAGAGTCAATAATCTAGTTTACATTTTCTCGATCCAACACTCATGGTGTCTAACACTCATAGAGTCTCAGTGCTGATCATGTTTGCTCGTGGAAGAGGTTATGTCCGTGTTCTGTACTATACAGTTCTTTATGTTCTTTGCAAAACGTCAATGTCACCTGATTTGACATTACTTTATCATCACATGATAAACCTCATATCATCACATGATAAACCTCATCATCATATGACGGATATAATATATTTGGTTATAGAGTGAGATTTCATTTCCCTTTTATGGCTACATGACGTATGATCAGTCAAAAGAACTTTCACATAGCATGTGCACCCGGAACTCACTCAATCTTAAAACAAAATTTCTCAAACCAAAATATTATATCTTTTAATCCTTGAATTAATCATATACTCCTATATGTAGACTCACAAATCGACAGTGCACCCATGTCACTTCGATATTTCTGATCATGCTTTCGTTGCGCTTCTGCTATTATGAGATTTCCAATCTAGTTTGGTGTCATGACTTCAACCAAGTCTACCAATCTCTACATTCAATTATCTCATGTACATGTTGAAATGACTCCTCATTTCTAACACGTTCTTCTAACCAAGAATTTGGGTCACATTTCGTCAAATACAAAAATTATGGTTTTTATATGTTTAGACCTATGAACAATTCATAGCGAATACTAACATATCCTCCAACCATTATTTTGTATCAAAAATAAACTTTATGTTTCACCTATCTTCAACAAGTAATGAACACTTCTCCACTTGTTCCATTTTGAACTCCTTCAAACATTTAGGCTAAAAAATCCTGACTCATTTATCGACAAAATACGCATCTATCTCCATAGATATTTGACATTCAAATTAACTTCACAAGTTATGCGTTTGGTTCCTGAAATATTTACAACATTTATGAAATCTCCATTTCATATAAACAAGATGTTGTAAACTCCCACTCAAATATACACCATACACATATTAAATTGTGAAACCACTTTGGCTCCCACTCAGAAATATGTTATCCTTATATTTGACCATGATTAACTAGCTCCCACGCAAACATATGTCACCACATATTTTGATCATGGAAAATAGTTTCTGCTCTAACTTAACATATATCACCACATATCTTAATTAGATCCCACTCAGTTTCTTATGCACTTTCTCGATATTTTGGACACCTCCAAAATTCTTAATTAACTTTTAAAATTCGAGAACTCATATACGAAACACTAGTACTTTGCTAGATTTAAGTTTTATTTATTCTCTACAAAACCCCTTTTGAGGAATAAATATGTGAAACATCACTTTCACAAAATCAAGCAACAATTTCTTTGTGATTTAAACTTAATATAGTATGACTCTTAGTCACTTTCGTATTTAAGGCTTCTATTTCTTCTTTGTAGTTTCGTAGGTATGTCTTGTTTCTGAAACATGACAAGTAAATCATGAATATTATTTTGTAACCTAACAAAATTTTATATTCTTGAATCCTACTTTTCTTTAGACAAGCTAAACCGAAATTCAATGATCACCATCATTAATTACTTTATGTGTCAAGTTTTAACCAACATAGCACTTTACATATGTGCCACTTGATACATAAACAAGCAAGGTTTTAGCTTTTCCATTTTATTCCATCAATTCTTTTATCAATGAAACCTTTTCACGATAAACCACTAAAATACTTAGCACAACCAACAAATTGGTTTTCCCTTTTTAGTCTCATATTGTGGAATCACATTCATAGTCATACTTATGAATATACTACAACATTATTTGCAATAGTCTCTAAATATCTCATAATTAATGAAACCACCTTTTCTCATAACTCATATGAAAAATAATGCGAATCATACATAGACCCTTATTTATAAAACAGAGTGTTTATCAAATAAATCTAAATGCTATTGTTAAACCCCCGAAATAAAAACCCTTCTTTGAGACCACACAATATCAAATAGTGTGTGATTACAATATCTTAGGACATATCAAACGCCTTTGAAATATTCTAAACATTGTAATTTGTGATATCACTTCTCACAAGTCCACATACTAACATATAACTCAAATATTTTGTCTCTTTTGATCAAATCATAAAGACTCAATTTTCTTGTTAACTTAACATCCTTAACTCCAGAATTTTTATTTTATCTCATCAAATATCATAACTTGAATAAATACATCTATTTACTCATATCATTTATGATGGTGCGCACAAAATAATGACATCTAACATTTGCTGAAAATACAACCAACACTTGTGTTTATTTTCGGCAACTCATGGCACTCTTTCAAAGGGTGGCATTTTAGGCATACTCCTTCAATAAGGCGCAAAAACATCAAAATGTTTACTCAATCTTTAGCATGACTAAAAACAATTGTCATTATTAAGTTTTGGATATCTTTAGTATGTTACATATTTTATAAATGTTTAACTAATCATCGTTTAGATTAAACTAAGGACAATAATCTCATAATCGAAACGTGATCACCAAAAGGAATTACTCATGAAAATAGAACAACCACTTGTCTTTAACATGAATAACCGTCTCACAAACCGAGACACACTAATTTAAAGATCACACTTATTCGATTACAAAAACTCATTCTAATCCTCTAATAAAAACGATAAATGTAGAAGTAGAATAGCGCCAGCATCAACTCCTTGATTGCCATCATTCCGCGATATTCACTCAGTCCCTCCATGCACTTCTAAACGACAGGCCCTGTTTTCATAAAACTGCACAAGTATCAAATACTTAGCTCACCACAAGTGTAAACGGGACATAAAACATTTACAACCTGTATATCACTATATACCTTCTGCATTGACAACTTCTCTTGCTATGGGTTCCACTTTGACATGACGCAGCTGAGACACAAACTCATAGAAAGTGATCAAATCCCTTCCCATGACATAGTCTCCGACATAATTCTTGAAGCTGGGGAGAAGCTAGCGTATCACCCCATCTATCGCGAAACCGTCATTCATCTCGTGGTTCCAAACAAGCACTAGACGATGATGTATCTCATGCATTATCCTCAGGTGTTGTTCCAAGCAAGTGTTCTCTTCCATCTTGAGTGAAAGAAAACCGTTCAGACATTCGAACCTTACAATTCTAACTTATGGTGAAAATATATTTTTTCAGCTTACCAACAATCTCCATTGCAGTCAAGTTCTTGAATTGTCTACTTAGGTCAGAATTCATGAAGGTGCACATCATCCACTTGACTTTCAAGTAGGTGGTCTTTTGTTCAAAAACCACTCCATGTGCTCTTCATAGCTTGCAGAAATATTTGGGTTTATTTCCTATTGGTTATTCTAGCAAGTTAAGCAAGTCATTGGCGTGTAGGACTTCACACAAAAGCAGGTACCATTCGATAAAGTTTGACCCATCTAGACGCAGTACCTCGGCCATGAAAAGATGACCATAGTCGGCCATGATCTACAAGGATTTCTGCAAAGACATCTTAGGACTTTTGTTTATGATAATTTTAGTTCATCTTAATCAAAATTACTACATGAACTCCCACTAAACTCAACATCTCTCTGGTTGTTTAGTGACACACGATCCAAATCCACTACACCACAACCGATCATCACGTGAGATGACGTAGCTTCAAAGGTGAACATCGCCATGTTGATCATATCGTCCATATGACTCGTGTTTAACCTTTCGGTTCTTGTGTTCCGAGGCCATGTCTGTACATGCTAGGATCATCAAGGAAACTGTAGTATTTCCGCGTGTGTAAATCTGGCTTACACCCGTTGTATGTGGACGTTGAATCTATCACACCCGATCATCATGTGGTGTCTCAAAACGACAAACTTTTGCAACAGTGCATACTAGGGGAGAACACATCTTGATATTAATGAGAGAGATCACCTTATCATGCTACCGACGCGATCAAATCTAATCATAACAATAAGGTGCATAAAATGATTAACATCACATGCAATTTAAAAATTGTGATATGATATGGCCTCTTCTTCTTGTGCCTTTGATCTCCATCTCCAAAGCACCGGCATGATCTCCATCATCACCTACATTATGGCGCCTCCTCCATGGTTGCCATCACCAACTATTGCAACTACAACTATTGCTACCTTAGCGATAAAGTAAAGCAATTACATGGTGATTCAATGACACGCAGGTCAGATAAAATAATAGACAACCATATGGCTCCTGCCGGTTGCCGTACTCATCGACATGCAAGTCGTGAAAGATTACAAACATGATCATTGCATACATTATCACAAATCACACATTGGCCATACCACATCACATGACCCCCTGCAAAAACAAGTTAGACATCCTCTACTTTGTTTATGCAATTTTTATGTGGCTTGGGTCAATGAGATAGAACCATTCTAATCTACGCAAAAACCACAACGGTGATATAATAGTCGCTTATTTTATATCCTTTTGAAAGGCCTTCCATTGAAAATTGCATCTTCACTAGAGCAAGAGAAACAGACACCCGCCAGCCACTTATGCAATACAAGTTGCATGTCAATCGTGGAACCGGTCTCTCGTGCGCGGACGAGTAAGGTTGGTCCGGGCCGCTTCAATCTCACAATACCATAAAGATTCAACATAAAATATCAACACCCACAACACTTGTGTTCTAATTGCACCAACATCTATGAATAGATCTAGGCTCTGATACCACTGAAGGGGTCGTTGCATAGAAAACAAAAAAATTCCGATGAATCAAGCGGAAGAAACCCCACGATCTAGATCTATTAGACGAAGGTAGCAAAGGTGAGATCCAATCTCTTACCCTTGAAGATCGAACAAACGCGTTGTGTCGGTGCAGGGGTTGGCTAGTCGATCCCCGCAACTAGACGCATCTAGTCGCGAGGAGATGTATTATCCATGCGATCCAATCCGATGAAGCACCGCACAAGCAGCGCCTCCGCGGTATCCACACATACGGCTCGACGTAGACTCCGCCTTCTTGATCCCGCAAGCAAGGAGGGAGTGGCTATATAGATCTCGGCACCACGACGGTTGTGGTGGCATTGATGGTCTAGATCTCCACGAGCAGGGCTTCGCCAAGCCAAGCAAGAGGAGAGGGAGAGGAGGAGGTGGCACAGCAGCAGCAGCCCTACAGCTAGGGGTGGTGCGGCTAGGGTATGGAGGTGGAGATTGCGGCAGCCCTCCGGGAGGGGTGGCGCAACAGGTGGAGGAGCATAGAGGGGTGCGGCTAGGGTTTGCAATGAGCAGCCCTAGGTGTGCCGCACCCCTCCTCCTTTTATAGGTGGAGGGGGCAAGGGGGGTGCGCCCCAAAACCCTTCTAGGGCTGGCGGCCAATGGGGAGCCTTGCTCCCCAAGGCACCCCTTAGGGTTTTGCCCCCTTTATTCCTTGTTTTGGCCGGCCCCCTCTTGGGATTTCAGCCCTAGCCCGCATGGGCCCCTTGGGCATGGTGCGGCTAGCCCATGTGGCCAGTCCACCACCCCTTTATTCCATGTGGGCCCCAAACACTTGTGGGCTCCACGTCTAGACCCCCTCTAGAACCTTCTAGAATATTCCGGTACTCTACCGTAAAATTCCCGAACCTCTTCGATACCTTCAGAAACCACTTTCCTTATATGAATCTTATTCTCCGGACTCCTCCGGAACTCCTCGTGACGTCTAGGATCCCATCCGAGACTCCGAATCACCATTCATTTATTCCATCAATTATCTCATCGCTAACCCTAGCTACATCGGAGCGTTAAGTGTGTGACCCTACGGGTTCGAGAACATGCAGACATGATCAGATCAATAATCAATAGTGGGACCGGGATGCCCATATTGACTCCTACATATTCAACGAAGTTCCTTATCGATTGAACCACGATGCCGGAGATTCTTAATCTCGTATACGATTCCCTTTGTCTCACCGATATTTAAATTGCCCGAGATTCGATCGTCGATGTCTCCATATCTAGTTTCATCTCGTTACCTGGCAAATTCTCTTTACTCGTCCATAATATAGGATCTTCGTGATTAATACTTAATCACATGGTTGCAACCTTTCTGATGCTATATTACCGAGAGGGCCCAGAGATATCTTTTCCGTCACAAGGAAGGACAAATCCCACTCTTGATTCATGTCACCCAACAAATACCATAGGAGATACCTGAAAGCCACCTTTATAATCACCTAGTTACGAAGTGACGTTTGATGTCTACAAAGTATTCCTCCGATAAACGGGAGTGACATAATCTCATGGTCTAAGGAAACTATACTTGGCATATACAAAAGCGTTGACAATGAAACTGTATGACATGATCAATTGCAACTCTTTTATTATTGGGTCTTGTCCATCACATCATTACTCCTAATGACATGACTCCGTTATCAAGTGACTATAACAAGTCCATGGTTAGGAAACTCTAACCATCTCTTGACTAACGAACTAGTCTAGTAGAGGCTTACTAGGGACACCTAGTTGTTTATATTCCACACATGTATTATGTTTCCAATTAATACAATTATAGCATGGATAATAAACTATTATCATAAACTTGAATATTCTAATAAACCATTTTATTATTGCCTCTAGGGCATATTCCCAACACAAAGCACATGAAGTGAATAAGGTGATCCAAAACAATTGTCTATAGTTGACATTAAGCAAACAATGATTAACAAATGCTAGCTAACAAATGCTAGAAACTTTTCATGAATAAGTGTGTTGGAGACATGGAACCATACATAAGGTTTAGAAAGAAGAATTGTGAATTATGTCTCCAATGTAAAGTATCAATCATTCTTCAAACCATCTAATTAGTCATTCATGAAAATAGCCAAGCTCAAGTTAGGTGTCCTAATCCATCTACTTCACAAATCAACTGTTTTGAAGTCTACTCAACTAGTGCAAGTAAGAAGTGGCTTTGGCACCATGATGTTATGGCAAAAAGAATAATAATGGAGGTTTGGAAGGTCAAAAAGAAAGGCTCAAACAGTGGAGAAGGTAACCACAAGACAGAAGGAAGTCCCGTAGTTGACACTGTATGAGGAGTAGTGATTGCCATGCAACGGATGCACATAGAGCTATAAGTGTATGAAAGCTCTCCAATGGAACTAGTGGGGGTGCATCCAACTTGCTTGCTCATGAAGACCTAAAGCTCACTTGAGGAGGCTCATCCTTGGAATATACAAGCCAAGTTCTATAACATTAATTCCCCACATAGTTATACAAATGAAAACATGAAAACTCTCTATAATGAAGTGTAGGTGCTACTAGCACAAGTGTGGAATAAAGGATAGTAGTGCTGCCCCCTCTCTCTTTTATATTTCTCTTTTTTTATTGTAGCCTCCGTGGCTCTTTTAAATTTTCTCTCATTGGTCTCTTTTGGACTCTTTTATGTGGCCACTTTGGACTCTTTTCAATATGCTCACAGGTAGGGGCAACACTCTATTTTTACAAGATGATCATCACACTTTTGGTACTCATAACTCATAAGACTAATACATGATGTATAAAAGAAGATATGCATGATCGAGCGTAGTGTGGAAAAAATGTAGAACATGTGGCAAGCCACGCTGCACACTAACTCAAATGATCAAGCAAACTACATGATAATGAAGAACGACATCAAGTCATGTAATGTAATGATGGATGTTGCATGGCAATGTATCTCGGAACGGCTATGGAAATGCCGTGGTAGGTAGGTATGGTGGTTGTTTTGAGGAAGATAGTTGGCTTATGTGTAGGAGAACAGGATGAAGTTCTCCCACGAAGTTGGATGTACTCGCGAAGTATGCACCAATCTCAATGTGAGAGAGGGCATTGCGCAGCACCAAAGAGGCTAGCAAAATATGAAAGTGGAAGTGCCAAAAACCAAAGCTCACAATGCATTTCGTATATTGCAAATAACTAGCAGTTTCAATGTTCCACAAATGGTTAGAGACACCCCGAGAGGGATCGTGGCGGCGACACAAGTGCCCCGTTGGCTTCCCCGACCGTTGCAGTAACTACCCACTAGGGACTTATTTTCAACTTAGTATAATTCATGACACATTAGCATTGTTGACTTAGGTTGTTTAGTTCAGAAAAGTACGGCTCCATGTTTTAATAACACCTCTCCACTAATCAGATCTAACACCATTAACCAACACATTTTAACCATTAGTTATTTTAGTGCCTCAAAACAATTAAAGAGTATCAAATTATCCACATAGTGATCTACAAGACTATGCAGGTTTTTTCTATTTCATACTACTGCCATATGCATAGCATTTTCCGATCTAACACATTAACCAAGCAACCAAAACAACTGTCCAACAAATATAAGTGAAGAACAAGAGAGTTTAACTTAACAACTAGCAGCTCTAAACAAGATAAAAGCAAAAAGCGAGAGCTTACTAGAAAACAAACAGTAGCTAAGAATACTCAAAAAGATATAAGCGAAGCAAAGGAGTATTCAAACGAAAAAGCGGAGCGTGTCTCTCTCCCACACAAATAAAGCTAGGATCCAACAAAGATATGACCAGCAAACAAAGAAATAAAATTGAAAGTAAAATGACGCTCCAAGCATAGCACATAATATGAAAAGTGATAAAAACGAAGTTAAACAAAGACGACCTTATGATAGTCGATGAAGATGAGGGGATGCCTTGGGCATCCCCAAGCTTTGACTCTTGATGGTTCTTGATATTCAGAGGGGGTGCCATGGGGGCATCCCCAAGCTTGAGCTTTGATCCATCCTCGATTTCTTCATATTCCTCTCCTTTGGAACTTAAAAACTCCCTTCACACAAAACTTCTCATAATTTGATTAGAGGGTTAGTGCTCATAAATTAAAACGCACATGTGTTCAACTCATGAAAAATTGCAAACCAACTTTATTAAATATTAGCTACAGTTTACTAAGCCTCAATGTGGCACTCCACCCCTAGAGTGTCACATATGACGATGGTAAAGAGACAAATGCAAAATAAAAGCAGAATCTGTCAAAATCTGAACAGTCTGTAAATATCGAATTTTTCGAGGCACTTCTGCAGCTCAAATCAAAAAACTTAAAACTAACGAAAGATATACAAAAGCATCAGGCTTGGTGTAAAAAATTATCAGAAAACGATAAAGTCCTTGCGATTTTATGATTTTCGTGCAACAGGCGCACAGAATCTGTTTTTGGACAGCAACCCAATACCTCGCACTTTCAATGCATTAGAGGCTAAACTTGGCACAAAAAACTAAAAGAAAAAGAAACAATGAAGTTTCTACAGAAGTAATAACTTCATGACTCAAGAAAAATAAAAATCAAACAGAAAGTAAAAGATGGGTTGTCTCCCAACAAGCGCTTTTCTTTAACGCCTTTTAGCTAGGCGCAATGCCAAATATCAAGTTTTTTCGGGATCAAAGGCATTATCGTCTTTCAAGCAAATACCAGCAAATTTATCATAGATGCATTGGATATTACCAGTATAGGGCTGAGAATCACCCTTCTCCTTTCTTTTTGGTTGACTGCTCTCATCAAATAGGTTTTGGGGAGCAATCCAACCAAAATTGTCTTCCAATGCATCGGCCATCCCTAGGAGCTTAAATGGTACAGAAATTTCAACTTTCTCCTTTACCTCTGTGTTTCGAGTGTACTTCCTTAGATTTTCATCCCTAACATCCAAAGAATAGTGAATATTAGGATATGAACGAAGAGCACCATAACGAGCAAATATTTTCCTAGCTTCTTTAACTATATCATCAAATTCATGGAGAACAGTTTCTAATACAAAATCTTTTTCCTCTCCTCTCTCCATGCTATCAAGCTTAAGAAATATTTGCTGCAATATAGGATTTAAATTAACAAACCTCTTCTCTAGACGAGCTACCAAACAAGATATGGCGGAATCATAACTTTTAGTTAGCTCAACTATTGATCTTTTATCATGAGTATAGAGTTTGCTAACATAAGTGAGGAATTCTTCAATATTATCTTTTACAATGACATACCCACTTCCTACCTTAACATCTTTCATAACAAAACTACAAGGGAACATAGATACTAGATAAAAGATTAATAAAACTGAAATAAAGATTACACTAATTTTTTTGGTTTTTAAAATTTTGAAACAGGAAAATAAACTAAACGAGATATAAAGCAAGCAAGACAAAAACAAAGTAAAGAGATTGAGAGTATGAGACTCCCCTTGCTGTAGCTCCAAAGTCCCCGGCAACGGCGCCAGAAAAACTGCTAATGGTGGATATTAATAAGTTGGGTGGTGCCCCAAGCGAAGGCGGAATTGTAGCTAGTAATAGTTTTCCCTCAATTAAAGAACCGAGGTTTATCGAACTAGTAGGACTTTGAAATCAACAACGAGGTGAATGTCGAAGATCTCTGGCGCTTAACCTTCAACAGACGTGGACCTACACACACTCAACCAAAATACTTTGCCCCCAACGGCGGAGAGGTTGTCAATCTCTCCGGTCTCGCGAAACACAAAGCGGTTAATTGTATGATGAAATAGATAAAATATGAAAAGTGACCAGAGGAGTAATGACAATTAAAAGCAAGTAAATAAGGTTGAAAACAATGTAAAAAGATGGACCGGGGGCCATGGGTTCACTAGTGGAATCTCTCAAGTAGATAACACATGCATGTGATGGGTGAACGAATTACAGCTAGGCAATTGACAAGATCATGACACAAACCCAATTTAGCTATGACAAAAAGGACATGATAATATTTATGGAGGCATCACGACAAGGAACAAAGACCGTTGAGTCCAACTGCGTCTTTGTCTAAATAGTCCACCGTGGGATCGCTATCCAGCCTGTCACTCAACGGTATGAAGTTGCAAGCAACAGACAATTGCATTAAGTAAAGTGCATGATGTAAGCAATACTAATATCAAAATAGACATTAACACCGCTGTTTTACCCTTAGTAGCAACAGCACACCCTCGCCCTTAGACGTTTCTGTCACTCGTGCCCAGGAACAAAAGGGGGCATGAACCCACTATCTAGCATAAATACCCTCTCTTGGAGATACACACAATCACTTGGCCAAAGTAACCACGCACATCGGAGAGCATGCAAGAACATAAATTACTCATATAAGAATCATGCACAATCTGACCATAACTTCATAATCCATTGGATCCCAGCAAACACATCACATAGCATTACAATAGTCGATCTTGATCATGTTAGGCAGCTCACAAGATCATAAGACATGAAGCACAAGAGAGAGAGACTACCATCTAGCTACTGCCATGGACCCGTAGTCCAAGGTGAGACTACTCACAAATCATCCCGGAGGAAGGCATGTCGATGAAGAGCCCTCCGGGATCGATCTCCCCTCCGGCAGAGTGCCGGGATCATCTTCAGATTGGACCCCGAACTAGGGTTTTCGGTGACGGCGCGTCGGGGTCGAGTTTCTGGAAAATAATTGCCGCCTCGACATTTTTAGGTTAATTGTGATTTTATAGGAGTCGGAGGGGGCCGAGGAGGTGCCCACAGGGCAGGGGTGGGCCCCACCTGTGGGTCACCCCTGGGCCGCGGCTGGCACCCGCGTGTGCCCTATGGGTCGCCTCCCAGGCTGCCCTTCGGACTCCGTCTTCGTCTTGGCGTAAAAATAATCCTCGTAAATTTTCGTCCAATTCCGAGAATATTTTCAGAAGTAAATTTCTGAAACAAAAAGACAGCAAAAACAGGGAACTGGCACTTGGCATCTTGTCAATAGGTTAGTCCGACAAAATGCATAAAAACGATATAAATAACAGTAAAAACATGTGACAATATCACAAAACTAGCATGGATCACTCAAAAATTATAGATACGTTTAAGACGTATCAGTCGTGTCATTGGGGTATGACATGATGGACACCACCCAATGTAAGTCAAACGCAATAAGATATGTCACGAATATCGGCATTGCGATAACTTAAAAGATACGTATTAGTAACCAAGTCCTTAGACCGTGAGATCATATTTAATCACTATTCTGGAGGGAAGCTTTGACTGCATCAACCGTCACACCGTAACATGGTGATCATAAAGTTGTCTATCAGGTTTCCTAAAGGAATACATTGAGGCGTATGCATCGAGAGCGGGATTTGTCCATCCGCATGACGGATAGATATCACTGGGCCCACTCGGTGATATTACATCAAGTCTTGCAAGCTTGTGACCAGGTCATGAAGATGTAATATCATGGAGACGAGTAAATAAGTTTTGTTGGGAAACGAGATGGGGATCTCGGACAAACTTGATATCGTGTGACAAAAGGAATGGTGAACAACGATAAGGTTCAAGCAACAACGAACTTCGTGGAACACACAGGGGCCATCATGGGTTTCCAGATCCCGCTGTTGTTCATTGATCGGAGAAGAGTCTCGATCATGTCTAGAGTGATCCCGAACCATAGGGTGGCACGCTTAAGGGTAGACGACGCTTAGGAATAGTTTCGGTACCGAAGAAATAAGTGAGACAAACTCCGGAATGGTTCTGGGAATTATCCGATGGTGATCAGAGAGGTTCCGAAGTGTTTCGGAATGATAGAGAATTATCCGATGCTGGTCGGAGGGGTTCCGACGGTGTTTCGGAATAAGGGAGAAATATCCGATGGAGATAGGAGGGCAACGAAAGGTGTTTCGAAGCAAGAGGAAATTAAATAATATGTATCTAATATTAATTAGTGTAATTAATTATTATATATATTTTTAATTGAATTTAAGGGGCAGCCCACCTAAATGGGCCCTAAGGAGCCCATTAGGGAAACCACCCCAAGAGGAAGCCTAAAAGGGGGCCGGCTGGCCATGGGCCAACACCCCCCCCCCCCCCACGTGGGCCTGATAACCCACAAGTGTAGGGGATCGTTTGTAGCCTTTTCGATAAGTAAGAGTGTCGAACCCAACGAGGAGCTAAAGGTAGGATTAATATCTTCTCAAGTTCTATCAACCATTGACACAACTCTACGCACACCGAACGTTTGCTCTATCTAGGAAATAAAACTATAGGAATAAAACGGGTATGAAAGGATAGTTTTGCAAGATAATAAAGAACAAGAAAGTAAATGTTAGTTGTTGCAGCAATAAGGTAACATAAAGTGACATAATGTAACAGAACCATGAGTGTGTTAAAGTGGTGGAAGGCATGGCGGAATTGTCCATAATTAATTAGTGAAGCTACTCGATTCAATGTCTTCGATGCAGTTTTCTATGTGGAAGAGGCAAAGCATACACGTTCTCAACTACTTGTGATTACATATACTATATGATTGGAACATTAGCAAGCATCCGCAACTACTAACATTCATTAAGGTAAAACCCGACCATAGCATTAAGATCATACGGTCCTCTTTATCCCATACAATGTCAAAAACCGGGATGGGGCTTAGGTTTCTGTCACTCCGGCAGCCCTACCCCTGGCCTCCTTCACGTACTACAAACCCTATGATGTGATCCATGCGCGCATAAATATATAATGGGCACCATAGGACTGTACCATATCGACATACAACTCAAATCAACCAAACATATTCAATAATTCAACTATATGACAAAAAGAACTACACAAACATGACATAGATCATTGGATAATACTTTATAACATCAAACACCATGTTTACATAGAAGGATACAGAGGTTTGTGGGAGAGTGGACCACTATATATAAGGAGGAATTGGCGATGGAGATGGCGGTGAAGGCGGCGGCCATGGAGGAAAGGGCAAGGCGGAGGCGGCACGGGTTGCGTCGGTGGCGGCGGCGCATGGCGGCGGCCGGCTAGGGGGAGCGCCGCCCCCTAACCCCTTCCTCCATGGCTTCTTGGTGCTGTAGAGGAGCCCTCCCCCTTGTAGATGAGAGCCAAGGGGGAGGCAAATTTGTGGCTTTTGGTGGCTTCTGGTGGCTGCCCCCAAAATTAGGGTTTCCTCTCTTTATATAGGTGGAGACAATGCTTCCCGTCCTTCCGATTGATGGCCCCTTGATCCAAGGGCTCTTGGGCACCTCTAGAACCTTCCTAGGGACCCTTCACATCCTTAATGAGGTCCCAAAGTTGTGGCTTTGGTCGAATCCTCCAAGTTTGGTAAGAGTTGGAGTCAATCACGTCACCAACTTTCGGAATCACATAATCAGATATTTGCTCTTCAGTAAAACGGGGATTCCCGGAGCTACGGACCTCAGATTGGGCTGTTCTTGGGCTTAAATGAAATCTATGGAAATTTCCCACAACTTTGTCCGTTGTGAGATCTTCAGTTGATGTCGTCTTCAGGTCTCAAACTGACGATCTCTGAAATCTGTTGGAAGGAATAGATTTCAGGAAAGTCAGAGTCCACCTCCAACAAGTCTCCTTTTGCGTTTTTACCAATTTCCAAGCGAATCCTACACATCAAAGTGTAAAACAAGAACATTGTGCACTTTTGCAACTATTAATAGGTTAGTCCAAATAAATCATAAACTTAATATAAAAACAAGTGTCAAAGGCATAAAAGTAGCATGAAACAATCAAAAATTATAGATACGTTTTGGACGTATCAGGGGCCCACTAGGGGGTGCGGCCAGGTGTGGGTTTTTAGTCCCACACCCCCCAAGGGAGATGGACTCCCTCCTCCTCCTATATAAAGAGGTGCCCCCCTCCTCCCAAAGGCATCCCATCCAATTGTCTCCCAATTCTCTCTCTCTCCCTCACGTGTGGTTCCGGAATATTGGAGCCACATATGGGGTTAGGGATTTCTCCACCAAATACCACCGCCGTGATATTGGTGCTTCGATCGAGCTATTCATATTCCGCTGCTTCCGCTGGACCGGAGCCGGGGGATCGTCACTACATCGTATGCGTGTAGAACTACGGAGGTGCTGCCCACTGCAGCACTCGTCGCCGGTACGACTCCATGACCTTGAGGTCGGCGTCGTACGTACGACTCCATCGCCAACATTCTACGGAACGTAACGCTTACGGTCTTCAAGGGTATGAATATTGATTCCCTCCGTTACTTTATATCTGCATAGTAATAGATCTTGGCTAGTTTGTGGTTCGCGTTGTTAGGAATTTTTTTGTTTTCTGCTGCGGAACCCCTTCAATCTGATCATAACTTCATAATCCATCGGATCCCAACAAACACATCATATAGCATTACAAATAGTCGATCTTGATCATGTAGGGCAGCTCACAAGATCATAATCATGAAGCACAAAGGGAGAGAGACAACCATCTAGCTACTGCCATGGACCCGTAGTCCAAGGTGGAACTACTCACGAATCATCTCGGTGGAAGGCATGGTGATGTACAACCCTCCGGGATCGATCTCCCCTCCGGCGGCGTGCCGGGATCAGCTCAGAATCTCCCCGATTAGGTTTCAAGGAGGCAACGGCTTCGGGTGGAGTTTCTGGAAAATAATCGTCGCCCCGAGCGTTTTAGGGTTTTTGTGATTTTATAAGCGTCGAGGGGGGCCGAGGCAGTGCCCAGAGGGCAGGGGCGGGCCCCACCCACGGGTCCAGGTGGGGCCGCGGCTGCTGGCCGCCCCTGGCCCCTGGGTGGCCCCCCAGGTCGCCCTTTGGTCTCTGACGTCTTCTTGTCGAACAAAAATTCCCCGTAAATTATCGTCCAATTCCGATAATATTTGCAAAAGTAAATTTACTGAAATAGAAAACAGCAAAAACATGGAACTGGCACTGGGCATCTTGTCAATAGGCTAGTCCGACAAAAAGCCTAAAAATGATATAATAAGATAGTAAAAAATGTAAAAATGACATATAACTAGCATGGATCAAACAAAAATTATACATACGTTTGACACATATGAGATATGCGTGCGTGTGTTCATAGGGGTGGGTGTGTATATAAACATCTATATTTGTACCGTGTTCTCAACAAATAAATCAAAATATACAACGTCGACAAGTATAGTATTTTCTTACATAGGATAATCTTGTAAAACGAAACTGGCATGGGAGTTCTAAGTGTGTCTTTTATCATCATGATGAGGCAATCAATCATTTGTTTTTTTATTATAAGTTTGCTTGTTCTATATGGTCACTCATCCAAATAGGTTTTAATTTGTATATGCCATATAGTGTTGCAAATATTTTTGGCAATTGGTTATATGGTAGATCACAAGTTTATAATTCTTATTAGGGTGTGACCACTTGCCGTTATAAGGTCGCTCTGCTTATGTACAAATGACAGGGATTTCAATCGTAATTTATCGGTTTTACCGCTCGGCTTTTGGTTTCTGATCTGCCATAAGCCCGTAAAACACATATTCGTTTACATTTCAATAGATATGTATCATTTGACTTTAAAAAATATAAAAGCAATATAAAATCAATATGAAGTAAGAATATTGTTTATTGTACAATACTACGGCGAGGACCACCACTGCTATTTGCTGCCGGTGGTTGGCGCGGAACATCTCAACGTCCGAGTCGTCGGACTCGGACGAGTCATCGAGAAAAAATTGGTCGCACAGGCTCAACTCCATCTAAAACGAACACGGGAATAGAAATCAACAACAAATCCACCGAAAAATCGACCAGGATCGAGCGGAAAGTCGCTCACCGACGGATCCGGTGCGGCGGCGGAGAACCGACGGGGAACGGTAGGAATCGAGGGCGGGCGAGTTGGATCCGGTGCGGCGGCGACTCGGCGGGAGGAGATACGGCGGGAAATGGCCGGAATCGAGGACGGCAGGTGGCGACGACTCGGGGGGAAAGAGGAACTACCCGAAGGGGAGCTGAAATGTCCCTCCCGCCAACGCCTCGCAGGTTTTCTAGTGCACCGTCGGTTCGGAGGGGAAAACTGCGTATACTCAGTTTCGGGGGGGGGGGGGGGGGGAGTTCTCGGGCGCCCGAAATTTTTTTTAGGGGTCGGGCATTTTTTCAGTCACTGGTCTGCCTCGTTTTTCCTCACGCGGACCATATCGGGCGGCTATTTTTTCAGTTCCGGACGTTTTCGGTCGCTGCTAGAGATGCTCTTATAGCCATCCTATAAGCCTAAGAGCATCTCTAGCAGCGACCGAAAACGCACTGAACTTAAAAAATAACCGCCCGATACGGTCCGCCCGAGGAAAAACGAGGCATACCAGTGACCGAAAAAGTGCCCGACCAGTAAATTTTTTTCGGGCGCCCAAGAACATCCCCCCCGAAACCGAGTATACGCAGTTTTCCCCTCCAAACCGAAGATGCCCTGGAAAACTTGCGAGGCGTTGGCGGCAGGGACATTTTAGCTCCACGTCGGGTAGTTCCTCTTTCCCCCGAGTCGACGCCGCACCGGATCCAACTCGCCCGCTCTCGATTCCGGCCGTTCCCCGCCCACTCTCCGCCGCCGCACCGGATCGGTTGGTGAGTTACTTTCCGCTCGATCCCGGTCGATTTTCCGGTGGATTTGTTGTTCATTTCTCTTCCCGTGTTCGTTTTAGATGAAGTTGAGCCCGTGCAACCTTTTTGCTCGAGGACTCGTCCGAGTCCGACGACTCGGACGTTGAGATGTTGCTCGCCAACCACCGGCAGCAAATGGCGGTGGTGGTCCTCGCCGTGAGGAAGTTCGAGGATATGCATAGGAGGACGAGGCGAGGATCCAAAGTCACTGCCAGCTTCAAAAAGATCTCATTGCGCACCACTGGCACAGTAATCTGCCATTTTCATTCATTTTATTGGATTATTCATGTGTACTTTGAACCATTATTTATTTGAATTCGGTTTGTATTGGATTATTATTTATTTATTTGGGTTGTAATTTGAACCATTATTGTAATTTGGATTAAGTTTGTATTGTACAATAAACAATATTCTTACTTCATATTGATTTTATATTTTAAAGTCAAATGATACATATCTGCAGATATGTAGACGAATATGTATTTTACGGATGCGGTAGAACAGAAACCGAAAGCCGAGCGGTAAAGTATATTCTGTTTTACCGCTCGGCTTTCAGTATCTATTCTGCCACGGCAATTTTCAGCTCGTAAACTGCGCAAAACGCGAATCGAAAATCGCGTTTACAGTTCCAGGGTGATGCTCTAACAAAACAGGCACTTTATTATCGAGAAATAAGCAACCGATAACGAGCTGACCGATAAACAGTTTCCGACTCCGATTCTTACGGCGATTCCTAGCGGAGACGGAGAGCTAGTACCGGCCTCCCTCTTTAAATGCTCGAACAGATCCCCAAACCTAGGCTACCTAGCTAGGCTTCCTTCCGATCGAGACTCCCGGCGAAATTAAGATCTCGCACTTGGTCGTCGAGTAGATAATGGATAGCAATTGCGCCGCCAAAAGGAAGACGGAGGAGGGGATGGATTCTATTTGCAGGTGCCCCACCAAGCTGAAGCTGGCGGATGCTTCGCCGGTCAAGGGTGGGAGCGCCGCTGGCGCCCACCATGGCCTTGAGGCTCCGAAGAAGGAGATGAAGCGGCTGTCGCAGAGGAAGATCGACTATATCCTTTCCCGGAGGAAGCGGCGGCCTTACAGTAGCCCCGACGAGTTCGAGGACCTGAGCAGGCCCGGCCCCGATTGGTCGCAGGCGGAGGCGGACGACTTCAGGGAGATGCTCCTCGGCTGGAACGAGTCGAGGGATGCCCAGTGGAAGATGATCTCCGAGATCCAGCAATGGGTTCGCGCCGAGTACGCCGCCAAAGGCTTCGTCGAGGTCGACCAAGACCACTATCTTTTCCATGTCCCTGACGTCGAGGTCGATAATGAATTCGATAACATGTCCGATGCCGAATTAGACTGTCCTGAAGAGGAATATGCTGTGGAAGACTACGCTGAGGAGGAAGATGACACTATGATATGCTCTGACCAGGATTTTTTGTAAGAGTAAATTTGAGAAAACCTGGGTTTCACTGTCGTGGATGCAGAAAAACACATTTTTCTTTGCTCCAGTCATGTTTTCTGCTCACGAGGTTTCACAAAGATATAGATATTTGGCTACAGAATGTTTTTTGTGAAACTTTAGACAGTAAAACTCAAGTGGGCTGGGCGTAAGCTCTTATAAATGTGTAAGCGTGATAATAAAGCGTATTTTATTGAAAAAACTCAAAGGTCGGGTTAAGTTGCTACTACCATAAATTGTCTTGGAGTTTTCTGCAACTATAACCACAAAATTAGTGTTCTTTTTCTGAGATTTGCTCATGTATCAATTTAGGGATGGTTACCTGTTTATGGCCTAGTTATACCCTCATGTTGTTAGTCAATGTCCATATATGAATTGATCCATCCATAACTATATGAGAATGAGTCTGTGATGTATGCAAAGTCAAGCTATAACCGCTCGCAGCAACGGTTTTTGTTTTGTTTTGCGAGGAGCACATAATTCTGTTGATACTTGAGGGTTCTAGTGCACACTGCATGGAGAAACTTGATATTTTTGTTTAAATTCATTAAATCGTGATGCCCTGTTGTCATTCAAAGGTCTTTTCTGTCGAAGAAGGATACCTTTTTGCCTTACCTACTGGATGGTAAATGTCACCTTATGCAATATGCGGTAGTAGAAAATATTGATGCTACTTTCTTCTTTTAACTCAATGTAGTAAAGGTTTTCGATAAGTTCTGATTGGTCTGAGACGAATGGATGTTGTCATAATTCAGTTATTTACATGTTTGCTTATTGTTGCATAGTTGTAGTTTCTTCAGGAAGAGGGTCTTCTTGCACAAGAAAAGATCATCAAATCTTCCCACGAGTGTCAGCAGAGAATTCGGACACTATCATCAATTACTCTTTTACCATTGGTTAGCTGGTTATCTTGGTTCTTCCAATTGTACATTTGTGGGATCTTTTTCAGGGAACTAGCTGTTTCAAGTGCAGATTCCTTATAGCTTTAGTGTTTGCAAAATAACTGGAAATCTAAAAAATTGTGATATTTCACAGATTTTGCAATTTTGGTCTGTTAAATTTGCTTTTATAGTGCATTATGCAAGTTAATGTATTGCGGTCGTAAAACGATTAAGCACGGAAGGTTTGTGTCTGTTAATTTTTTTTTACAGATTGTGTCTGTTAAATTAGCAAGGCAAGACTGGCTCTGATTGTCCTTTTTATATCGAATACACGCGTAAGCGTGCATCTTTCTTGTTGAAAAGAAAGGATCAAGATGGTTCTGACTGTTTGAGCCTTTCACTTGTTTGCTGATGTTCCCGACCTACATCTGTTGGCATAGTATCCCTATATCCTTGATTCTTTGTCGCAAAATAAAGTTTGTAGTCCAATTTGAACATGGAGAGTTGTCAGAAATGAGTAGAGAGGTTGTGACCCTGCTGATTTTATCTAATATGGTGATTCGAGTGATGCTCAACCTTATTGATACATCGAATTGTGAACAACAATTGCTTACTTGGAGGGCATCACCCAACAAATTTGGCGCTATTCCTCGTCGTGCTTACATGTGCGTCAAGCCTTGAAAACACTGAATACATTAAAAAAAATGTGTGAGTTTCCAGGTCTATCATGAGCTCCAATGAAAACACTGACAATACTCCACATACTCTAAAATTTCACAAAGCTTTCATTGGTCAAATTGATAAGTCGTCATAAGCCGTCATGCTGCCCGTGCTTCGGCTTCTCTTTGTCCTGGACGGTGGAGCGATGCTGGATCAGTGGTCATGTTACATGGCTACCTACAAAGATAGCATACTTTCAATTCAAGAAAGGAGTGGAAAAAACGGCTGTGAGGGATAACCCTAACTGCAGGGGTTTGCATCAACACGCTACACCAACATCTACTTCTGCTTCACAGTGTTGGTATGATCTGGATTTGAATCTTGACATGAATCTGGACCTGAATCTAGATCTAGATCTAATATCTCGCTTGCTTCTTCATAGATAGATCTTAGGTTTGATCATGTAGGACGTTTTTGTTTTCCATGCACGTGTGGTCACGGTACATTGGGAATACCTATTTACTATCATGGAATAGGTGTGGAGATTCATCTACAGTCCCATGTCGTCGTATTGATGATGTGTCGAGTTGCGAGACCCACCCAACTGACTTTGTAGGGTTACATCAAGTTCGTTTTCACATAACAAAACAAATAAAAAGCGTTAAAGTGTAAAATAGACAAATTTCCCATATGCTCACCCAAGAAAGTGTTTTTATTTTGTCAACTTTGCTACCAAGTTGTCTCTCTCAAGTCTCACCAAAACCCATGCCCCCATGCATTCGACGTATAGAGTGCACCGTTGTACGCATCAAACTCTTCCATGCCGTGGGCATCTCTGATCTTCACCGTAGTGTCCATTAGCTTAGCCTTGCTGATTAGACCATCCTAGCCGAAGGAATCGTCACGGATCCGTTTGTCAACGGGGACACGAACCACGGGTTATTGCTCAACCATAACCATCCCAATATAACAAAAACCTTCCCTTCCCCGTCCCCATTAACCGTCACGGGACCAATTCTCCAACCAACCCCATCCCCATCGGGTAAGCAAATAATCAACGGATCCCCATCACCAACTTAGCTAGCAGCATTGAGCCCAGTCGGCGGGGACCTTGTTCGGGGTCAACGACAACCTGCGGATCAAGCGGGAGCTTGGTGGGCAAAGAGCGAGGGCGACAATGTGCACTTGAGAGCGAGGGTGTCATCGGCGTGCGGAGGAGATGAGACGGGAAGCCATGGATCAGGATTTCGAGAGAGGCGTACATTAGCGGGCTATGGTAGGTCGGGAGGGAAAACCTAGCATGGGGCATGACAACACGAGTGGGTATTAGGGTTTCTGGTATATTTACATACCTCTCTATAACCTCGGCACAACATGTCATGTGCCCTAATAGGGAATTCGTGGGTACCGAGTATGGATAGTGGGTGGCCCAGAACCAAACCCGTTTACCTGATGGGAGGGTTTCATCTTTCATAAGATCTCCATAGGGATTAAACTCTAACCAAAACCATCTCCTAACATTCCTGTGGAGCCCTGGCATCGTCGTGTCAACCTAGCTTCGTTCGTATATTCAACCGCGTTCTTTCAACGACCGTGACATCATTGTGGATCGGGTTTCCATTCCGGACCTCACCGACGTGTTCATGATGAGCCCCGACTTGTCCAACGAAAGGCGTGGTGGAGCGTTTGTGCTCCTGACGAGGGGAACGGGAACATGCCCGCACGCCTTGCAAGCACAGTGACGAGCAGTTGTTGCTGATGCTGCCGCATCGTGCCCTCTCAACGCTCCTTCTGACCTGCTCCTCCGTGTTCGTGTCGCTCAGCATGATTGTCTCCCCGCTCACCGCGTGGCGTGTGCCCAATATCACTCCGCGCCACACCGATTGGTACACATTAATCGCCTTCGTCGCGCCCCGCCGCGCGCACCCGTCATCGCTCATCATGCCCGTCCTCGGAGACGAAATTAATGACCAAGATGCCTTGGCGGCGCCGAAGAGGAGGTAAGCACACCGGCCTCGTCACATGCCCAACACCATTGCCGCGCCCGCCGGAGCGAAACTTTATTGTCTTGCTGCGAAAATGGAGGCAATAGATGGTTGTTGGCAGCGAAATCCCATCTAGAAGGCGGGGAGGAATTAACTGAGAAAGGAGAGGAAGAAGGAGAAGACATGGGAGGAAAATAATGAGAGATGATAGGACACGGTGTTTTGGGTAGTGGGTGTAGATGCATCTGTCGTGGAAAATGCATTTTAACTGAATTTAAAAATGTTAAATTTTTTTTAAGAAAAACATCCGGGTGTACATATGAATATTCTATGTTTGGACAAAAAAACGGGTTAAAAGACATTTTGTGGACGATGTAAAAAAGATAAAAAAATGTTAGGTACAAAGTCATTTTGCAATGCCGGGATTTGTTTTTTTACACCGGTCAAAAAGAATGTCTTTTCATCCCGATTCATTTTGTGCGAACATAGAATGTTTTTATGTACACCCGATTTTTTTAAAAAATTGATTTGACATTTTAAAATTTGTTTTTTAAATTGTGGGTGTAGATGTATCTACAAGCCGAAATGGATTTCCTGAGAACGAGATGATACAGACTTCTTTTTTTGCAAAAAAAAAAAAAACGCATAGCTAGAATCCTACAAGGCCTGATTCGTGGGTCCCGCAAGGAGAAGACGTAGTACCATTGATTAGTGACCGTAGATGAATCTTCAAGCATGTTCCACGATCGTAATTACGTAAATACAGTAGTTACTTCCAGTGTATGCGGTAATCAAAGCGCACCATGTCGACAAGTAGTATAGCACTTTGCTCGAATAATTAAGCAACCGATAATGAGTTGACCGATGAACGGTTTTCCGACTCCGATTCTTGCGGCGATTGCTAGCGGAGACGGAGAGCTAGTCCCGGCCTCCCTCTTTAAATGCTCGAACAGATCCCCATCGAGACCTAGCTAGGCTTCCTTCCGATCGAGACTCCCGGCGAAATTAAGATCTCCCACTTGGCCGTCGAGTACCAGATAATGGATAGCAATCGTGCCGCCCAAGCCCAAAGGAAGGCGGAGGAGGGGATGGATTCTATTTGCAGGTGCCCGGATGCGGCGCCGGTCGACGGCGGGAGCTCCGCTGCCGCTCACCATGGCGCTGAGTCTCCGAAGAAGGAGACGAAGCAGCTGTCGCAGAGGAAGATCGACTATATCCTGTCCCGTAGGAAGCGGCGGCCTTACAGTAGCCCCGACGAGTTCGAGGACCTGAGCATGCCCGGCCCTGATTGGTCGCAGGCGGAGGCGGACGACTTCAGGGAGATGCTCCTCGGCTGGAACGAGTCGAGGGATGCCCAGTGGAAGATGATCTCCGAGGTCCAGCAGTGGGTCCGCGCCGAGTACGCCGCCAAAGGCTTCGTCGAGGTCGACCAAGACCACTGCCTTTTCCATGGCCGTGACGTCGAGGTCGACGATGAAGTCGATCAAATGTCCGATCCCGAACTAGACTATCCTGAAGAGGAATATGCTGTGGAAGACTATGCTGAGGAGGAGATATGCTCTGACCAGGATTTTTTGTAAGAGTAAATTTGAGAAAACCTGGGTTTCACCGTCGTGGATGCAGGAAAAAAAAACACGTTTTTCACTGCTAGTGGTGCTTCAGTCTCTGTATCAGCGTGATGCTACCTTATGATTTCAATGAAACATATTTTATCGAAAAAAAGTAAAACTTGGGTTGAGTTGCTACTGCCCAAAATTGTCTTGGATTTTTTTTGCAGCTATAACCACACAGTGGTTGTTCTTTTCCTGAGATTTGCTCATGTATCAATTTAGGCTTATCTGTTTATGGCCTGATGTTGTTAGTCAATGTCCATCTATGTATTGATCCATCCATAACTATATGAGAATGAGTCTGTGATGTATGCAAAGTCAAGCTATAACCGCTCCCAGCAACGGTTTTTGTTTTGTTTTGTGAGGAGCGCATAATTTTGTTGATACTTGAGGGTTCTAGTGCACACTGGATGGAGAACCTTGATATTTTTGTTTTCATCTTAAATTCATTAAATCGTGATGCCCTGTTGTCATTCAATGGTCTTTTATGTCGAAGAAGGGTACCTTTTTGCCTTACCTAATGGGTGGTAAATGTCACCTTATCGACGAAACAGGCTTGCGCCCCGCTATATAGATATAGCAAACAACCGATACAACCGACGATAGGCGCTGGGGCGGCAACAGCACAAAACCACGCCCAAAAGAAGAGAAAGAGAAAATACAAAAGAAACAAATGCCGACACCGGCGGATCGACAAAAGCGAACAAGCTCCAGGACCGCTGCGCCCACCGGACGACACCCACCAAGCTCCTAGTACTCCGAAGCGCCGGTACCAAAACAACACCTTCAGGAAGGAATGCGACGATGACGACGCTGCTGCCTAGGGTTTCCCCCGGTACGTGTAATGCCCGGGGTTTTTCCCCAAATTAGAATTGCCTGTTATTTTATTTTTGCATCATCATGACATCAGCATCATGGCATCGCATATTTTTGGCAACAAAAATTATTTTTATTAAACCCTATTTTGTTTTTCTAAAATTGTCGGAAAAATATTTTACCGAGACGTTCGTCTCCGTTTTCGAAAATTAAATTTGCCAAATCATTTTTGCAAAAGAAAATAAAATGTTTTGATCGAGCGAGAGAGTAGCCCAAAAACCGGCCCAAGCCCACCTAACCTCCAAAACCCTAATTCCTGCCTTGGCTCTTTTCCTCCTACCCCCTGCCTCTTGCAGCCACCCTCCCCTTCTTTCTTCTTTTTGCAAACAGATCCCTCCACCTTACACAGAAATCCTTTTGTTTTGCAATCAGGTCCCTGGACCTATCTCTCTTCTTCCCCTTTTCTTCTCCCGTCCCCATCCTTCTTCCTCCTCTCACCCCGCATGCAGCACACCACCCGCGCCTCCCCATGGCCGGCTCCTGCTTCCCTGCCCCCCGTCGACCCCAGCTCCTCCGGCCCCGGCCCCCTTGCTCCCCAACTCCCCCCGAGCCCGCATCCTCTGCTCCCCACGACCGCGCCGCCCCGCCTTTTCCCCATCGCCTTGGCCGCCGTCCTCGTCGTGATCCGACCCCGCACGCACGCTCGCATCATCGACCTCCTCCCGCCACCGGCCGATGCCGCCCCGACTGCTCCCCGCAACGCCACCTTCTCCTCCTCATCGAGCCGCCACGTCCCTGGCCGAGCTCCACCACCACGCCCCGGTCGCATCTCCCTGCTCTCCACCCGCGCCGCCCCAGCTCTAGCTCCTCTCCGAGCTCGCTCCGAGCACGGCCTCCCGCTCCTCCTCTGGCCGGCCTCCACTTGGTCCAGCTCCTCCCCACCACTGGCCGGCCGACCCTGGCTCCCTTCCCCGTGCTTCCCGTCTCCTTGGTCGCCGTCTCCTCCTTCGGTTCGTCCCCGCACGCGAGTCTGCTGCAGCCTGAGCCGTCCCTCCCTGCATCCAGCTCATACTCGCAGCCGTGCCCGTGCTACTGCTGCTCCCGTTCGCCTCCATCCGTGTTCCCATCCCCGATGAGTTCCTTCTCCGTGTCGTGGATTTTTCCCCGACTCGTTCCCCGTCGTGAAGTGTTCCCCGATGATGTTCCCCGACGGCGTGTTCCGTCTCCGTATGTGCTTGTTCCCGATGTTGTGTTTCCCGACGTGGTGCTCTCCGATGTTTCCCCGTTCCCGATCCCCGGCACCGTGTTCCCGAGTTCCCCGTTTCCCCGCCGTGAAGCCCGGAGTTCCCCGTGTTCCCGTCGTGTTCCCGACCCCGTGCCGTGTCGTCTCCGTGACCGTGAAGACCGGAGCCGCCAAGATCTCCGTGGACCGACAAGTTCTTCGTGTCGTGACCGATGCCGTGCAACTCCAAGATCTTCCCCGACAACGGACGACGATACGACGAGTTCTACCACGACTTCGTGCTCTTCTTCCACGACGACCGTGAACGACTACCGGTGCCCGATCCCCGACTTCGAGAGCCCCCTCGACCCTGAAGCCCGGAACGCCAGGGTCCGCAACGACGACGACCCGAGTACGACTACTTCCACGACGTCGACTACCTCGACTACTTCGACTCCGGACGAACGACTACCTCGACTACTTCGACTACTTCGACTACTTCCCCTCCGGACCGAAGACGACGGCTCCCGAACCCGAAGTTCACCCGATCCGATGTGTGACCCCAACCCTAAACCCCTATACCATATATATGCGTATCTTATAAAATCATGCATCATTGATTAACATCGCACCTTTATCCATTTAGTCAAATTAAATCAACTAATTATGGGATTTGTTCGGTGCATCTAAATTGTGCACCGATCCCATTTAAAATGCTTTTGCCATGTGTTAGGGAATAAAATTGGATAAGATTTAATTTGTCATGCATCATGTCATCAACATGCCGATTCTTTTGCCGTAGTAGTAAAATGCATCTTTTCCGTTGTCCAGTGTTTCTTGCTTCTTCGGGAATAGGACGTTGAGTTGATGTGAGCAACGACAGGTTCTGCTACCTCTACCGGATTGCAGGCAAGTGATACTCCCTTGCTATCTTCGCTTGTTTTCTGTCTCTCACTCGTCCTATCTTTTGTTCCTTGCTAGCCTTATGTTGCGATGCTTGTGTCTCGATCCTATATGCATGTTTACCTTGCAGCCATGATATAGCCACACCTCCACATCCTATTACCCTTTTGCTTGTTTACCTTGTTAGCCTTGCGAGTCGTAGTGCATGCTTAGGTGCTTTGCTTCAGTCCTGTTATCTCTTTATCTAGTCTTGTTGATAACATTATAGCTAGGCTCAACTAAAATGGTAATCTTTAATTTATGTTGCGATGGGAATACCTTAATAAATATAAGGCACCGGCGGAAGGCCAATCGTGGTGATTTGTTCTGCTAGTGTCGCTTAGGACCCGAGTTCTTTTCTGCTGATCCAAGACTAAGCGCACTAACCACATGTGGGAGTTCTATGGGCCTCCCCGCAATCTATTACCGGATCCTCAAACTTGTCCAGGATGCCACAAGTAGTTCGGGTGTTTCGTAGATCTTGCGGTACGTTTGTTTATCGAGTGTGGAAGGAGGGGCAATCGTCTGAGTGTTCCCTCCCGAAGCCGTCCACGCAACGGTTAGGCCCACCGCGAAGCTTCGGCCGGACTCTCAAGGTGGATCAGTCCTAGCTAGGTGGCTCCCTGGACTTGTTTGTATTGAAGGGAAGTATTGCGTCGAAACCTCCACCGGTACACCTCTAAGCGAGTGTTTCGATGCGTGTGGGTTCATTGGTGCATCCCTGCAGGGTGAAATCTTTTCGAAAAGCCGTGTCCGCGGTTATGGACGACTTGGTGAAATGCGCTGGCTAAAAAGATCATAGACAACTTGCACCTTATAATGATGATAACTTGACTAGTAAGATAGATTACTTGAATAATAACCCATAAAACTTGTCCACCGTGTGAGTGCCCGGACTTCTTCCTCGTGGGCTGAGGATACGAGGGAGTTGTTTTAGGGCGGGTTTGTTTGGTGTGTAGTATAGTTGGTTTCCTCATGCGCCCTCTTACCTTGTCTCTGATAGACGCAGTTGTAGCGTGTCCCTATAGTTGTTAGTGCTGCTTGCTGCCGCCTCAATCGCTAACCCTTTTCCCCGGAATTCCAGCTTTGATATCTTGTGAGTATTACTTGCCAGTACTTCTACTAGTACTGACCCCTTCGGGGCTGCTATTCCAATGCAGCCAACAGGTTTGAAGTCTGACGACGTTAGCTTGGGAATCCCTTCGGCTAGGCTTGGCCTGGGCAGGGATATGGTGCCTTTGCTTATCTTCAGGACTCTTAGTCCAATTTGTTTCTTGTCCGTAGCCGGACGCTACCCGCTTCCGTTGTTATTTGGATCTTTGTATTGTATCTTTGGTTCTTGACTCTGTGAGTCGTTGCTGTATATATGTTCTTTTGTGGGTTCCATCGAGAACTATTGTAATGTTATCACAATTCCACCCGCATAACGTGTGTGTTGCGACGTGCACGTTATGCCTGGTGGGCGTCCTTTAGGATCGTTATTATGCGGATTTGGGTGGAACGCTAAAATCTGCATAGTATCGATCTTGGGGCGTTACAAAGTGGTATCAGAGCTCTGGTTTTTCGATACCCCGCTGGTCCAGTCTGCCTGTAGGATACCCTAGCTAATGGTCGTTGTTTGTAGAGTGTCCAAAATATTTTTGCTAAAAGTTATTTGAAAATATCTCAATAGGATTCTTGTTTACTCCTTACCTCTACCTTCTTTCCTCCTCTTACCTTATATGATTTTAAATCTTCTTTCTTATCTATCTTCCGAGTCATAGAATCTTCGTGGGTGGACGATATCTTACCCTTTACCTAATAGGTTCGATCTTCAGAAGGATCTCGATAGACGGTCATCGCCATCGACGTGAGCAAGAACTTCTTGTTAGTGGTGTCGAGAAGATCAACATGACGCGAGAAGATTCGATAGTTAACCTAGCTCTTCTTTTCCCCCCCGACGGTAGCGTGGATCTCGGGGCGAGATCCCTTGTTAGTGGTGTCGGTTGTAATGCCCGGGGTTTTTCCCCAAATTAGAATTGCCTGTTATTTTATTTTTGCATCATCATGACATCAGCATCATGGCATCGCATATTTTTGGCAACAAAAATTATTTTTATTAAACCCTATTTTGTTTTTCTAAAATTGTCGGAAAAATATTTTACCGAGATGTTCGTCTCCGTTTTCGAAAATTAAATTTGCCAAATCATTTTTGCAAAAGAAAATAAAATGTTTTGAGCGAGCGAGAGAGTAGCCCCAAAACCGGCCCAAGCCCACCTAACCTCCAAAACCCTAATTCCTGCCCTGGCTCTTTTCCTCCTACCCCCTGCCTCTTGCAGCCACCCTCCCTTTCTTTCTTCTTTTTGCAAACAGATCCCTCCACCTTACACAGAAATCCTTTTGTTTTGCAATCAGGTCCCTAGACCTATCTCTCTTCTTCCCCTTTTCTTCTCCCGTCCCCATCCTTCTTCCTCCTCTCACCCCGCATGCAGCACACCACCCGCGCCTCCCCATGGCCGGCTCCTGCTTCCCTGCCCCCCGTCGACCCCAGCTCCTCCGGCCCCGGCCCCCTTGCTCCCCAACTCCCCCCGAGCCCGCATCCTCTGCTCCCCACGACCGCGCCGCCCTGCCTTTTCCCCATCGCCTTGGCCGCCGTCCTCGTCGTGATCCGACCCCGCACGCACGCCCGCATCATCGACCTCCTCCCGCCACCGGCCGATGCCGCCCCGACTGCTCCCCGCAACGCCACCTTCTCCTCCTCATCGAGCCGCCACGTCCCTGGCCGAGCTCCACCACCACGCCCCGGTCGCATCTCCCTGCTCTCCACCCGCGCCGCCCCAGCTCTAGCTCCTCTCCGAGCTCGCTCCGAGCATGGCCTCCCGCTCCTCCTCTGGCCGGCCTCCACTTGGTCCAGCTCCTCCCCACCACTGGCCGGCCGACCCTGGCTCCCTTCCCCGTGCTTCCCGTCTCCTTGGTCGCCGTCTCCTCCTTCGGTTCGTCCCCGCACGCGAGTCTGCTGCAGCCTGAGCCGTCCCTCCCTGCATCCAGCTCATACTCGCAGCCGTGCCCGTGCTACTGCTGCTCTCGTTCGCCTCCATCCGTGTTCCCATCCCCGATGAGTTCCTTCTCCGTGTCGTGGATTTTTCCCCGACTCGTTCCCCGTCGTGAAGTGTTCCCTGATGATGTTCCCCGACGGCGTGTTCCGTCTCCGTATGTGCTTGTTCCCGATGTTGTGTTTCCCGACGTGGTGCTCTCCGATGTTTCACCGTTCCCGATCCCCGGCACCGTGTTCCCGAGTTCCCCGTTTCCCCGCCATGAAGCCCGGAGTTTCCCGTGTTCCCGTCGTGTTCCCGACCCCGTGCCGTGTCGTCTCCGTGACCGTGAAGACCGGAGCCGCCAAGATCTCCGTGGACCGACAAGTTCTTCGTGTCGTGACCGATGCCGTGCAACTCCAAGATCTTCCCCGACAACGGACGACGATACGACGAGTTCTACCACGACTTCGTGCTCTTCTTCCACGACGACCGTGAACGACTACCGGTGCCCGATCCCCGACTTCGAGAGCCCCCTCGACCCTGAAGCCCGGAACGCCAGGGTCCGCAACGACGACGACCCGAGTACGACTACTTCCACGACGTCGACTACCTCGACTACTTCGACTCCGGACGAACGACTACCTCGACTACTTCGACTACTTCGACTACTTCGACTACGGACCGAAGACGACGGCTCCCGAACCCGAAGTTCACCCGATCCGATGTGTGACCCCAACCCTAAACCCCTATACCATATATATGCGTATCTTATAAAATCATGCATCATTGATTAACATCGCACCTTTATCCATTTAGTCAAATTAAATCAACTAATTATGGGATTTGTCCGGTGCATCTAAATTGTGCACCGATCCCATTTAAAATGCTTTTGCCATGTGTTAGGGAATAAAATTGGATAACATTTAATTTGTCATGCATCATGTCATCAACATGCCGCTTCTTTTGCCGTAGTAGTAAAATGCATCTTTTCCGTTGTCCAGTGTTTCTTGCTTCTTCGGGAATAGGACGTTGAGTTGATGTGAGCAACGACAGGATCTGCTACCTCTACCGGATTGCAGGCAAGTGATACTCCCTTGCTATCTTCGCTTGTTTTTTGTCTGTCACTCGTCCTATCTTTTGTTCCTTGCTAGCCTTATGTTGCGATGCTTGTGTCCCGATCCTATATGCATGTTTACCTTGCAGCCATGATATAGCCACACCTCCACATCCTATTACCCTTTTGCTGGTTTACCTTGTTAGCCTTGCGAGTCGTAGTGCATGCTTAGGTGCTTTGCTTCAGTCCTGTGATCTCTTTATCTAGTCTTGTTGATAACATGATAGCTAGGCTCAACTAAAATGGTAATCTTTAATTTATGTTGCGATGGGAATACCTTAATAAAGATAAGGCACCGGCGGAAGGCCAATCGTGGTGATTTGTTCTGCTAGTGTCGCCTAGGACCCGAGTTCTTTTCCGCTGATCCAAGACTAAGCGCACTAACCGCATGTGGGAGTTCTATGGGCCTCCCCGCAATCTATTACCGGATCCTCAAACTTGTCCAGGATGCCACAAGTAGTTCGGGTGTTTCGTAGATCTTGCGGTACGTTCGTTTATCGAGTGTGGAAGGAGGGGCAATCGTCTGAGTGTTCCCTCCCGAAGCCGTCCACGCAACGGTTAGGCCCACCGCGAAGCTTCGGCCGGACTCTCAAGGTGGATCAGTCCTAGCTAGGTGGCTCCCTGGACTTGTTTGTATTGAAGGGAAGTATTGCGTCGAAACCTCCACCGGTACACCTCTAAGCGAGTGTTTCGATGCGTGTGGGTTCATTGGTGCATCCCTGCAGGGTGAAATCTTTTCGAAAAGCCGTGTCCGCGGTTATGGACGACTTGGTGAAATGCGCTGGCTAAAAAGATCATAGACAACTTGCACCTTATAATGATGATAACTTGACTAGTAAGATAGATTACTTGAATAATAACCCATAAAACTTGTCCACCGTGTGAGTGCCCGGACTTCTTCCTCGTGGGCTGAGGATACGAGGGAGTTGTTTTAGGGCGGGTTTGTTTGGTGTGTAGTATAGTTGGTTTCCTCATGCGCCCTCTTACCTTGTCTCTGATAGACGCAGTTGTAGCGTGTCCCTATAGTTGTTAGTGCTGCTTGCTGCCGCCTCAATCGCTAACCCTTTTCCCCGGAATTCCAGCTTTGATATCTTGTGTGTATTACTTGCCAGTACTTCTACTAGTACTGACCCCTTCGGGGCTGCTATTCCAATGCAGCCAACAGGTTTGAAGTCTGACGACGTTAGCTTGGGAATCCCTCCAGCTAGGCTTGGCCTAGGCAGGGATATGGTGCCTTTGCTTATCTTCAGGACTCTTAGTCCAATTTGTTTCTTGTCCGTAGCCGGACGCTACCCGCTTCCGTTGTTATTTTGGATCTTTGTATTGTACCTTTGTTCTTGACTCTGTGAGTCGTTGCTGAATGTATGTTCTTTTGTGGGTTCCATCGAGAACTATTGTAATGTTATCACAATTCCACCCGCATAATGTGTGTGTTGCGACGTGCACGTTATGCCTGGTGGGCGTCCTTTAGGATCGTTATTATGCGGATTTGGGTGGAACGCTAAAATCTGCATAGTATCGTTCTTGGGGCGTTACAGTACGCGATAGGGAGGGGTACACCCGACACCCTTCAGGAAGGACTGACGGCACCCTCAGGCACAACCGCGTCGGTGTCGGACAAGCCGACTAGGATTTCTCCCAACCCCAGCTTCCCCAAACACTTCGAAGCACTCCACCAAACCGCCCACCACCCACCACCACCACGGTCATGAAGCTGCTCATTCTGTCTCACCACGGCCCAGAGAAGAGAGGCCTGCACATCGAAGAAGAAGAGCCGGGATAAGGGGCCGCGGCACCGCCGACACGCGGGAGGGACCAACCTCCACCGTCGAAGACGGTAACCGACCGGACACAACTACAGGAGCACACCAGGCCCGGCCGGGCCTCGAGAGGCCCGTAAAGCTCCCGTGGTTGCGCTGCAGAAGGCACGCCGTTGGCGCCGCCGCTCCCCATCCGACCTACCCTCCGTCATCAGCGTGCAGAAGACCGTGCCATCGAAGATTGAGGCCGACCCGCCTAAAACCCAGATGGGGCCCGAGGGCCCCGATCTGGGCCGGGGGCGGCGTGCCGGACCAGCACCACGACGGCCGCGGCCCTGCCGCCAAGGGGAGGCGCCGCCGCGCTCTGACCGACCGGACCTGCCCGGGGAAGACCGCCCGACAGCGCCGAAGCCGCTGCAGGCCGAAGACCACCGCCGTCGTGTGCCTCCCGAGACGGCACACGCGCGCGCGGGTGAGGAAGGTCCTGCCGCCGCCGGCCACCGCGCGGGCGAGGCCCGGCGGCGCCTGCCGGCGACGGCAGGGGAGACCTGGGTGGTGGAGGGGCGGGGGCGGGGCCAGGAGAAGGCGCCCCGGTCGCCCCGCTCGGGAGGGCGACACGGGGGCGCGGGGGAGAGGGGGGAGGGGAGGAGAGGGGCGGGAGGGGCGGCGACGGGGACGACCTCCGACGGTGGCGGCGCGGAGGGTCAGGGAACCCTAGGGTCCTGTAAATGTCACCTTATGCAATATGCGGTAGTAGAAAATATTGATGCTACTTTCCTCTTTTAACTCAAAGTAGTAAAGGTTTCCGATAAGTTCTGATTGGTCTGAGACGAATGGAAGTTGTCATAATTCAGTTATTTGCATGTTTGCTTATTGTTGCATAGTTGTAGTTTCTTCAGGCAGCGGGTCTTCTTGCACAAGAAAAGATCATCAAATCTTCCCTCGGGTGTCAGCAGAGAATTCGGACACTACCATCAATTACTATTTTACCATTAGTTAGCTGGTTATCTTAGTTCTCCCAATTGTACATTTGTGGGCTCTTTTTCAGGGAACTAGCTGTTTCAAATGCAGATTCCTTTTAGCTTTAGTGTTTGCGAAATAACTGGAAAGCTAAACAATTGTGATATTTCACAGATTTTGCAATCTTGGGAAACATGATGAAAAGTAACTTTTATAGTACATTATGCAAGTTAATGTATTGTGGTCATAAAACGATTAAGCATGGAAGGTTTGTGTCTGTTAAATTAGCAAGGCGAGAACTAGGCAGTGGCCTAGTGGCAAGGGGCGCAGTGGCGTATCCCTGCCTGCAGGGTTCGACTTTCTTCGGAAGCGAATTTCTGAAGTCTCACCCGGATGGGCTCTACCTTAATTAAGATGTCCAGGGTGCTAGTGTCCTCGAATCTTTTTTTTAAATTAGCAAGGCAAGACTGGCTCTGATTGTCCTTTTTTTAATCGAATACACGCGTAAGCGTGCATCTTTCCTGTTGAAAAGAAAGGATCAAGTTCACTTGTTTGCTGATGTTCCCGACCTACATCTGTTGGCATAGTATCCCTTTATCCTTGATTCTTTGTCGCAAAATGAAGTTTATAGTCCAATTTGAACATGGAGAGTTGTCAGAAATGAGTAGAGAGGGTTGTGACCCTGCTGATTTTATCTGATATGGTGATTCGAGTGATGCTCAACCTTATTGATACATCAAATTGTGAACAACAATTGCTTAGTTGGATGGTATCACCAAACAAATTTGGCGCTATTCCTCATCATGCTTACATGTGCGTCAAGCCTTGAAAACACTGAATACATGAGAAAAAACTGTGTGAGTTCCCAGGTCTATCATGAGCTCCAATGAAAACACTGACAATACTCCACATACCCTCAAAATTCACAAAGCTTTCATTGGTCAAATTGATAAGTATAGAAGGCACTGTCTTCGGAAAAATAGGGAAATCTCTCATCACAGTCCTCTTGCAGCATGTCACCTTATTGCTAAACCCAAAAACAAAGGTGGATTAGGAGTTATTGATCTTCAGATTCAGAGTGATTATCTTCTTATGAAATTCTTGGATAAATTCTTCAATAGGAAACATTTGCCTTGGGTCAACTTGGTATGGAAATCAGGTGGATGCGATTGAGAGCTACAAGGAAAAAAAATCTCCTGTTTGCTACTTAGGTAGATAGCTTTATTTGAACTGCTGGTAGTTTTTTCGTTCTGCCTTTTCTCTGTACAAAACTCTTGTACTTTTATGCAAAAATAAAATAAAATAAACACAACAGAGTCTTGTTGTTTTTGGTTAAAAAAAGCATTGACAATACTCCACATATACTTAGCAAAATAGCTGTAGGACAAAGGAAAATAACTTTGTTTTCCACATATGTTTAAAAGGTCTATTTATGCAGTTTTTAGAATGCTTCTTATCCAAAGATTTAACTCTAAAATTCCCAGATTTAGTGAGAGTCCGTGCCGGTTGATCACTCCCTTTGTCAGAAAACACTCTTTTAATACCTTACACTTAAACACTCTTAGGACTCCTCCGATTCAAAGGAATATCATAAGATTTTTGGAGGATTGGATCCTATGATTTTTTTTTTCTACATTTGTCGTTTGATTTGTTGAATTGGATATTATAGGAATTTTTTCCTAAGAAATCAGTTGTACTACATTCTATAGGAAATCTAGCATTCAATGCAACATATTTTTACAATTACATCTTTTTTTTCGTGGCATTAACCACTCTCTAATTCAAATTATTTTGATATGCTAATCGTATAGGATTCAAGTGGGCATACCACTCCAATCATGTATTTCTTTTATGTTCCGACATTCTGAAATTCCCATGCATTAAAGAGGATCTTAGGGGCTCTTTGGATAGTAGGAATTTCATAAGATTTTTGTAAGATTTCAATCCTTATAATTTTTTCCTAGGGATTGTCTTTGGATCAAACGAAGGGTGCTACCCAAATTCCTACAACTCAATTACATAGAAATTTGACTCTACTCCAACTTTTTTGTTAGATCAATTGCGTAGAATCGAGTAACTTTTCATGTATTTTTTCTATGTTTTACAAACGACTATTTCTAGTTTTTCTGTGCTTTACAATCCTCTGTTTTACACAGATTCGTATTATTTTTTAACCCTGTGATCCAAATGTTTTATTCTAGCCGGAAACGCGTGCCTCTATGTCAGAGAATAGAAGTGGTAACCTAGCCATCGCACGTGTTAACTGGGCTCCATCAAATCACAGCAACACGATCCTGGAGACTCATAGTTAGCATTATGTAATGGGGTTTTTTCCCTAGCTCGAATTTCTGTACATAACAATCTTTCTATCTAATCGAAAGGCAGAACGACTGTCATGTTCCTCAAAAAAGAAAAAAGAAAACAGAGTAACCAAAATCCAGTAAAAGAAAGGTATCTGTAGGGCGTAACCTGGAGTAAAATGTAGTAACACGCTGATGACACATGGAGTAGCGCACTTGGCGCCATATGCATTTTTAACACCAAGTTACCTACCAACTGTAAATCCATGTCGGCGAACGGTGAAATTAGCAAGCGCCTCCAACTTGTAATTGGAAACAGTTATGTCTCAGACCTGTACTCTGAACTGATATAAAGCAGGGTTTTGTTCGCCAAAAAGAAACTTGTGATCACCAATTGGTCGGGAATACATGAATACAGGACTATGCCGACGGCCACCCACTATGACGACGGCTTTTTGTCGGGGCCGTCGGCATAGGGGTCGAGTTGGGCTTCACAGCAAATTAGCCGTCGGCATACAGCGGCTGTGCCGACGGCAAAGCCGTCGGCATAGGTATACAGGAATATGCCGACGGCAAAGCCGTCGGCACGGCTATGTTTTTATTTCTGTTTTTCATTTAATATGAAATAATTCATATCTTTAAATCCGTAAATCAAAATTTAACAAATAAAATATCTAAATCGATTAGAAAAATGAGAGGAATCCAAATATGACATCCATATCATCTTTATCATCATGTATAAAATGTCCAAATCGATTAGAATCATTTTTTAATTGTCAAAAATGACATTTTTTGTGAAGCAAGTACAAAAAATATGGTGCAAAATGGCACCCATCCAACTTTCACACAAAGTAGGCCATATTTTATCAATAATCCAGCAATATTAGGAATTTTCTCGGTTTCTACCTAATTTCACCTATTTAAATGACTTTATGCCTATTTTCCGAAAGTAATTCAGATTTGAACTACAAGTGTGTGATAGTTTGCTCTAAATTTTTTACAAAAATCATTTTAAGATACACCAGTAGTGGTTATATCACAGAACCATCGATAGTTTTGAAAAATGCTACACCTTTGGATGAATAGGCACGGCGGCCATTTTGACCTTTTTCACAACAAAATAAAAGAGAGTGAAAAAATACTCAAAAAAATAAATCCTTTGGCATGAACTCCTTTTACGTGTACTAGTTGATAGGAATAATGATAAACCTGAGTTTTGACAAAATGTTCAAAAAACTTCTTCACAAAAAGGTCAATCATCTATAAACATATATAAGTTTCGATTCAAATGACCTAGATATGATCATCCTCGTGCCATAGTTTGTGATAATATGCCCATATTTGACACATAGATGTGTTTTGGTATGACAAACAATGTTGCAGAACAGAGTTTTTTCAAATTATGTTTATAAATATCATTTTTCATTTTTTAATTGTCAAAAATGACATTTTTTTGTGAAGCAAGTACAAAAAATATGGTGCAAAATGGCACCCATCCAACTTTCACACAAAGTAGGCCATATTTTATCGATAATCCAGCAATATTAGGAATTTTCTCGGTTTCTACCTAATTTCGCCTATTTAAATGACTTTATGCCTATTTTCCGAAAGTAATTCAAATTTGAACTACAAGTGTGTGATAGTTTGCTCTAAATTTTTTACAAAAATCATTTTAAGATACACCAGTAGTGGTTATATCACAAAACCATCGATAGTTTTGAAAAATGCTACACCTTTGGATGAATAGGCACGGCGGCCATTTTGACCTTTTTCACAACAAAATAAAAGAAAGTGAAAAAATGCTCAAAAAAATAAATCCTTTGGCATGAACTCCTTTTACGTGTACTAGTTGCTAGGAATATTGATAAACCTAAGTTTTGACAAACTTTTCAACCCCTTTCAATGAATAGCCACCCTAGGCATTTTGCCCATTTTTCAAAACCTAAAAAAAATAAAGAAATTCTCAAAAAAAGAAATCTTTAGCATGGAGTCTTTGTATAGTAAGCGTGAAATTTGTGCATGCGTAAAGTGTATGCCTTAGTGTGCACATCGAACATTTATTTGTACCTACGTGTATTTGCTAGCTAGAAACATACAAGGTTGGGCGCGTGATGGAAATCCATCCAGCCATAGCTGAAAGAACAACTATGCTCGAGATGTAGCCTAGAGGGGGGTGAATAGGCGATTAAAACTTTTTCTAATTAGGGGCTTGATAATTGCGGAATAAAACTAGGTGTTTAAATTAACAAGCCAACAACCTAATTACTAGGCTCACCTATGTGCACCAACAACCTATGCTAAACAAGGCAAGCAACAAGGAGATAGCAAGATATGAACTTCAAGCACGAAGGCTATCACAATGTAAATTGCATAAGTAAAGCTCGGGTATAGAAATAACCGAGGCACGCGGAGACGAGGATGTATTCCCGAGTTCCTCCTTGTTAAGGGAGTACGTCTCGTTGGAGGGGTGTGAGCTCGCCACAAGAGGCCTACTCAAGATGCCACAAAGGCCTCACCCTATTCTCCGATGAACCTCACCCAAGGGATTGGTTCACCTTCCACTATCGGAATCCTTCGAGGCGGATTCCGGAGCCCTTTTACAACTTCCTTGGGGCACACACCCACAACTCAATTGGGGGCTCCCAAACGTGCCGAAGCTTCACAACTCGAAGTCTTCGCGGCACCTCCAAACCGTCTAGGGTACACAATGCACCCAAGAGGCACAAAGCTCCTGGGAACACAATGCACCCAAGAGTAACAAGCTTCTCAACGTCGATCCTCACGTATCACCATAGGGAGAGCAACCCGATGCAACAAATGCAAGAGGCAAGAACACACAAAGTGGTCAAGTCCTTCACTCCGAAATCCAACCAAAGCAACTAATGCTATGGAGGGATTTGAGAGGAAGAACAAAGGGAAGAGCACAAAGCAACCCTAAATCTAGATCCACTAAGTTCCCCTCACTTAGAGGAGGATTTGATTGATGGAATGGTAGATCTAGATCTCCTCTCTTGATTCCCTAAAGATGGGCAAGAATAATTGGAGGGAAGAGGAGGAATTAAGCTCTCAAAGATGTGCAACAATGGAGGAGAGAGAGAGCAAAAGGTTCACCAAGAAGCTTAGAACCGTTGGGGAAGAAGGGGCACTTGAATAGGTGCCCTGGGAAATCTGGCCGTTGGGCACAGAATCCCGCAGGAGCGGAAGTACCGGCCCAAGGGGCGGTACTACCGCCCCACGTGCAGACAGCCCCAATGGCTCTCTTTGGAAGCGAAAACCCGTAGGACCGGTAGTACCGGCCCAAAGGGCGGTACTTCCGGCCCACCCAAAAACAGCCTGCCAACGGCTAGAAGAGAAAGCCCGCGAGGTCGGTAGTACCGGGAAACAGACCGGTAGTTCCGTTTTAGCGGTAGCACCAGTACTACTTCCGGTGCTACTTCCGTTAAGAGTCCAGTACCCAACTTTCGTAAGCGGCACTGGGCTCCGGAAGTAACCCCGGAAGTTCCGGGCGGTAGTACCGCTGGGAGCACCGGTACTTCCGGTTTAGCGGTAGTTCCGGTGCTACTTCCGGTGGTACTTCCGTTTGAGTCCAGTACCCAACTTTCATAAGCGGTATTGGGCTCCGGAAGTACCTCCGGAAGTTCCGAGCGGTAGTACCGTCCGATTGGCCGGTACTTCCGGTAACTGAAAAACAGCAGAATCCTGAAACTGAATAACTTTTGCGTGGAAACTCCGAATCGAGTGAATCCAATTTTGTTGGAAAGAGGACGACAAGAGCTTACACTACAAAATATTGAAACAAGCAAGGGAGATTGTGCAAAGGGTTGGAAAGGTGAAACCTTCCAAACGGATGAACCGGCAAAATCTCCAACACCGAAAACGCACAAGCTTTTCATCAAGACTCCGTTTTCTATGATCTTGGGCTTGTTTCGAAGATAATCACAATCCCTACAAGATCATGCATATACACATCATAGTCTATCATGTGAGGAGGAAATCATAAGGAGAGAGTTTGACCTCTCGTAGAAGAGACAAACCGGTAAAACCTCCGATATCAAAAACGCAAGAAGATATTCATGAGATCCGTTTTTGATGAACTAGAGCTTGGTATGGAGATGAACACAAGCTCTAAATTCTCACATGGATAAAAGCCAAATAAGAACCAATAAAGATGATTGCATGGATGCAAAGGTTTGAGCTCTCCACGAACGATACGATCATGATACTCGGTCGAGAGCCCCTCTTGATAGTACGGCTATCTACCCTATAACCCGGTCTCTCACTAAACATAACGAGACCGGTAAAATAGAAACCCTAGCAAGATCATACCTTTGCCTTGCGCTTAAACCACTTGAGGTCGATGAAGACGATCTTCAACTCCTCAAGACGCACCACCTTTCTTCATTGCGCTTCGCTTGGTGAAGATTCACATGACGCTCCCCCATACACCAAGATGGGGAAAGCACTCCTTCGGCATATCTTCACTTGGCCTTTCTCTCGATGACGAACACCTTGGCCTTGATCAACAAATGATCTTCGGCATATCTTCACTTGGCCTTTCTCTCGATGACGAACACCTTGGCCTTGATCAACATATGATCTTCTTCCCTTAACCTTGACTCCAACACATGGAGAACAAGCAAGCTAATGGACACCTACAAATATAGCTCAATGCAAATATTAGTCCATAGAGATTGTTATTAATTACCAAAACCATGCATGGGATCAACCATGCACTTTCAATAGCTCTAACCAATGAGATGGCAGCATTTTACTTCACACGGATTAACCATCTCAGCCACAGTGTAATGTCCTGGGGTTTTCCCCAAATTAGATTTTCGTTTGTTTTTCTTTTTTGTATCATCATGTCATCAGCATCATGCGCATTGCATATTTTTAACAACAAAAACTATTTTTATTAAACCCGATTTTATTTTGCTAAAATTGTCGGAAAAGTTTTACCGAGACAGTCGTCTCCGTTTTCTAAAATTATTTGCCGAAATTATTTTGCAAGTAAATAAAATGTTTTGAGTGTTGCGAGAGAGTAGCCCAAACCTGGTCCAAAGCCCACCTAACCCCCAAACCCTAGGGTTTCCCCAAGGCAGTTTTCCTTTCCCACCCCCTCCAGCTTTGCAGCCACCCTTCACTCTTTGCCTGTTTTCACGATCAGGTCCTCCCACCTCCGCCTTTTTCCTTTTTCCCCCTCCCCCTTTTTATCTCTCTCTCTTTTTCTTTTTCTTCCTTTTTCTTTTCCCCTTATCTTCCTTTTTTTTTCCCGGCCTCACCTCCCACCGCACGTCCTCATCCGCACCTCACCCTCCCCTTCTTCCCCATTAAGCTCGCTTCCCTCCCGAGCCTTCCATGGCCGTGGCCACCTCGCGCCGGCCCTCCCCGGCTCGATCCCCTCGCGCCGCACCCCTTCTCCCCTCCTCTTCCTCCCGGCGCCATCCTCCTCCTTCCTCCCTGCTCTGCTCCGGTCGCCCGGCGCCCGCGCATCCCGGCCCGCCGCCGTTCCCCTGCACCTCCCCGACGCCTTCCTCCGCGACCGGCCGCCTCCCCGCCGCCAGCTCGCGCGCCTCTGCTCCCCGCCACTGTCTGGCCGGCCGTGCTCCCGCCGTGCCGCCTCTGCTCTCCCTGCTCCCGCCTCCCTCCACCTCTCCACCGCGACTCCTCCTCCGCTCGAGCTCCGGCTCCTGGTCGCGCCGCCACCACCCCGTGCTCCTCTGCCCCGCTCCTCCTCCTGTCGCACCCCGCCACCCTCATGAGCACCTCTGCCATGCCCTCCTCTGGCCGACCTCCTCCTTTCCTCTGCCTAGCCGCGAGCTCCCCGTCGCTAGCCGCCTTCCTCCTCTGCCACCTCTTCCATGCGCAGCTCCTCTGTCCAGCCCGAGCATGCCCACCTCCTCTCCCGCAGCGGCTCATGTTCTTCTCCTGCCCGACGCCCTCCGTCCGCCATGTGCTCGACAAAATGCCCGCAAGATACCCGATGTGTTTCCTGTTCCCGACGCTGTGCCCTGCGTGCTGCTGCTGCTCCTTTTTCCGCGACGGTGTGTCCCCGATGCCCATGTGCTGCCTCCAGTTCCCCGACGTCCCCCGTTTCCCGGTCGTTTCCCGTTTTCCTGACGTGAAGTCATGAACCGACGAAAGTTCTCCGATGCTGTGAATCCCGATGAACGTGAACGGCGATACGACAAGTTCTTCCACGACTCCGTGCAATGACAAGATCTTCCCCGACACCGGAACCCGCCAAGTTCTTCGATTTGAGTTTTGTGACGGCCGCCTTCGTGCGTGTCCGAGAAGCCGATGCCCGACTCCCCGATGTCGAGTACCCCGACGCCCCGGACCCCGTCGACCCCGAAGCCCGGAGTGCCAAGGTCCGCCATGACGACGACCCGAGTACGCTACTTCCACGACGACGAATACTTCGACTCCGGACGGGACGACTACTTCGGCTACTTCGACGACATCGACTACTTCCTCTCCGAATCCAAAGTGTCCCCGAATCCGATGTGTGACCCCAACCCTAAACCCTATATACCATATATGCGTATCTTATAAAATCATGCATGCTTAAAATAACATCGCACCTTTATCCATTTAGTCGAATTAAATCAATTTAATTATGGGGTTTGTCCGGTACATCTATATTTTGCACCGATCCCATTTAAAATGCTTTGCCATGTGTTAGGGAATAAAACTGGACAACATTTAATTTGTCATGCATCATGTCATCAACATGCCGCTTCTTTTGTCGTAGTAGTAAAATACATCTTTTGCGCTTCCAGTGTTCGTTGCTTCTTCGGGAATAGGACGTTGAGTTGATTTGAGCAACGATAGGTTCTGCTACCTCTACCGGATTGCAGGCAAGTGATACTCCCTTGCTATCTTTGCTTGTTTTCTGTCTCTTACTCGTCCTATCTTTTGTTCCTTGCTAGCCTTATGTCACGATGCTTGTGTCTCGATCCTATATGCATGTTTACCTTGCAGCCATGATAAGCCACCCCCCCCCCCCCCACATCCTATCACCCTGTTGTTTGTTTACCTTGTTGGCCTTGCGAGTCCTAGTGCATGCTTAGGTGCTTTGCTTGAGTCCAGTTCTCTTTATCTAGTCTTGTTGTTAATATAATAGCTAGGCTCAACTTAAATGGTAATCTTTAATTTCTATTACGATGGGAATAATATAATAAAGATAAGGCACCGGCGGAAGGCCAATCGTGGTGATTTGTTCTGCTAGTGTCGCCTAGGACCCAAGTTCTTTTCCGCTGATCCAAGACTGAGCGCACTAACCACATGTGGGAGTTCTATGGGCCTCCCCGCAATCTATTACCGGATCCTCAAACCTGTCCAGGAGCCACAACTTAGTTCGGGTGTTTCCATTTGCACGCATACAACGATGATGATGATGATGATGATGATGATGATGATGATGATGATGATGAGAAGGTAAGATGATGATGGTTACGTGGTTACTTACGGTAGGGCTTGCGGTACGTTCGTTTATCGAGTGTGGAAGGAGGGGCAATCGTATGAGTGTTCCCTCCCGAAGCCGTCCACGCAAAGGTTAGGCCCACCTCGAAGCTTCGGCCGGACTCTCAAGGTGGATCAGACCTAGCTAGGTGGCTCCCTGGACTTGTTTGTAGAGAAGGGAAGTATTGCGTCGAACGCTCCACCGGTACACCTCTAAGCGAGTGTTTCGATGCGTGTGGGTTCATTGGTGCATCCCTGCAGGGTGAAATCTTTTCAAAAAGCCGTGTCCACGGTTATGGACGACTTGGTGAAATGCGCTGGCTAAAAAGATCATAGACAACTTACACCTAATGATTATAACTTGACTAGTAAGATAGATTACTTGAATAATAACTCATAAAACTTGTCCACCATGTGAGTTGCCCTGATTGCTTCCTCGCGGGTGGTTGACCGAGGGAGTAATACGTGGGCGGGTTTTTGGTGTGGTGAGTAGTATAGTTGGTTTCTTATGCGCTCTCTTACCTTGTCTCTGATAGACGAAAGTTGTAGCGTGTCTCTATAAGTTGTAAGTGCTGCTTGCCGCCTCAATCGCTAACCGTCTTCCCCGGAATTCCAGCTTTGATATCTTGTGAGTATTACTTGCCAGTACTTCTACTAGTACTGACCCCTTCGGGGCTGCTATTCCAATGCAACCGACAGGTTCGAAGTCTGACGACGTTAGCTTGGGAATCCCTCCAGCTTGGCCTGGGCAGGGATATGGTGCATTCGTTTATCTTCAGGACTCTTAGTCCAATTTGTTTCTTGTCCGTAGTCGGACGCTAACCGCTTCCGTTGTTATTCTGAATCTTTGTATTGTATCATTGCTCTTGACTCGGTGAGTCGTTGTTGTATATATGTTCTTTTGTGGGTTCCATCGAGAACTGTTGTAATGTTATCACAATTCCACCCGCATAACGTGTGTGTTGCGATGTGCACGTTATGCCTGGTGGGCGTCCTTTAGGATCGTTATTATGCGGATTTGGCTGGAACGCTCAAGTCTGCATAGTACCGATCTTGGGGCGTTACACACACCTTGCCCATCCGACGCACGTGAGGCCACCTAAAGAAGCACACTCATTGGACAGAAAACCAAGGTCCAAAATGCATCTGGCTCCCAGTACTTCAAGATAGATCGAGATCCAGATCCTGGACCAGACGCATCTCGATCCCGTTGTTGTAAGAGTCCACTAGTAATTATTCTCAATACAACCGATTCAGGTTACAAGGATGGATTTCAGAAGGAAAATTGGAGAAGAGGTGAAGATCTGGGAGGAGGAAGAAGAACAAGCAACACACGCTACACGCGTCCAGCCAACCCAGGCCTCGGCCGAAGCCGCCGTCCAGTCCGTCCGTTCCAAGCCGAGTCGCTTCTGTCCGTCTCCTTCGTATTTGTACTCGCCGATTATGTCCTGTGGCAGGCCAGGCCCAAGAGGTGTTGCACATCGACCGGCCCAAGAGTGGGGCAGTGGGCAGGTCGCTGACAATCCCCCCTCCTTAAGATTCGGCTTGCCCTCAAGCCGAAGTTTTATATATCCACCACCACCAGGGTCCCATGGCAGGTGCAAGAACGGCAATTGAGTGCTATTCCAGTTACCAGTGCCTGTATCAGGATCAGGAGCTAGACCACCCGGATCCCATGAGATGAGTACTTCTATAAGATATGTCAAGATACCAGCCTTTGAACTTGCATTTTCCAACGGCGCCATCAGCATGCACTCGCAGATAATACTTCCACCTTCAGCAACAATCTGGTTGCAGCTGGAGTACTGCCTCACTAGCCAATATAGCTCCCCAACATGCAGAATTTTGGATGTACTGAACAGTATGGAATTTTCATCCAAGATTCGTACCTCAGAGTAGTGACTGGACTTGGAATAGATTCCTTTCAAGGTAAGAATCGAGCTAGTCAAATTATGGAGAGCGTCATACAAATGACTAGTCAACACAAAAATGCAGGAAAACAGCTCCCAAGAAAGCCAAGGTTTAAGCTCAACCATCACCAATAAGTCAGGCAAGTTTCCAATCCTTCTGCTCGAATAGAACTCCTCTTGAGAACCAAGACTGTTCTGGATTTCAAACTGAAGACACAAGAATAGAACATCGGAACCACAAGCAGAAGCATTGAGATAATTTGCCCAAAAGTCTACCCCATAAATCCATGGTTTCCATTGAATCAGTGCCATGTCAAGCAATGCTACCACTTCCCGTTGGAGTTTTTCAGAGCCTGATAGGAACACCCTTTGAGTTGAGCAAGGCAGTAACCAATCTCCCAATGGTGGACAGCAGGAATACATAATCGTCTCAGACAATTTGCATAGGATCTGAAGGATCATGACTTTGTTCTCATTTGTGCTCTAGAGCATCAGCCACTTGTAACCAAAATCAGGAACATCACAAGGAGAACATAGTTCCATGGGCACCATCATAATAACTCTGAACCATGGTTCTTTGTATATGGCAGGACATTTCTGCTGCACCAATAAAATGACACAGGCTGACCGAGTGTGGAGAGTGGATAGGGAGAAATCGTAACCGAGAAACCAAGCAATTGTCCACTGAAAATTCTGAGAGCCATGTAACTGTATATGAACTGCTCCTCCAGAATTAATCTGAGATAGCACCAGCTGGGCAACAGACCCTAGGAGTGTAACTGAAACTCCTTCCACCCAGGCATCATCTACTTGGCTGCACTCAAAAGATGGCCATGGTAGTGGTCGCAGGAGTCTGATATCGCTGCTGCGATGACAAGAGACAAAGCTGCACTTCTCAGTGTACTCTGCGAGTTTGGAAACATCATCACTGGTGGTCGTGGACTGAGTTGGTGCTAGATGTAACCATGGGGGCTTTGGCTGCAAGAATAACATACGCTCCCTGGGAACCTCAATATCAAGCTTATCAACTAAGTGTTCAACTGAACAACAAGCATGCCAAAGCTCATCCCCAGGAAGCAGCTCTATCCCTGGATCCCATAAATGTTCAAGGTAAAAACCACCATTCAGAGTACATTGCAACACTGTCCAAACTTGGCAGATTGGTGGACTTCTTGTACAACTCGTTGGCTGATTAGCTGCTACAGAATTGTACACGAGCTTCTTCCCCTCTTTACACTGCAGCTGATTGTCATGCTCCAAGAATTCCATTGGCAGGCTCACACAGAGACGAAGAGGAAATGACGATTGTACACAGTTAGAGAACAACTTTAGTGGCTCGAAGGTTGATACCTCAGACAACATTGGAATGGTAGGGCACATGTCCTCGCTGTCGAGGAACACCTCCTCAGCAGAGATGCCGTCAGCGTCGAGGGCGTCACCACATGCCGAGACTACGGAAAAGGTTGATGGCGAGGTTTCTGGAGCATTAAAGGATGCAGGCACACTCCATTGAGTCAGGAACAAGGCCTCTGGGTCTTCATTGTCGATGCTATGATCGGAAACACCCTGTAAGCAGATGACGGCCGTCGGTGTAGTGTCACCCTTGGCGGCGGCGGCGGCGAGTGCCTTGTCGCTGCCCTCAGGTGCAGTGAGCTCAGGGACGACGCCGTCAGTGGTCGTGGACGAGTCGAGTGTGGAAGAAGGGATGGGTGCAGCCGCATGTACATAGGCGTCGTCGTCGTGGCTTGGGCATTTTGCCGAGCAGGTGGTGGGCGCCAAAGCAGCGCCAATGTCGGCTGCATCTTGGACGTCCTCGATCTCCGTAGGGGAAGGGGGCATGGTAGAGGCCTCCGGGGTAGCCGAGACTCGGGATGCTGAGCCGCCGACGAGAAGATCGTGGAGGTGCCGAGCCTCTGGAGTGGTCGGGGCGGTTGCGGTCGAGCTTGTCGCTGGCTTGGGGATCCCACTAGTGGGAACGGCGCTGATTGGGACACGCGGAGTCGTCGTCGAGGTTGGGGCAGCAGAGCCGCCGACGAGGTAGTCATAGATGCTCCGGGCTCCAGGAGAGAGGTCGTCCTTCGTGTTGTCGCTCGAAGCAGACGCGCCCGAAGAGGTGGTCGACTTGAGGTAGCGTGTAGATGTCGAAGTGGAAGCAGTTGCCGCTGAGGTCATGGTGGAGATGGCGTCGCTCGGGGCGCGAAGGGGCGTGGTCGGCTGCGTTGTTGCCGGAGCCGTCACCACCGCCGCGGGAGCGTGGTGGTGTAGAGGCGAGGTAGAGTTCGTCGGAGGTGAACCTGATGCGGTCTCCCTCTCCCTCACCAGCGCGAGGCACGTGGCCCACTCCCGGTCGCAGTCATTCGGATCAGCCATGGCCCATTTGTACATCGCTTCCATGAACGAGGTCGGCTCCATGGCTTTTGGTGGTGGGGAAAAAATTGGGCGAAATTTTTGGTGGAATTTTGGGGAGGGATCGTATGGCTCTGATACCAATTGTAAGAGTCCACTAGTAATTATTCTCAATACAACCGATTCAGGTTACAAGGATGGATTTCAGAAGGAAAATTGGAGAAGAGGTGAAGATCTGGGAGGAGGAAGAAGAACAAGCAACACACGCTACACGCGTCCAGCCAACCCAGGCCTCGGCCGAAGCCGCCGTCCAGTCCGTCCGTTCCAAGCCGAGTCGCTTCTGTCCGTCTCCTTCGTATTTGTACTCGCCGATTATGTCCTGTGGCAGGCCAGGCCCAAGAGGTGTTGCACATCGACCGGCCCAAGAGTGGGGCAGAGGCGTTACACACACCTTGCCCATCCGACGCACGTGAGGCCACCTAAAGAAGCACACTCATTGGACAGAAAACCAAGGTCCAAAATGCATCTGGCTCCCAGTACTTCAAGATAGATCGAGATCCAGATCCTGGACCAGACGCATCTCGATCCCGTTGCTCACCTTCTTCGTTCCCGATGCCATGGTAGCACCCACACGGCCCCTCGCCAGCGTCTATCTCCGCCGCTGCCTCCTCTCCCCCAACCCGCCCCTCCCTCACCACCGTCGGCCCCTCCTTCCCTCCTCCCGTCGGCGTACGACCCGCTCCCGCGTAGCAGATCGAGCGACGGGACCAAGGCGGCTCGGCCGGCTTGCTCGCCGGCGCCGGCGTGCATCGGTAAAACGATGCGCGCGGCTCCATCGAGCTCGCGGGACCGTGTCGCGCGCATGCCCGAGCGAGTTGGGTGCGGTGTTGCCCGCCGGCAGCGACGTGAGCCACGAAGGGCCGTCGTCTTCCCTAGTCTCAAGCCGGCGCTAGAGATGGCTGCCCTCCTATTCCTCGACGGCGACGATGTCCCAGTTCACCCCGGAAGAGAAGGAGCGGATGCGCGACTTCGCCGAGAGGCAGGGCTGGCGCATCAACCGCGACGACGGCGGCGCCCTCGACCGCCTCCAGCAACTGCTCCGTCCACGCTGCAGGGCTTCGTGCCGCCGCGGCCGCCCCATCCCTCGACGGCCGAGCCAGGAGCAGCGCCGCCGTCCTCCCCGTGTCGGACACCGGGGCGAGCCACAGGCACGCCGTCGTCCTCGTCACACCGGCCCAGCCCGCCCCCAGCCCGTTCCCAGCTCGTCCCCACCGAGGGACGGCCGGCTGGGATTTTTTTTGTGACCCGTGTCCAGTATATGCCGACGGCTTTGCCGTCGGCGTAGGTGCTGCCAGCGTCGCCCTGCCGTCGTGGGCCCCACTGGCCCTGCGCCGACGGCCTGTACGCCGACGGCCCGTTTTGGCCGTCGACGTAGGCTATGCCGACGGCCAGCTGACCTATGCCTACGGGCACCTACGCCGACGGACCTATGCCGACGGTTGCCATCGGCGTAGGCTGTGCCGACAGCCTTTAGGCTTTTGCGCCGTCGGCATAGCCCCAGCTTCCTGTAGCAAGCGCAACACGGCGACGAACGATCCCCTCCGATCCGACCACATGTTTACACTTGTTTAAATTGCAATCTTTTATTTATTTATTATCTCCATTAATTCTGGCTTTTAGCTATGGGTGTCGAGTCAGCTTCGTCTACATGGAGGAGACGCTTCGGGAAGGTACACGGAGGCGTGATAAGGCGTGTCTTCTCTACGTGGCGTATGAGCCCCGTCGTCATGCGACGTGTACCCGGGACGGTATGGTCAGCCGCAGCCTATAAATATCCTCCGTTCCAAGCTCCAATCAGTACGTAAGCAGCTAGCTGATCAAAGTCGAGCACTAGCCAAAAACTATCCAAGAGATCTCAGCTCGTGTTCAGTAGTCCAGTCATCTATAGTGTCTGTTTGAGCCGGCTTCACGATGGCCTCCAACCAGGACAAGGCGAGCTACCGCGCCGGCGAGGCCAAGGCCCACACCGAGGTGACATCTTCACCTGGTTGCCGCCTATGTACGTAAGATCGTTCGTTCTCGTTGCAGGAGAAGGCCGGACAGGTGGCCGACGCGACAAAGGACAAGGCGTCCGAGGCCAAGGACGCGGCGGGGCACGCGACCGGGAAGGGGCAGGACGGCACGGAGGCCACGAAGCAGAAGGCCGGTGAGGCGGGCAGCAAGACGTCCGAGACGGCGCAGGCCGCCAAGGACAAGGCCTCCGAGACCGCCGAGGCCGCGAGGCAGAAGGCATCCGAGGCCACGCAGGACACCCAGGACAGGACCTCCGACGCGGCGCAGGAGACCAAGGGCTCCGCCGTCGCCGGCGAGGAGAAGACCGGCGGCGTCCTCGGCCAGGTGAGCGAGCCACCCATTTTACACGACAAAACAGCAATTCTCAAACTCAAATGATTACGCGTATTTTGAGCTGAACTTTTCTGTGCGTTTGAAATGTTTGCGTATCAGGCCGGTGAGCAGGTGAATAACACGGTGGTTGGTGCGAAAGACGCGGTGGCGAACACACTGGGGATGGGGGGAGACACCACCAAGTAAGGACACCAGCGTCACCGAGATGATCGCCCAGAACCACCACCAGATACTTTTCGCGGTCATATCCATGCACTTGAGTGTATCCGAGTCTGAGAGTCTGTATGCTGAAATCGGGTGAGAGACACGTATATTGGTGTTCGTCGTACCCTCGTTGTAAGTTTCACTATGTACTGTAAATAAAGTTTGGTAATTGATCCTAGAGATTATGTGGTCATGATTTCAACATCCCCATGAAAGGGGTGTGTGTGCTCTGCTCTGACTCCGTTCAAACTGCGGCGCGGAACAGTGGTTGCATGCTGTGTTCATCAAGGATGGAGAGGTCTAAAGGCTTTATTTTTATTTATTTTTTCTCTGCGGGAAAAGGAGCATGCAGCCTCCAATTTCATCCGTATGATAACATAGTTTATACTATACTGTAGCGGTTAGCAAAGGTGTTGAGTTGTTGATCTAATTCTGTCTTTGCATGTGCTCAACATAGAGGAACAACTGACAGATATGTGTTAAAGTTGTGCTTTTCTCTCTCAACTTGCTAAGTTTGAGAATGTACTTGTCTCTGACTTCATGCACTATACCTTTTAAACATAGATATGAGCGTATACTTCATATATATCCAAGCTAAAAGGTAAACGTCTTGGCATGATATTGGAGTTATGTCCAGGATACTCTGAAGCCGAATATTAGTGTCAATGTACTAGTAGAATCTAAATAAGAAACAATAATACTAAGTTGTAAGATTTAAACCAGATAGGAAGCTAAGCCTTCATATTAGTTTGTGTATGTAATGTATTAAGGCATGCAAAAGAAATAGGCACAAAACATAGCAATCAAACCATACAGAGTGATGAACAACAACCAACAAGAACTTATGATTTTTATGTTATGCGAGCTGAAAGAAAGAGGAAGGAGCACCAAAGAACAATAGGCATGGGAGGCATCAGGAAAACTCTAACTGAAGTTTCATCCTTCGATATTAGAGAAGGAATCGATAGCTCTTGCCTTCCCTCATGTTCCCATGCCCATCGCATTTGGCCCTCTTTTTTCTTCCTCTTCATGTCTCTCATTCGACATCTCATGTCATCTGAATACATGCATGTGCATGTATGGTTTTCTGCTAAAGCAATTTAGCAAGCTAAAAGGAAGAGAAATGAATAATTTAGAGGTGCTAATAAATAATTTACACTTTCCTCCATAATTTAGAGGTGAAAATGAGGAATAAGAGGCATCGGGAAACACCAAGGAATATAGCTCCAACCCCAATAGGTCAATAGCTGAAGGTGGAAATAAATAATTTAGAGTTTCCTCCATATTCTCATTTCCTCTTCGTAGCTCGTCTTCGATATTTGACATCAACTATATTGTCACATATATATTTGTTGTGTACGCTAAATCAAAACTGAGCAAGTAGCAAAGGAAGGGGAAGGAGTGTTTAAAAACAATAGGAATAGGAGGTATCGGAACATCAAACCGAGTTCTGACCTGGAATTAACACCAGAGGTGAAAACAAACAAGTTAGGCTTTCCTCCATGTTCCCACTCCCAATGATCTTATGCCATCTTTTCTTCTTCTTCCTATCTTGTATTTGAGATCTCACATTTATCTAAACATGTGCACATATGTCTATGATTTCTCCATCAAAGCTATCGTGTAAGCAAACAGTAAGAGGAAGGAGTGCACAAGAACGGTAGGAATGAGAGGCATCAGGAAAGCACCAACCTAAATATTCACACCTAGAGGTGGAAACAAACAAGTTGGGCGTTCCTCCATGTTTCCATTCCCAGTGCTCTTAAGCTCTCTCTTTCTTCCTTTTCCTGTTTACTTTTGGTAAAAAGCCTACAAATCTATGGAAATAAAACTCCCAAACAAAAAAGGTGAAAATGGAATTGTTCGAGAGTGTTTCAGCTTTGAGGTATAAATAAACTTTGTAGAGAACTTTAGGGAGAAACAATGAAGACACCCCAGTGCATGGGACACCATTGTACATTTAATGCCACACATGGGCATGTACTATTTTCCTAGACTGTTAATTTAGTGTATGTGCATGGATATCTTCTGATTACTCATATCCGTAAAGTTGGTGATATAATATCAGTATCAACCTTTGCATTTATACAGTAGGAATATAGGTGGGAATCCGAGTTATGAGTTATAAATTAATATGAACTTGGACGAACTAAGACCTTTAAATAAACTTGGAAAATTCGTACACAAGGTATACAACAGACAAAAACAGATAAAAGAATCTGCTTCGGACATGAGCTTCCCTAGAACAAATGATAGAACGTGATTGTCCCACGATTAAAGGGGTCTATTTTCATAAAAACTAAATGAGTTAAACGCTTCAGAGGTCACAAAGTTGCCACCGATGAGCGGATTAGTCACGAACTGGGAAAATGCTAACTATCGGTCACCAAGTTGTATGTTTGTGATACTTTGGTCACTCCGTCAAAACGGACGTTAAGTTGCTGACGTGGCTGACTGTTTTTTACAAATAACCCCTTAATTTTTATTTCTTCTAATTGTTAGGCCCTTTTTCTGATTTTTTCTTTCTTTTTTATTTACCGGCCAATACACGCGTTGGCAGGTGTGCTGTCCGTCGCCGCCGTGTCGGTCATCCGCTGCTCAACATGCTCAGTCTCAACGTGGTCAGCTCCTCCCTTGCCGGGAGGGCGGCGCACCACGGGTCCTGTTCGGGAGCGCGAGCTGGCGCAGCCCTGGGCACCACGAATTCCGGGGCTCGACGCTGCAGCTTGGGATTGCGGCGAGCGGCGGGTGTCCTCGGCGGCGCTGTCGTGGTCGTCGGATCGATTCGGCTTCAGTTCGTTTACTCCGCGACGTGGTGAGCGGAAAGCGACCACGCGGGCGTACGGCGTCCGCTCCTCCCTGGCCACGAGAGGAACGACCTTGAGCGCCGTCTGCGGCTGGCCGCTGTGGCCACGGCCATGGCGAGTTCGCCAATAGGAAGATGGAGATGATGAAGTGAAACACTCCAAGTTCGCCGCGCCATGGCGGTCACCGAGCAGCTCCAGGATAACCACTCCAAGTTCGCCGCCCTCAAGGATCAAGACCAGTCCGACGACGAGCGGCATTCAGAGCACGCCGCGATCGGCATCTCCGTTCTCCCCGTTGCCACAAGCATCTTCGACGTCCGCCGCCATGTCTATGACATCCGTCATACTATCCTAGTACTCTCCACAGAAGAAATCGAGCCAGATCGTCTTCAATCTCCAGCGAGGAGGTCGTCTTCCCCGCCTCCGGCAACGACCTTTGCCGCGCCAATCTCCTCCTCCAGCTTCGGGGTCAGCTCAGGGGGCAGAGGACGCGCTGACCGCACCGACCGCGATGTGCTCCTCCGCACCGGCTTCGAGGCGTGGGCGGCGTGCATCACTGCGTGTGGGAGCGCCACGGGGACGCCTCCCTCATCGAACGCCTCTCCGCACTACCAGCATCGATCCCGCCGTCCCCTACGCGGAGCACTAGATGCGCAAGCACCCGACGGCGCCTCCGTCGTCCTCCCGGCGGTAAGCTTTAGATGGGCAGAGTGGAGGAGGAGGTTCAGATGCATGTAACGTGTTTGATAAAATGTCTGCCCAGAATTTCAACTATAGGGACGAATAAATCCGAAGAACAAAAAATATAGGGTGCATTTTGCGAAAAAACAAACTGCCAGGTCATCGACTTAACGCCCGTCGTGACGGAGTGACCGAAGTGTCACAAACATACAACTTGGTGACCAATAGTTAGCATTTTCCTAGTTCATGACTAATCTGCTCATCGGTGGCAACTTTGTGACCTCTCAAGCGTTTAACTCAAACTAAATCATCGTATATATAAGCCATTTTCTCGAGGCACAAAATGCATATGCATATGCCTATTTTTTTATAAGTAACTTAATATCGAAATTATGTAGGTTGTACACAACTACATGGAAGGAGAGAAATATTAAAAAAAAACTCCTAGGAAACCACAATCTCTTGGAGGAAATACATTGGTTCAGCATGGATCGACTAAACAAGATGTTGAACCACCAAGTATTTTAGAACAAGGTTTCAGACACAAAGGAAGAACGAGGACCTGTAGGGAGTTCATCATGGATAGCTAAGCAACACGCTGAACCACCTTGTATCTCAGAATGTCGTTTCGGACACAAAGGAAGAACGATGTCGTGAAGATAGTTCAGTAATTCTTCCATGGTCAAAGTACTTCCAAAATACAAGTTTGCAACCTTTTAGCTTGGCCGCCATGGCTCGAAGGATCACACCCATCGAAGTTCAAGAGTGGGTAGTAAGCCTTACGCATACCTCTATAAAATATATAGTTTACAATTCCATTGGCGTTTAGAGAATTCAAAGCTGTAGATAAATATTGTCATAGTCACGGTTCATGGTTGTATATTGATAATATGTGTATGTATCCAATAGTTTGCTATGCCCATGTGTGAACGTTGCAGGAATAGTTTATCCAGTTCGGTTTGACAAAGTCTCGTTGTTTCTTTGGCATGATATGGACAATATATACAATAATCTGGAGATAAACATGTGTTTTTGTGGTGCTACTAAAATAAATAAAAATGAAGTATAAACCAGTTAGCATTTTAGACCAGTATCATATGTTATGCATGGATCAAGAACAAGGCGTCCGAGGCCAAGGACACGGCGGGGCACGCGACCGGGAAGGGGCACGACGGCACGGAGGCCACGAAGCAGAAGGCCGGTGAGGCGGGCAGCAAGACGTCCGAGACGGCGCAGGCCGCCAAGGACAAGGCCTCCGAGACAGCCGAGGCCGCCAAGCAGAAGGCATCCGAGGCCACACAGGACACCCATGACAGGACCTCCGACGCGGCGCAGGACACCAAGGACTCCGCCGTCGCCGGCGAAGAGAAGACCGGCGGCGCCCTCGGTCAGGTCAGGGAGCCACCCATTTTACACGTCAAAACAACACTTATCAAACGATCACTCGTATTTTGAGCTGAACTTTTCCGTGTGTTTGAAATGTTGCGATTCAGGTCGGTGAGCAGGTGAAGAACACGGTGGTTGGCGCGAAAGACGCGGTGGCGAACACGCTGGTGATGGGGGGAGACACCACCAAGTAAGGACACCAGCGTCACCGAGACGATCGCCCAGAACCACCACCAGATACTTTTCGCGGTCATATCCATGCACTTGAGTGTATCCGAGTCTGAGAGTCTGTATGCTGAAATCGGGTGAGAGACACGTATATTGGTGTTCGTCGTACCCTCGTTGTAAGTTTCACTATATATGTACTGTAATAATAAAGTTTGATCACTGATCCTAGAGATTATGAGGTCATGATTTCAACATCCCCATGAACATGGTGTGTGTGCTCTGCTCTGACTCCGTTCAAACTGCGCCGCGGAACAGTGGTTGAATGCTGTGTTCGTCAAGGATGGAGAGGTTTGAAGGAGCATGCAGCCCCCAGTTTCATCCATATGATAAAACATAGTTTATACTATAGTGTAGCGGTTAGCAGGTGTCGAGTTGTTGATCTGATTCTGTCTTTGCATGTGCTCAACATAGAGGAACAAGTGACAGATATGGTGTTAAAGTTGCGCTTTTCTCTCGCTAAGTTTGAGAATGTACTTGTCTCTGACTTCATGCACTATCCCTTTTTAAGATAGAGGTATGAGCATATACTTCATATATATCCAAGCTAAAAGGTAAACGTCTTGGCATGATATGGAGTTATGTGCAGGATACTCTGAAGCCGAATATTTGTGTCAATGTACTAGTAGAATCTAAATAAGAAACAGTAATACTAAGTTGTAAGATTTTAAACCAGTTAGGAAGCTAAGCCATCATATTAGTTTGTGTATGTACTAAGGCATGTAAAAGAAATAGGCACAAAACATAGCAATCAAACCATACAGAGTGATGAACAACAGCCAACATGAACTTATGATTTTTATGTTGTGGGAGCCGAAAGGAAGAGGAAGGAGCACTGAAGAACAATAGGCATGGGAGGCATCAGGAAAACTCTAACCAAAGTTTCATCCTTCGATATTAGAGAAGGAATCGATATCTTTGGCTTCCCTCATGTTCCCATGCCCATCACATTTGGCCCTCTTTCGCATGGGCAAATAGCTCAGGTGCGACGTCGTTGAGGGGAATTGGACAGGAAGCGACGTCGTTGCTCATAATAGCTCACATGCGGCATCTTTTCGAGTAGTAATTGCTCTGCGGCGACATGGCCGTCAAATCATGTTCCCCACGCGGTAAACCCCGTTTGACCGTTACATGGAGTAGTTTATCACGAGTGGGACCCTTTCAGCGACACCTGCCTCTGTTCGTGGGGGAACCATCTCTGCCATGCGCCGTCGCATAGGAGCTATTACCCCCGGGCCGGCGACGGTTCGTGCTCACACCTCACTCCTGTCCTGTCCTGTCGTCTCGGTTTCTCCGGGCTGGAGGAAATCATCCTGACGACGGGCGAGTCGAGCGGCGGCAATGGAGCGGGCGAGTCGAGCGGCGGCAATCGGAGTCGAGTAGGCGGGCGGCGACGCAGGGCTTGCGGTCGCAATCGCAGGTAAGGGCGTCCCTGGAGGGTGGAGGATGGGGTGGTGCGGGTACACGATCGCAGAGGCGACCGGCAGCCCGATTCCTGACTCGTGCAGCGGCAAGGGATTCAACCTATCTTCACGGCAAGCGATACCGGATTTCGGTCAAGCAGGTGTTGAAGCAGGCGTGGCTGCGTCACGGCTACGGCGGCAAGGGTTTTTCACTCGGCCATCATTCGCCGCCGGTGACGAGACAGAGGTTTTCCTCGATGCGCAACATTGCTGCGGGCGACCAGAGCAGCTCGGGCCGGAGCTCATCGAGCAGGATTTCAGCACGCTCAACCTCGAGCCTGGACTTCGATGTAGCGTTGAGCCTAGAGGATTTCAGGAGTCAAGTTGCCGGGCTGGCGGACGCTCGAAGATTGAACTGCATTCTGTAGATAGCAAGTTTGGTGAATTTTGTTAGGTGCCTGAAAATCTTTCAGGCAGTGTTTGCCCAGCGCTGGGAGCGTGTGTGGGAGTACTTTTGTGAAATGGCCATGCAATCACTATGTCGAACACCTTGGGGGCGTGCTCTGGACGTGCTCTGGACGTGCCGTGGCACGTTCCGGTGGGTGAAACCTTGTAAACAATATGTAAATTCTTGTGTTCCTTGTTCTTGTGTTCCTATGCGTTATTCGTGTGTTGCTTGTGGCATTCGCACGCCGTCAGATTGTGGCATTCACACTGTCGAACACCTTGGGGGCGTGCTCTGGACGTGCTCTGGACGCGCTCTGGACACGCCCGATTGTGGCATTCGCACGCCGTCCGATAGTGGCAAAGGGTTGATGCTCCCTTTGCCCATCCAAGTTCGAGTCCCCATGCTCGCAATTTAGGTGTTGCACATATATTCCCGGTCCACTAGCTTAGGTAGCCCAAACAATATGCACCAATATTGCATGAAAATGCATCAATATGCACCAAAATGAACTACAAAAGAGCCCTAAAGGTAGCCCAAACAGCCCCATTTCTAATCCTGTCATTTTTTCGACCTTCTCCAAATGATCTCAAACTCTAGGGTTAACATCTATTGCACTAATATAGTGTCCTTGACCAATATGGAGTCATTTCTCAAAACATAAACCACCTCTCTTCACACATGAGAGTTCATAATGCAGTTGGACAAAAAAATTGAATTTTTTAAGTAATGTGAAAATTATTTATTTTCTTTTGATTTTTTGAATTCAACTTTGAACAAAAAATTCAAATTTACATCATATTAAGCATTGCATGAAAATGCATCAATATGGTATAGCCAAAGGTGTGAGATTTCAAGCATTGCATGAAAATGCATCAATATGCACCAAAATGAGCTACAAAAGAGCCCCAAAGGTAGCCCAAACAGCCCCATTTCTAATCCTGTCATTTTTTCGACCTTCTCCAAATGATCTCAAACTCTAGGGTTAACATCTATTTCTCAAAACATAAACCACCTCTCTTCACACATGAGAGTTCATAGTTTGAGATGTGAGATTTCACACCATATTGAAGCATTTCTTGTTTAATATATATCTAGACCTTATTTATCAGTTGGAGCTGTTAGTACATGACAAACTAAGACCATGTGCACTGGATTTTCATTTTTTTGATGTTTTTTGAATATTTTATGATTATTTCAAAATCGGTCAAACCCAAGTTTGACCAACATTTAAACAAGTTTTAAGTACCAAAATGAAAAACTAAGCCTGGGTCATTCTTAGTCACACCAAAATGAAGCTTTCGTAATTTTTCAATTTTTTCAATTTTCAAAACATCAAACCCTCTCTCACTTCCTTGAACTCTCTGCAACTTCGTTCGTGGTAAGTCATTTGTGTGAAGGATTTCTCATGAAAATACTCATATACCAAGTTTATATTTTTTTTCATAACTATGTCATGTAAAATGACTATGTGCGCCGGTTTTATGTTATTTTGATTTTTTTAATTATTTGTGCTCATTTGAATGTTTGGTCAAACTTTGCACAAAACCGTTGACCGGCTCAAAATCAATTTTTTTTATAACTATGTCTTGTAAAACGACAATGTGCGCTGGTTTTATATTTATTTGATTTTTTTTGAATTACTGATGCTCAACCCTAGCTCATTCCATCGATATCGTGAACGTATGAATGTTGGAATTGAAATGTGGATATAACAAGTTTTATATTTTTTATAGCAACTTAGTTGCATAAGTAGACCATGTGCACTGGTTGTATGTTGTTTTGATTTTTTTTGAATTAGTTGTGCTCAACCCTAGCTCATTCCATCGTTAGCTTGAATTGTGTAAATGTTTTTCATTTAACTGTGGATATAACAAGTTTTAATTTTTTTTAGCAACGTATTTGCATAAGTAGGAAGTGAGCGAAAGTTTCATATTTATTTGATTTTTATTAAATTACTTATGCTCAACCCTAGCTCACTGAAACCCTAAACCCACGCTAACGCTGAACCCCGGAAAAAAAATCCGAAACCCCCCTGCTAGCCGTTGATCGCTGGTTAGTGAACGGTTGGATCAGAAGGAAACCCCCCGATCCGCGCCACTCCTAGTTCTGCGCTCTGATTGGCCACTCCCAGTTCCGCGCCACTCCTAGGGAAAAAAAGCTAACTTTGGGCCCAGCAGCAGGATTTGGCCTGCTAATGTTTTTTCCTTGATTAAATGCATGGTGCGCCTTTCAACTTTGGGCCCAGCCCTTTCTCAGGCCACGGCCCAGCCGACCGCCTCCCGTTCCCCTCTCTATATATCCACTCAAATGTCGTACCCTAGCTATTATCACTCCACTCCAGATCGCCGCCACTCTCGCCGCCGGCGACCAAAACCACGCAATCCAGCCCCTCCGCCACAGATCAAGCCTCGGCGTGCGACGAGGATGAGGCCTGGAGGTTCCTGCTCGCGCGGCGGCCATTCCGGCCGCGGAAACGGCTCCGACGAGGAGCGGAAAAGGCAGAAGCGGCCGGCGCCCGCTGACCCCGTACGGGCTAAGCTGGTTGCTTCCGACGGTAGTCGGAAGCGCGGCACGCGCGCGTACACGAATTGGGGGCGGGAGGCGCCGCCTGCCTACGCCCGCGCGTAGTGGTTGAGTACGACCGCCAGATGGAGATGGCGGTGGCAGGCACGAGGAGCTCCTCTGGCGCGGGGATCTCCGCCGTCGCACGAGCACCGCTGCCGCCGCCAAAGAGGGAGGAGGAGGAGCAGTGGGTATCTGCCGGGGGACTTCGTCGACGACGTCGACCTCGACTGGGTCACCGCCGAGCTGATGGAGCGCACCAAGGACGAGCAGAAGCAGATCGAGGCCGAGCTGGAGATGAAGAGGAAGCTCTACGAGTACCAGTACCGCCAAGCCATCGAGGAATCCAAGGCCGACATCCCATGGGGCGCAACCGACTCCGACTCTCACTCCGGCTAAGCGGCGCCGCCGCCTCGTCGCCGCAGCACCCCTGGGGCTCAGGTGAGCCCAATTTTGGATGGATCGATGTAGGGGTAGGAGCTGCGGTTGATGGACTACTCCGTCCTCCTTTGTAATAGCTAAGATCTAGTGCCCGTGCGGCTTTTGCTCCGACGAGCCGCCGTTAAAACTACTCCGTGTATAATAGTACTATAATTATCTACTATGTTTGGTTGTCTGTGTGTTATTTGAGTTCGGTTGAATGCCCGTCATTATCTGTTATTGTCTGAATCGGAGCTCGCCGGCGTTGCGTGCTTCGTCGCCGGAGAAGAAGAGGGAGGATGGGCGCGAAAGGGGAAAACGGTTTAACCGTCGTCGCTGTTGTCTGGGCCCCATTGCTGAAGTGGGTCCCACCCGGCTACACTAATCCAAGTGGGTCCCACCCCTAATCCTGACGGTGGTTGCGCTTAAGGGCCATGTTGTGCCTGGGCTATTTTTGCTCAGAGAGATGTCATAGCAGAGCTATTACAACGAACGACGTTGTTCTCCAGTGAATAGAATGCAAAAACGTCGCACCTGAGCTATTTGCCCCTTTCGCATTCGACATCTTATGTCATCTGAATACATGCATGTGCATGTTCGGTTCTCTGCTAAAGCAATTTAGCAAGCTAGAAGGAAGATAAATGAATAATTTAGAGGTGCAAATGTTATTTTGTTGTGATCCAAATTCATATAAAGGGCAGCTAAGTTCTGACAGAGTGAGCGAAGCCTCGCTGGATTAGGTCTGTAAATACATCTTGTAATGAACGGGATAAGTCGCAAGTTGTAAATCCCCGACGTTTGTAACCTCTCCCGATATAGTGAAGTTTTGCTGGCTGGCACCCTGTGGTTTTTCTCTTCCTTGTTGGAAGGGTTTTCCACGTTAAAATCTCGTGTCCCCGTTGGTTCGATCTCTTTTGTTCGTCATTTTATTGCCTATCGCTTATAACAGAAAATAAATAATTTAGACTTTCCTCCATAATTTAGAGGTGAAAAGTGAGCAATAAGAGGCATCGGGAAACACCGAGGAATATACCTCCAGCCCCAATAGGTCAATAGGTGAAGGTGGAAATAAATAATTTAGACTTTCCTCCATATTCTCATTCACACTGCTCTTACACCCTCTCTTTTTTCCTCTTCGTAGCTCGTCTTCAATATTTGACATCAACTATATTGTCACATATATGTTTGTTGTGTATGCTAAATCAGCTAAGCAAGCAGCAAAGGAAGGGGAAGGAGTGCTTAAAAACAATAGGAATGGGAGGCATCGGAAAACATCAAATCGAGTTCTCACCTCCAATTAACATCAGAGATGAAAACAAAGCAATTTAGGCTTTCCTCCATGTTCCCACTCCCTATGTTTTTATGCCATCTTTTCTTCCTCTTCCTAGCTCACCTTTGAGATCTCACATTTATGGAAATATGTGCACATATGTGTATGATTTATCCATCAAAGCTATCGTGTAAGCAAAAAGGAAGAGGAAGGAGTGCATAAGAACGGTAGGAATGGGAGGCATCAGGAAAGCACCAAACCAAATATTCACACCTAGAGGTGGAAACAAACAAGTTGGGCGTTCCTCCATGTTCCCATTCCCAGTGCTCTTAAGCTCTCTTTTCTTCCTCTTCATGTTTTACTCTTGGTGCCTACAAATCTAAGGAAACAAAACTCCCAAACAACAAAGGTAAAATGGAATTGTTCGAGAGAGTGTTTCAGCTTTGAGGTATAAATAAACTTTGTAGAGAACTTTAGGCAGAAACAATGAAGACGCCCCAGTGCATGGGCCACCATTATACATTTAATGCCACACATGGGCATGTACTATTTTCCTGGACTGTTAATTTAGTGCATGTGCATGGAGATCTTCTGATTACTCATATTCATAAAGTGGTGATATAATATCAGTATCAACCATTGCATTGATACAGTAGGAATATTGGTTGGAATCCGAATTATGAGTTATAAATTAATATGAACTTGGACGAACTAAGATCTTTATATAATCTTGGAAAATTGGTACACAAGTTATAGACAAAAACAACTAAAAAACTGCTTCAGACATGAGCTGCCCTAGAACATATGATAGAACGTGATTATCCCATGATAAAGGGGTCTATTTTTATAAAAACTAAGACATCGTATATAAAGGCCATTTTCTCGAGGCACAAAATGCATATGCATATGCCTATTTTTTTGTAAGTAACTTAATATCGAAATTATGTAGGTTGTACACAACTACATGGAAGGAGAGAAATATTAAAAAAAAACTCCTAGGAAACCACAATCTCTTGGAGGAAATACATTGGTTCAGCATGGATAGACTAAGCAAAACGCTGAACCACCAAGTATTTCAGAACAAGGTTTCATACACAAAGCAAGAGCCAAGAGCGAGGGCCTACGGAGAGTTCATCATGGATGGCTAAGCAACACACTGAACCACCTTGTATCTCAGAATGTCATTTTGGACACAAAGAACGAGGTCGTGAAGATAGTTTAGTACTTCTTCCATGGTCAAAGTACTTCCAAAATACAAGTTTACAACCTTTTTGCTTGGCTGCCATGGCTCGAAGGATCACACCCATCGAAATTCAAGAGTGGTTAGTAAGCCTTACCCACACCTCTATAAAATATATAGTTTACATATTCCGTTGATGTTTAGAGAACTCAAAGTTGTAGATAAATATTGTCATAGTCGCGGTTCATGTGTATATTGATAATCTGTGTATGTATCCAATAGTTTGCTATGCCCATGTGTGAACGTTGCAGGAATAGTTTATCCAGTTCGGTTTGACAAAGTCTTGTTGTTTCTTTGGCATGATATGGACAATATATACAATAATCTGGAGATAAACATGTGTTTTTGTTGTGCTACTAAAATCTTAAAAAAAAAGTATAAACCAGTTAGCATTTTAGACCAATATCTTATCTTATGTATGGATCAAGGCATGTCAAAGAAGTACAAACAAGCGCAGAAAATAGTAATCCATCTAGGGTATGAACTTGAACTGATCATATTATACTATGAATCATTGTTATGTCGTGTGATTCAAAAGGAATAGGACAGAGCGCCAAAGAACAATAGGCATGTGAGAATCACGAGAACTCAACAAAAGCGTCTTCCAGTATTAGACGAGAAACTAAGGGCTTTATCATGTTCCTATGCGCGCCACACTTATTCCATCTTTTCTTCCTTTTCCTGTATCCCAATGGACATCTTGTATCATTTAAATGTATGCAATAAATGTGTGATTTTTTAGCTAGAGTGATTTATGAAAAATGGTAGGAATGAGAGGCATCAGGAAATACCAAACCATGTTTCCACCTCAACACGAAAGGTGAAGAACAAATAAGGTTTGCCTCTATTTTCTCATTCCCACTGCTCCTTTTCATTCTTCCTCTTCCTCGCTTGCTTTTCAGATCTCACATCGAATATGCACAAACATACATTTTTTTTCTATGCTAAAGCAGCCGAGCAAGCCAAAAGGGGAGAGGAAGGAGTTCTTAAGAACAATAGGAGTGGGAGGCGTCGGGAAACACCAAACCGAGTTCTCACCTCCAATTAGTAGGTGAAAACAAAGCAAGTTAGGCTTCCTCCATGCTCCCACTCCAACTGCTCTTACAAACTCTTTTCTTCCTCTTCCCGGCTCGCCTTCTAGATCTCACATTTATCTAAATATTTGCATACATCCCTATGGGCTTCCCGTCAAAGCTATTCCATGAGCCAAAAGGAAGAGGAAGGAGTGCACAAGAACGGTAGGAATGGGAAGCATCAGGAAAGCACCAAACAAAATATTCTCACCTCCAACACTAGAGATGGAAACAAAAATGTTTGGCGTTCCTCCATGTTCCCGTTCCTAGTGTTATTGAGCTCTCCCGTTCTTCCTCTTCCCGGCTTACTCTTAGTGCCTACAAAACTGAAAAAACCAAAACTTTCAATGACAAGCTGGAATTGCTGGATAAAGTGTTTCAGCTTTGTAGTATAAATAAGACGCGCAAGGCACTCTTCATATAACATTTAGGGAGAGCAAGCAATGAAGCCTTCTAGTCCTAGTACATGGCATTGGGGACACATATCACTGGGTCATGTCCTATTGTCCTGGACACTGCTAGTTTAAAGCAAATGCATGGACATCTTCTGCTTGATTACCGATATCCGAAAGCTGGTGTCTAGTAATAGTATCAACCTGCGCATTTTATACAGTATGAAATTAGGTAGCAATTAGAATTGTGAGCTAAAAATAATATGAACCTGGACAAATTAAGCCCTCTAAATAAGCTAAGTAAAAGTAAGAAACAAAGGGAAAGAACATTGCAGTGACGGTTGGTACATAAGGTACTTCAGCGATAGCCGTGTATGGCCAGCCGCAGATTATAGATATCCTTTGGTTCTAAGCTCCTCGTCGTAAGCAACGATCCAAAGAGATCTCAGTTCGTGTTACTCCAGTCATCCAGTGTTTGTTTGAGCCGGCATGTACGTGGAGTCACGATGGCCTCCAACCAGGACAAGGCAAGCTACCGCGCCGGCGTGGCCAATGCCCACACCTAGGTGACGATCTCGCCCGTAATTGTCACCTACTCGTCGTCTACGTGTTCTGTCATGAGATCGTCCGTTCGTTGCAGGAGAAGGTTGGACAGGTGGCCAGCGTGACCAAAGACAAGGTGTGTGAGGCCAAGCACTGGGCGGGTGTCGGAGGCGGTGGGGAAGGGGCAGGACACCAAGGAGGCCACGAGCAGTGTCGTGCATCAATCCAGGAAATACACGCACAGCCGCCACCCACCATGAGAGCCTGGAGGTGAGCTCCTCCTTGTAATACAACACAAGGCATGCGAGGCCAAGCACCGGGCGGGTGTCGGAGGCGGTGGGGAAGGGGCAGGACACCAAGGAGGCCACGAGCAGAAGGCCGGCGAAGCGGGCAACAAGACGTCCGAGACGGCGCAGGCCGCCAAGGACAAGACCTCCGAGACGGCGCAATACACGCAGGACAGGACCTCGGACGCGGCACATTCAGGGGCAAGGAAAATGCCGGCAGTGTCCTCGGCCAGGTCAGCGAACCTCCCATTTTACACGGCATTGTACAAAACAACACTTGTGAAAGGTCAGTATTTTGGGGTGAAACTTCCCTGTGTCCGAATTGTTTGCGTTTTAGGCCGGTGAACAGGTGAAGAATGTGGTGGTTGGCGTGAAAGATGCGGTGGCGAACACGCTTGGGATGGGTGGAGACACCACCAAGGACTGAGCACGACCGAGACGATCGCCAAGAAGAATCATCACTAGATACTTTTCGTGGTTGTATCCACAAAGGTTGCATTCCGTTAGGTTGTTCCCTGGGGCTTGGATCTTCAGACTTCCTGCAAGCAGATTTGATGTTGTAATTTGTAAGTATTTGTCTCATGTGTCTCCGAGTCTGTATGCTGAATTTGGGTGAGAGAGACGTATCTCGGTGTTCGTCGGACCCTCATTTAAGTTTCACTATGGGCTATGGCCAGTGTAATAATAAAGTTTGGTCCTTGAACCTAGAGATTATGTGGTCGTGATTTCTGTTAAACATGTAATACGTATTGTATACGGTTTCTTTGTACACCTCCTTGTACGCCTCGATGAGGGCTATCCCATCGCATATTAATACACGCACGAGCCCTGGTCAGGGGTCATCGTTTTCCGCTAATATTGATTATATGGTATCAGAGCTAGTCCTCCCCGTGACCTAGCCGCCGCCGCCGCCTGCCGCCGCCGTCCTCGCTTGGGCCGCCGCCGCTCGCCGCCTACACCACGACCACTGCCGCCGCCGCTTACGAGCCGCCGCCGCACACACAAAACGACCTCTGCCGCCGCTGCCCACGAGCCGCCGCCGCATACACGACCTACGACCTATACCTACAACCAAACACAAAGCCTCAACGCCGCCTGCTCCGATCTCTGTCGTTGCAAGCCAGTGTTCCACACCCACGTCCAAAACCCCCTAGATCAATTCACTTCTGCTCATGGCGTCTTCTTCATCGATGGCCTCGCTCGCCACCAACCTGGGACCATCGCCGTCTCTCAAGCTGAAGCGTGACAATATGCTGTTCTGGAAAGCACTTGTGTTCCCTCGCCTGCGTTGTGCCCTCGCGTTTGGCCTTCTCGACGGCTCTGACGCCGCCCCAGCCAAAACCCTGGAGGCCACGGATGAAGATGGGAAGAAAATCACCGTGTCAAATCCCGATTATGCAACCTGGGCTGCGCGGGATCAGTTCGTTCAAGGATGGCTCAATGAATCTCTCTCACCGGACATCCTCGCGCACGTCCTCGACAAAACCTCCACCGCTGACACATGGGCCACAATCTCCGCCATGTTCGCCAGCGCCTCCAAGGCAAAGGTGTCTCATCTGCGGGCTGCTCTCAACAACACCAAGAAGAAGGAGATGACTCCTGAACAGTACCTCTCCAAGATGACGGGTTTCTGTTCTGAACTTGCTGCTGCAGGGAAGATCATTGATGATGAAGAGATGATCAGCTACATCACAGCTGGCCTTGGTGGTGCCTACAACTCTCTGGTCGATAGGGTGGATCACACACCCGGCATTACCCTTGATGATGTGATGAACCAGATTAGTGCGTTTGACATGCGCCAGTCCCTGCTTGCTGACAACGCCGACGCTGACCCTGCTCCTTTTGTGTCATCGGCCAATCTCAGCAGCCGCCCCCGCAGTAGCTCCGTTCCTGTCCATGATACCCGCTATTATGATGATAGGCGCCGCGATGAGCCGCGCCGTGATGACAGGCGTCGTGATGACTGGCGCCGTGATGATGACAGGCGCCGTGATGACAGGCGCCGTGATGAGCCGCGCCGTGATGATAGGCGCCGTGGTGAGCCGCGCCGTGATGATAGACGCCGCGATGAGCCGCGCCGTGATGATAGGCGCCGTGATGAGTCCAGGCGCCGCGATGGAGGAGGAAAGGGGCGCCCGGACCGTGCTCCCACCCCCTTTGTCGATGTACGCTGCCAGATTTGCAAGATATATGGCCACCCTGCTAGTGACTGCTGGTGGCGCTATGGCAATGATGATTCTGATGATGATGGCGACCGTAATGATAAGGCTGCCCATGCTGCAGCCTATGGCATTGACACCAACTGGTATTCCGACACTGGCGCCACCGACCACATCACTGGCGCGCTGAACAAGCTCACCACCCACGACAAGTACCAGGGACATGACCGTGTGCACACAGCAGACGGCAATGGTATGAAAATTAGTCATATTGGTCATTCAATTTTGCATACCCCTAATAGCTCTTTGGATCTCAAAAATATTCTCTATGTTCCTAGTGCATCAAAAAATTTGCTATCTGTCCACAGACTTACACTTGATAATCATGTCTTTATTGAGTATCATCCTTTTTTCTTTTTGATAAAGGATCTGGCCACTAGAAGAATTCTGTTTAAAGGTCCCTGTCAAGGTGGTCTCTATCCGCTAGTGCCTTTCTCTACCGGGTCGCCTCCCAAGCAAGTTTTCAGCACAATAAAGTTGCCATCCTCTACATGGCATCGACGTCTAGGACATCCGTCTTCTTTTGTGGTTCAACAAATTATTAGGAAGCATAAGTTAGATCATACTCCTGAAATAAATCCATATATTTGTGATGCTTGTCAACTAGCCAAGAGTCATCAGTTGCCATATCCTGTGTCTACCAGTGTTTCCACAAATCCTTTGGAGCAAGTGTTTTCTGATGTATGGGGTCCAGCACCTGCCTCTGTTGGCAAACATGAATATTATGTGAGCTTTATTGATGATTTCAGCAAGTTTACATGGATATATCTTCTTAAGAAGCGCTCTGATGTTTATCAAGTTTTTCTGAATTTTCAGCAACTCGTTGAGCGTAAATTTGATAGGAAAATAATCACTATGCAGACCGATTGGGGTGGTGAATATGAAAAACTCCATGGTTTTTTCCAAAAAGTTGGCATCACGCATCATGTCTCATGTCCACATGCACATCAACAAAACGGTTCTGCTGAGCGCAAACACCGTCACATTGTTGAAGTTGGTCTTGCTCTTCTAGCCAATGCATCCATGCCATTAAAATTCTGGGATGAAGCCTTTCTTACAGCCACATTCCTCATTAATCTGCTTCCAGTAAAGTGATTAATTTCGACACCCCTACAGAGCGTCTTCTAGGTGTTGCTCCCAACTGAGTCTCTGCGTATTTTTGGTTGTGCTTGCTGGCCAAATTTACGCCCATACAACAAAAGAAAACTTGCTTTCCGGTCTATTCGGTGTGTCTTCCTTGGATATAGTCCCCATCACAAAGGAGTCAAATGTCTTGATACTTCCACTGGTCGTGTCTATATTTCTCGGGATGTAGTGTTTGATGAGAGTGTTTTTCCCTTCGCTGCACTTAATCCCAATGCAGGCAAACGCCTCCAAAAAGACATTCTTCTTTTGCCCACGGATACACCTTCTAGTTCTGGGGATGCAAATATTGATGACTATATGCCATTGCCTGTTGTGCCTAATGTTTTTGTTCCAGAACATTCTGATGGACATGTTCACATTGATATACAAGATGATTCTGCACAAACTTGTGCTCGCCATGGTGTAGAAAATGCTGAAAATAGTGATACAGATGATGGCACTCAGGACAGAATCAGCGCTGAAAATAATGCGGATCATGCCCGTCGTCTGGTTGCTGTAGATCCTGAGGAAGATGCTGCATGCGCTGATGCTACTGGACGCGCTGCTCCCGAGCTGGATCCTGCGTCCTCTGTCGCTGGGCGATCTCGGGTGCTGTCCCCTGCACGACAGGTCTACACCCGCAGACGCCCACGCTCCGCGTCTCCCGCGCCGCGTCCTGGCGCACGCTACACGTCCCCGGTTTCTCGCCCCAGCACACCTGATACCTCTTCGACTGCTACTGTGAACGCGGATGACAGTGTCGTCCCCTCTGGTGATTCTGGTGGGAAAAATGAAGTTGATGATGCACAAAATGAAGTTGATGATGCACTCCATACACGTTTGGTTGATGAAGTTGAACCTCGGACGCGTTTACAGAAAGGTATCAGACAGCCAAAAACATACACTGATGGAACTATTCGTTATGGCATGCTTACTGCAACAGGTGAACCTAATACTCTTACTGAGGCTCTTCAAGATTCCCGCTGGCGTGCAGCAATGCATGATGAGTACAAGGCACTGATTGAAAACAAGACTTGGCATCTTGTTCCTCCCAGTTCTACACGCAATATTATTGACTGCAAATGGGTCTATCGTGTCAAGAAAAATGCTGATGGCACCATAGACAGGTACAAGGCACGTCTTGTTGCAAAGGGATTCAAGCAGAGATATGGTATTGACTATGAAGATACATTTAGTCCAGTGGTTAAAGCAGCAACTATTATACTTGTTCTCAGTGTTGCTGTTTCACGTGGCTGGAATTTGCGGCAGCTAGATGTCAAGAACGCGTTTTTGCATGGCGTTCTGGAGGAGGAGGTTTACATGAGACAACCCCCAGGTTTTGAAAATTCACAAGCTCCACACTTCGTATGCAAGCTTGATAAGGCTCTATATGGTCTGAAACAGGCTCCTCGTGCATGGTTTGCTAGATTAAGCACCAAGTTGCATGGTCTTGGTTTTGTTCCTTCCAAGGCTGATACATCTTTATTTCTTTATCAGAAGCATGCTATCATTATATATGTTCTGATCTATGTGGATGATATTATAGTAACAAGCTCCTCAGATAAAGCCATTGGTGCTCTTCTTCATGATCTCGGAGGTGATTTTGCTCTCAAGGATTTGGGTCCCCTTCACTTCTTTTTGGGCATTGAGGTAAAGCAAACTTATGATGGTCTTCGTCTTACTCAGGAGAAGTATGCTGCTGATCTTCTTAATAAAGTTGATATGATACAATGTGCCCCTTCACCGACACCATTGTCCTCAAATGAGCCTTTGTCTTTGGTTCAAGGAAATCCTCTTACACGATATAGAAGCATTGTAGGTGCTTTGCAGTATTTGACTTTAACAAGACCTGATATATCCTTTTCAGTCAACAAGGTTTGTCAGTTCTTGCATGCTCCTACTACAGTACATTGGACAGCAGTCAAACGGATTCTGAGATATATCAAAGGAACATTGAAACTTGGCCTTTCATTCAGGCGCTCGTCTTCATCTTTGCTTAGTGCCTTCTCAGATGCAGATTGGGCAGGCTGTCCTGATGACAGAAAATCTACAGGAGGTTTTGCAGTGTTTTTTTGGTCCAAATCTTATTTCATGGAAAGCCAGAAAACAAGCCACATTGTCAAGGTCTAGTACAGAGGCTGAATACAAGGCTGTGGCTGATGCTACTGCTGAGATGATATGGGTTGAGGCATTGCTCCAGGAGCTTGGAGTAAAACTTAAGCAGAAACCATGCTTATGGTGTGATAATCTGGGTGCCACATATTTATCTGCCAATCCTGTGTTTCATGCTAGGACAAAGCACATTGAGATAGATTTCCACTTTGTCCGTGAAAGAGTTGCAGATAAACTTCTGGACATTAGATTCATCTCTAGCAAAGATCAACTTGCTGATGGTTTTACAAAAGCTCTCCCAGTGAAGAGTCTAGATAGGTTTAAGAGTAATCTTAACCTTACACCAGGTTTAGATTAAGGGGGAGTGTTAAACATGTAATACGTATTGTATACGGTTTCTTTGTACCTACCTCGATGAGGGCTATCCCATCGCATATTAATACACGCACGAGCCCTGGTCAGGGGTCATCGTTTTCCGCTAATATTGATTATAATTTCAACATGCTGCTGATATATATGCTCTTCCCTGTGAAATGTGTGGTGTGCTCTGCTCTGTCCATTCAAGCTGAGGTGCGGAACAGTGGTTGGCCGAGGCTCTAGAGCGAACACCTCAGTGATCATAAGACCTAGGGACCCTAATTCTGCCTCATGTGGAACACTTCAGTGGTCACCAGAATGGAAGCTTTTCCCATTCTGCACCGTAATTTTCACATGTTTTGACTTTATAACAAGACCAGAGAGCATTGACTAAACAGTAAGCATTTCAGTGGCCGCCAGAATGAGTAGCCTTGCCCCTCTGCACTGTAACTTTCGCAGGTTTTGTCTTTGTAAACCAGACAGAGAGAAATAGAGTGAACTATACTGGTGGGATACCGAGGAAAAGCATGCTTCATTTCTAAGTTTCCAGATTGCCCATAATAACACGCTGAAATCCTGACCGAAATAATCAATCTAACTTTTACAGGAAATCTCTTTACCCAAATCAGAAGATCGCTCAAATCATTTGGCACGGTCAAATTAAAGACACAGGACAATGAAAAGATAAATACTCCACAGATTCATCCTTACTGCAAGACATGCAGTTGGCACTACCAATCCACCATTATGTAATAAGACATCCTTCGTAAATTTGGCTGTCTTCGACAGATTTCCATCCAGCTTTGAAATGAGACGAGGAAAAATGTCTACGCAAATCAACAGATTCAGTAATCCAATAAGAAGCCTGGTAAAGAATTATAGATCTCAAGTGAGCAGCAATTCTCATGCTCAAAGGAGAACTTAAGGAAGAGAAGTATATTGTGGTCTGCAGTTACATTCTTATATTATAGTCTTCTGTTACATTCTTAAGCATGGGGATGGACACCCGTACGGCATTGTCGTCATTGTCTGTTGTCTGTGAGGTCAGAACTACCTGATAATAGTAAGGTTTTGTGGGAGCTGATGCTGCTGTCCAGCTTGGTACCCCTTGGGTGCACACCTTGCAGGTGTTCCGATTATCTCCCATGGCTCATCATCCAGCAGCATGCTCCTGAGCACCGAGACACCCTCCAGCACCTCCAGCTCTGGGCAATCACTAATGGTTATCTTCCGCAGCATGGAGAGGCCGCTGATCTTCTTGAGCTTGGGGCAGTAGAGCACATCGAGCTCCACAACCGAAGGGAAATTCTCCAGAGATGCCAGGATACTGAGCCCGCTCAGGTAGAGCGTCTTCAGGTTATACCTGTCGTTGATAGCAAGTCCGGGGGGAAGATGGCTGAGCATGCAGTCCGTGATAGTGAGACTGTCCAGGGCAGGCATGGCCATGTCTTTGCCCTGCTCCTCCTCCCAGTCCCACTCCTTCCATCCAGCCATACCGCGGAGCTCCAGGATCCTCAGTTTAGGGAACGGTCTTGTAACAATGGCACCGCCACCGTCTCCACTTGGAAGTGTTTGGAACCCAGGACCGACAAGCTCGATGGCTGGAGCATAGTAGATCTCCAGTTCTTCCAAACCGAGGATACCGCACAAGCCATCGGGTAGTTGGGTGCAGTAGTGCATGCGCGTGAGTGAAATACCCCTCAAGCTCTTGAAGGCCGTTGCAGTGGGAGTCCACATCCAGTTTGGTAACCGACGACCAAAGTATCCCGATATGAATAGATCCTCCAAGTATGGTGGGGGGCGGAGCTCATCGAATACCGCCTCAATTTTCTCCTGGTCCGTTTCCGCAATCAGTTGCCTTTTTCCCTCCTCCCGCTCGTCATCCTCTTCCTCCTCCTCCTCATTATTGTGGCAGATCAAGTCCAAAAAGCTTAGGTGTTTCTTGTTGCTAATCATGGCCCTTGCAGCAACTGAACCATCAGGCACATTTTCAAGACCTTGTATTCTAAGAGTCCTAAGATGAGAAAGAGGCTCTAGTTCTTCTAAAGTGCACCACTCACCAACCATCTTTACTTGGAACCCATAAATTGACCTCAAATTTGTTAACCCACCAAACCCCTTTGGTACAACATCAACATTGGACCCATCTAAGGAAATATACCTTAGACGCCCCAGTTTTGTAATGCTGTCAGGAAGCTTGTTTAGCTTCGTACAGTTGAATAGTCCAATGTGCTCGAGGAACTTCATCTTATGGATGTCATGTGGCAGCCTAGAAATATCTGTGTCAGTGAATGACAAGTATCTTAAGTGCCTCAGCTGACACAAATAGTCAACCAACCAGTCACAATTTGCAAAGCTTATATCTAGTGCCCGTAAACTAGCAAAGCTAGCAAGTAAAGAACCATCACCAGGCTTAAAGTTGCAGGCTATAACTAATGTCCTTAGTGACTCCAGCTTTTTTAGGATATTCCACTCTAGTACTGAATCAGTCAGTTTCATAGATAGACGGCGGATTTTCTGGTTATGTGAAAGAAGACCTCTAATGTCAGTTTGCTCTTTTAGAACCACAAGTGCTTCTTCCCTAGCCACAGATTGAGCAAAGGAACGGACAACATCGTGCATGATGTAGACCCATCCGCTCTCAGATGACTCATCAGGCTCTAAAAGGTTCCTAGCGACTAACTCCCGGTGGTACTCAACTCCTATTTCTTCTAGATCTAGTTGACCTGACTCTGACCTTTCATCAGGTTGAACAAACCCTTCACTAATCCACATGCTAATAGCTATATCCTCTATAAAATCTGAACCCTTAGGAAAAAGTGAGTAGTATAGAAAGCATTGCTTCAGCTCTGGAGATAGATCGTCATAACTCAAATGTACTGAGTAGTTCAGTTCCTCCTGTGACCCATATTTTTCCCATTCAAGATTCTTATTCAGAACAATTTCCCATTCACGTTCGCTTGGGCGTCTTGTGCTTAAAAGTCCTCCCATCACTTTAATAGCAAGTGGTAAACCATCACATTGTTTAATAATCTTCATCCCAACATGTTTTAGCTGATCAAAATCACTCTCGTTACCATCCTGCAACAATATAAAACTACTTAGCAATGGTAATCTGTGTAGTCGCTTGTTTACGTCTTGATATACACGTGGTCACATATGTTCATAGTTAAATATATGGTGTCCTTAGATTAAGTAGTGCTTTAGAAAATGTCCAGTGGATTATTTTTTTCAAAGTGCGATGTCTATAAATTGTATAAAATTTGGGAAAAAAATCTATGATCAAAATATACATAAATTGACATTGTATAAAATGATTTCTGCCTCAATATATGCAAAAGCTCATGGTTAATAACTAATACTCCCTCTGTATCATAATATAAGATGTTTTAGCTATTTCAACACGGACTACATACGGATGTATGTAGACATATTTTAGTGTGTAGATTCACTCATTTTGCTCCATATGCAGTCCATACTAGAATAGCTATAACATCTTATATTATGATATGGAGGGAGTAGTTTCCAATCTAAAAAAAAAAACTAATAGTTTCCAAAAGCCAAAGGTATTTATTTTTGAAAATATCATTGTTTTAAAAACATGCCGGTATTTTAGATAAAATTTCCAGCTTGTGCGATCTCAAAATATAAATAGGCAGAAGAGAAAAATAAAGAACTTATAATATTCGGTTTTGGAATTAAAAAAATAATTATTCAAATATATAAAGTTCAGAAACTGATGATTATAAAAACTAAAAGCATCACATCGTTTTTCAAATATCGAAGAAAAGGAGCGTTTTCCAAACCTCAAATGTTCACAGAGTCAAATTACATCTTTCAACTACAAAATCAGGTAAATTTAACCCTCTATCAAGACCAGACGGAGTAAACTGGTGCAACCAGTCAACCCCCTGTATTGAGTTGACATGGCACCACATTACATGCCATGCCACCAAAAATTTTGAACAAGCACATTAGAAAATCCGGCACCTATAAAAAATCTTTATTATAAAGAAAACGAAATTAGAGAACCCAAATGGCACAATTCAAAAACAATATTTTGCACTTTTTATTACAAAACTGAAATTCAGAATCGTTATAAAACCATTAATTCTACAAAAGTAATTGGCTAGGTATATTTTGCTACAAAAATAAAGTTGAAACTGTTGTTACTTAAATTGCAAAATATGTTTACCCACAATAACCAAATCCGGCTAGATTTTTATTTTGAAGTACAAGATAACAAAGTTTTCTTTTGAGTGTTTCTTGACTCTTTCAAAAAAAAAAATTGAAATTAGTTTCCTCGTCCTTGAATTTATGGAATGTACTAAGGTAGTGTGATGTGGGGAATACGTATGTGTCATGTTATATAAAACCTGATTAAAAGGGTCAAACAACTTTGTGATGGTCTAAGGTCTGTAAATTGTTCGGTTTTGAGGGGTGAGGGATTTTCCTGGTTTAAAAGTCGAAGGTTGTAATCTACACTGCCAATTGTTATGCCCTAAGATTATTTTTTTTCATTTCAAAAAACTGCAAAAGTAGAACTCTAGTTTCTACTAATTAAACATACTACTGTAGATTTAATATCTAACCAATTATTAATTTGTATAGTCATATCTCAAAGTTACCATTTCCTTATCATGGCAAGATTCTGATTAGAATAGCGGATGGTTAGTCTACAACTTTGCAGAATATAATTGGCATGGTTGCATTCTGGAAGCAAAAAACAAGAAGAGAAGCAGCTAGTAGTTAATTATAGACTAGTGCGGAAGCAGAAAATCATCTTGCAGATTAACCTAGATTAAATAATTATATATTGCGAGCGCACTGATGATTAAGTAGTAGCAGTACCGAATTACCAACCAGTAGAGTTACTTACCTTTGGTTGCGGCAGCTGTTTTTTGAGCAAACACCAGGCATCTTCGTCATCTAGTTTGCTGACATGGAGTTGGTCACTGCTGGAAGCTCCCATCTTCAGAACGACGTCTTCATTTCTTGTGGTGACCAGGACACGGCTCCCTGATTGTCTACGACCCGCGTTAACGACAGGGACCTGGAACACCTCCTTCCATGCTCCGTCGCTCCACACATCGTCCAAGACCAGCAGGAATTTGTTCGCAGCAAGGGTGTCGGTGAGGGTCTTCTCAAGGATGGACTCGTCCTTCTCCTCACCATGCTTGCCCCCAGCGTGGGTGATGGCGGCTCTCAGCAGCTCCGCCTTGTCGAAGTGTTGAGTGACACTCAGCCATATCCTGGTTATGAACTCCTCTTTGATGGTCTCCTGTGCAAAGATCTTCTTGGCGAGGGTGCTCTTGCCCATGCCGCCGGGGCCAACGATAGACACCACCTTTACCTTGGTGGTGTCGATATTGTGGCCATGGCTGCATAGCTTCTGCAACAACTCCTCCGTGTCCTTCTCAATCCTGTCCCCCACGATGGCCGATTCGTCGAACCCTGGTGTCGTCTTGCTGATCCTGCTACGTTTTGCCGAATCTGTCGGCCTCCTCCGTTCCTCGTAAGAGCCGAGGTTGACGAAGTTGAACGCAGCGGCATCCTTGCGGATGCTGTCCAGGTCCCCGTTCAGCTTCTTGATACGGCCGCCAACCTCGTGGGCAAACGCAGGGTTCTGCAGGCAGAACAGAAACGGTTCGAGGAAACCCTGCAACTTCTTCTTCAACTGTCCTACGAGAGAACAGAGACGGCTGGAGTTGGAGGCTTCCCTGCTGCGCTCCTCCGGTTGCTGATCCATGGCCTCGAGCTGACATAGCTCAAGGATGTCGGTGGCCTCGTACATGGCGTCCTTGAGCCTCCCCACCCACACCTTGACGCTCTTGTCGGTGATGCGCCTTCTCTCTGCATCGCCAAGGTAGCCCTGCAAGTACACCAGGTTGGCCTCCAGCTTCTTGATCTCGCCGGAGACGCCCAGCAGCATGCGAACCTCTTCTTCTGCCATGCCCGTGATCATCTTCTTCACATACGGCACCAAAGCATCCAGGACAACAGCCATGGCTCCTGTGTCCTAGCTTGTTTATCCTACAAATTAGTTGACATATAAATTCATGCAGATGCATCCATACATAGACGTGCATACTACTTAAACAGCTAATATCGTCTACTTAACCTGTTTACAAACATCCAGCAGATGTAGAAAAAGATAAAAGAGGAACAAAGTAAACAGCTTGAAAGAACATCTATTTATCTCTCTGTGTTTTGTGTGTTAGATAACAACACTGGTGATATTTTAATATGGTGCTAAGTGTTGCAGATTTGAAATGAATTCGTTTAAATATGCTTCTCACCAAAAAGGCGAAAAAGACTAAGCCTAAAAAGATGTCATTGGGGTTCCCCTGGCTGGCCGGCCTGGCCGGCCCAAGGCCGGGCGCCTCGGCCACCAAGCCGGCCTCCTGTGCGCTTGAGGCCGGCCCAAGGCCGGGCCGAGGCTGGCCTCCCTGCGCCCACTGCTGGCCGCCCCAGATGCCTGGCCGGCCTGGCCGGGCCAAGGCCGGGCACTCGGGGGCACTGAAGATTCCCCTCAAACGGTTACTTTTGGGGAGGGGTATAAATACCCCTCCACCTACCTCTAGCCAGCTACCACAAGAAGAATAGAACACCACCATTGTTGCAAAAGCTCAAAATCGATAGATCTCTCTCTAGCCACTCAAACACTTTGCCCTTCGGGGATTTGAGGGAGAAGACCTAGATCTACACTTCCACCAAACCGATTTGTTTTCCCCCTTGATTTGTGAGAGGGGGCTTGTTTCTCTTGTGTTCATTGGAACCCTAAGAGCTTGTGGTCCTTCGGAGCTTTGGGAGCTACGAAGACATTGCCGGGAGCCACCAATTAAGTTGTGGTGTGTGCCCCGGTCTTGGAGCATCGAGTCTTGGCGGCTCGGTGCATTTGGTGAAGACCCTCCAACTTGTGGAGTGTGCTTCATCCTTGTAAATGTTCTAGTTGTCAACCTCAACGGCAACATAGTGACTCGTGCCTCGCCACATCGGTGGTAGGACACGAAGGAGATACGGTGTGCCATTCAAGGCTATTCGGTGTTTCACCTTGGTGAACACCACACCGCTCCAACGGAGACTAGCTTCCATTGGGAAGTGAACTTCGGGATAAATCTCCGCGTCATCTTGTTGGTTATTCCTTAACTTACCTTTAGTTATTGCTACTAGCTTATTTCATTATATATCTTGTGCTAGTAGTCGTTTGCTCAACATATAGGGTTGTTCATCTAGTTGCATAATCTAGAGAACTTATATTTGAGCAATACCCAATTAAAAGAAAAAGAAGTAAAATTTGTAGTTAACCTCATCGATCCTTTCACAGCTGAATGGAAATATAAAGAACATGTTTTGTCCGTCATACCTTAGTTTGTCGAGAGGGAGACAATCTCAGCTCTTTGCAGAAGTATTTCAGCTCATGGGTGAAATGAGCAGGCCACCAGAGATGGTAATACATATAGTTGCAAAATCGAGGGAATCTGACGATTTGTGCTGAAGATTATATTTCTACTTGAGCATCAAGCAAGGTATCCGCTTGGCGCAAGTATCAAGCAAGGTGTTCCCCACAAAAAAAGAAGAGTATCAGGCAATGCCCCACCAAAAAGGAAAGCACACATGTATCAGAGTTTTTGTAGTGCAAAAATGTGACAAAGTAACGAAATCACATTAGATCACACAAAATGATACACACACAAATATTAGAAGAAACATGGAATCATGTGTTTAAAGTTGAAAGTAAAATTTTATTAAGATGTGTTAGTCAATATGGGATCGGGAATCAACCAGTTCAGCATGTAACTCCTTCACAGGATCAGGCCATCTAGGTGCAATATCGGCTATGACGAGGCCGACATCTAGTTTAAAGCAGATCCTACGCCATTGCAGTTATAAAGAAGTTAGTGTCCAGTTATCCGATCCTAAGGGCATGAGTAATAGATAGTATATCTATTAGTAGTGATGCGGTCAAAAAACGAAAATTCTGTTTGTAGTAATCTTCCAGGTCATCTATAGATAAGTTAAAGACACCTTGTACAACTGACCATAACTTTTTATTGCAAGACAATAGAGAACATGCATGAAATGGGCATAAACATGTCTATAAGGTGTACAAATTGTCTACAGAATTATAGACAATGACCTCACTCTCCCTTTCATTCGCTTTTCTCCACATCACAAAATATCTTAAGTGGCACCTCTTACAGACAGTTGATTTCACATTGCTGTAAATAATTTCTGGCACAAATATAATATTTTTTGTTACAGTAATATGACATGCTTCCTTCCAGGTTTTTTTGGTTGACGGTATGCTTCCTTTAGTATCATAATGATACTAAAGTAAGTTAGCCAGCATATTTCTACTTATAGTTGCTGACTTACTGTCAGGTGGTTTTCAGATGAGGTTAGTAACAGATGGTGAAATAGGTTTTCCACTAAATTTAGCTTTTATAACAGAACATAGAAAAAATGTACATTCGGAAATGTGGCGACTAGACGATCAAGCATGCAGTGGTGTTAGTTCAAAATGCAACATTATTGCTAATTTCAAACTATTCTTTGCGGTATCTTTGGGGTGTGTGATGGCAGCCCACAACCCTACTGTGGGAAACTCAGTGACGCGAACATCAATCATGATGATAGTTGAATTTTTTGAATGAAATCATATTTGAATCGAATTAGTCACTTACTAGGAATGGAATCATATAGAAGGTGTAATTCAACTAGTTACTTAAAAATTGTAATTCAACTACTAGTTGCTTGTACCCACAACCCTACTATGGAAAACCCCATCTTACTTTTTCCGCGCATAAAAAAAAGTTTCAGCAGATTGTCACTAAGTTATAATTTCCTAAAGAGTTATCAAATTAACTGAATGGGCTTGTTAATTTCTTGTTATACTTTGGCCTTCTTTAGCATATATGGAAAGTTATTCTGTGGACAATTTGTTTTTATTTGATTTTTAGATTGGGACACATTCTTAGAAGAAACTATCACGAAAATTCATTGGACACGACAAGAAAATATGATGCCAAATAAATTCTATAAAATACAATTTGTGTAGTGAGTAATGAACAAACCTTTCTGGCTAGCATCTACTTCCAGACCAACTACTATCATAGGCTGCCTCCTAGCACTATATTTTCTCCTCTGCGGAAATGCACGTTAGTTGACTATACTTGTCAGAAATGGTGTCATATTAAAGAAAATGCACAATTACGAAGTTACGCGACTCTTCTTAACATGAAAGATAGTGTGCTAAAGAAGTGGGTTCATGTAACATGTTTTACCTTTGTCAGCTTTGCTTATAAGGAAACGGGAATCCCAAATTAAAGTTTCATACATCAGGCATACAACTACTTATTCAGACATCAAAGAGCATCTAGTGGTTGAGGTCTAAAGAGTACAGATTAATCCCAATAGACTGTAAATAAATTTAATTCAAGAATAACAGCAGGCACTTAATTTAATAGTGGTAATTTGACCGAGAAAAGAAACAATGGCAAATGTTCGATTAGTGGCACGACCAAATCAGGCAATTAGCCTCCGGTCTATCCTATCACCAGCCAAAATAGTGATACAGAAGGCAAGCCATAGACAAAATTAGGGCACTTACAAGCAATCCAGCATCAGTGCATGGTGGCCATATCATGTTTTAGCACTTCCGCTGAATGAAGTCCACATAAAACTGGAACTTTAGGGATATACGCAAATAGTGACACTAAATATTGACCTCAGTATTCAGCAAATTCATATGCAAAGCAGCAGAAAGTAACGGACAGATTTCAGTTACATAGCATGTAGATTGGTACATTTTCTTCAGCAGGAACCACATGATCAACCTTATTTTCTCAAGTAACATAAATCAAACCCAAAATAATTATCACTTCCTTCATACAGTACACAAATTGGATTCAGCCTAGCACCAGTTCAATTTTGGCTGTTGAACAGGAGATCCCATCCAGGACTGCAAGTTTCTCATCGTTGCTCCACGTGCTTTGCTGTGTTACCAGTTCCCAGCCACAGGGTCCCTTTTCCTTGACATGGCCATGCTTAAAAAGTGCGACATGGCACAGTGCCGTGGATAATTCCATGGTGTACCTTACAAGGCGAAGATGTCTCTCTGTTCTCCGAAAACCAACAATCACCAGCTCCTTCAGATGGCAGTGGCACGAAGTTGAGGGTGGCTTCCATGGTATATCCTGGCCCAGCTCATCTTCGCATTGCGGGGCATGAACATGGAAGCTCTCCAGCAATGGTGCTGCCTCGATGAGGAGGTGGGGCCCTGAGACATCCCGGGAAGAAGGCACATCCACAACCAGTAGCCTCCTGAGATTCTGCATTGAAGAAACAGGATTCTTAAGGGCAATCCACAAACCTGGCCTGGTAAACTGGAGGAAAAGGTCCGTCATGCTATGGGCGCTTCGAAAGAATCGCATCAGCGTGCAATAGATGTGGTCTAGCATCAAGCGATTTAGGATAGTTAAACTCTGTCCTTCCAGCGAGCCAACAACGAAAACAAATTTCACATTCTCAAGGCACGGGGCTGCATCGGAGCACAATTTCACAGAGGCATACAATGTAGTAGCAAGGCTCTCAAGCTTCGGGAGAGAGCGGAGCTCAATTTTCCCCAACAAGTGGCCACCGTCAATGACAAGCTCCCTGATTCCTGACATGGGGGCGTCAAATACCAGCCTCCTGGGTACACCATGGAACCGGCAGGACACGAGGTGCAGAACTTGAAGCTGTGGGCACGCAGCAATCACGCCCTCGTAGACGGCCGCAGGCGTGGAGTTGGGCAAGTCTTGCAAGATGAGCGTGGTGAGTGCGGCGAAACCCCTGAAGCAGCGGGGGCAGGCAGTTGGCCAGCTTGAGGCTTCGTATGCGGGACTGGACCGGCTTTCTGCTGATGCGACCATGGGGGAATCTGTAGACCCGAGGCGGAAATGCGTTCGCCTCTGTCGGGGTGGCGACGACCTCGAGATCCCTGACGCCCCAGGAATCGACCGCGTCCATGACCAAGCGGTTGATCCAGGGAGAGGTGCTGCAGGCGAAGACCTCGAGCGATAGCTTGTTCACACGCCGGCGTCGCTGAGCTGCTCTGCTAGCCAAGATCAGGCCCTTGACGGAGGAGACCATGTTGCGCATGGCGAGACGCTCATATCGCCTGGTCACGGCGGTTAGCCTCCTCGAAGATTCGGGAAGCAGCGGCAGCGACGAGGCTTCGCTGCGGCGGAGGAGACATCGGCGGTAGCGCTGTGGTAGCGTGTCGGTGAATCTGAGATCTAGGACGGGCAGCTCGCGGAGGAGGTTAGCCCAGCGCCTGGAGAGCACCGCGGCGCCGAGCGCCGTGCGGGTGTCGAGACGGCGCAGGATATGCAGAAGAAGATCGTCAGGGAGCGCACTGAGGCGGTCCTCGTTGCCGGCCGAGCGAAGCCGACGGCGACGGAAGAGATCCTTCCTAGCCATCGGAGAATAATTTGGAGCTCCCCTCGCCAGCTCCGCGCAACCCCTAGCGCGCATGGCCCCGGACCATTTACCGGCGGAGACGACGCGCGGTGACGAAGGCGGAGAACGAGCGGAGATGTGACAGACCGAGCCTGAGCCGTGGCCCGTGCGGTAGGGCTTGCCGGCGCGGAGAAGGGGGGCGTTTAGAGGGCGAATCCTATTTGACGCTAAATGCGTCAGCTGACGAGGTTGCGCGCACTCCTACCGGTTTTGTGGGCTAGGCCCATTTACTGTTTTTCTGGTTTATTCCTTGATTCAGCTTCACCCATTCGTCCGCACTTCACGGTGGTGGATAGAAATGCAAGTCGTGATGATTCTCTGCTGCGTAAATACGCCACTGCCTAAAACGTTGAGACCGAATTCAATTTTTTTACACCACGTAAATTGTTCTTCACAGGTCTTAAAAGCATTGGGCACGAGAGAATTAATGCTGAATATTTTTATACTTTGTGTATTTTTTTCATATAGTATTCTGCAAAATCAATATAGGCAACAATAGTATGTTTCTCAACAAATATTTTTAGTAGAATACATGGGTGAACCATATCAAACGAAACCAAAATGAAAATGAGCCAATTATAGGTGAACCATATCAAATGGTACCAAAATGAAAATGAGCCAATTGTGGGTGAACCATCGTTCAGTGCGTTCGACCGTTTACTGCTTCGTTTCAGTGCGTTCCATTGTTCGATCGTTTTCCTTACGGACGTGTTCCACCCCGTTCAGAGCTAGGTCAGGAGGAAGGCAACGTGTTCCTGTTTTACTGCTTCTAGCATTCCAGGTTCTGGTCGTGCACCTCTTCAGAAAGTAAATTTTCTCATGCTGTATCCAATAAATTCTCACACTTGAAAACTATTTTTAAATTTCAAGATTTTTAGAAATCTGGATATTTTCAAATTTGAAACATCTTCCAAAAAAAGATAAACCAATTTAAAAATTAGAACTATTTTAATAAATAAATATTTTTTAAATATGAACCATTTAAAAAAACTAAAATTCGGCTGAACCGAAAATAATAGTGAATCAAAAATACCAGTGAACCGAACATAATAGTGAAACCGAAAATGACGGTGAATCAAAAAATAATAGTGAACCAAAATTTTTGATAAACCAAAAATAATAGTGAACCGAAAAGGAACCAAAATTTCGGATGAACCGAAAAAAATAGTGAATCAAAAAGTCATGTGAACCAAAAAGGAACCAAAATTCGGATGAACCGAAAATGATAGTAAACGAAAAATAATTGTGAATAAAAAATTATAGTGAAATAAAGATGTCGGTGAACCAAAATAATAGTGTACCGAAAAGAAACTAAAATTCGGATAAACTGAAAATTTCGGGTGAACCGAAAATAATAGTGAACCCAAAATGCCTATGAACCGAAAAGAAAACAAAATTCGGGTGAACCGAAAATGATAGCGAACGAAAAATTCCTACGAACCAAAAAATAATAATACAAAAAAGAAACTAAAATTCAGCTGAAACCAAAAATAGCGTGATCCGAAACTAAATTTTTGAAAAATGGTTCATATTTGAAAATTGTTCATTTTGAAAATGGTTCGTGTGAGCAAAAAATATAACAAACCAAAAATTTGGATTAAACGAAACTAACAATGAACCAAAAACACCGGCAAACCGAATAGTAATGAACCAAAAATAACTAAAATTTGGGTGAACCAAAATAATAGTAAACCAAAAATAATGGTGAACCGAAAAGGAATCAAAATTCAAGTGAACCGAAAAAAATAAGTGAACGAAAATTCGGATGAACCAAAATAATAGTGAACAAAAAATGGCTGTGGACCGAAAATAATAGTGAACAGAAAAGGAACCAAAATTCGAATGAACCAAAAATAATAGTGCATCAAAATTACCGGTGAATAAAAAATAATAATGAACTAATAAAAATTAAAATTCGGATGAACCAAAATAATAGAGAACCAAAATTAGATTTTTGAAAAATGGTTCATAATTAAAAACTGGTTCATATTTGAAAATTGATCATTTTTAAAAATGATTGAAAATTTAAAATACTCATATTTGAAAAAAAATCAATTCGAAAAAACACTTCAGATTTTGAAAATTGTTTATTTTTTGAAAATGGTTCTTATTTGAACAGAAATACCTACGAACCGAACCGAAAAGGAACTAAAATTTGGGTGAACCAAAAATAATATTGAACCAAAAAATACCGATCAACCAAAAATAATAATGAACCAAAAAGAAACAAAAATTCAGATGAACCAAACTAATATTGAACCAAAAATACTGCTGAACCTAAAATAGATTTTCGAAAAACATTTTATATTTTAAAATGGTTCATTATTTGAAATTTGTTTATTTTGAAAATGGTTCAAATTTTAAAACATTTATATTTGGAAAATGTTCATTTAAAAAAAATCATTCAATTGTTTTTCATTTTCTAAAAAAAATTGAGATTTGAAAAATATTCAGTTTTGTAGAAGTACAAAAAAGGAACAAAAACAGAAACAAACAAAAGGTAAAAAAAGGAAAAAGAAAAAATATTTACGAAACTAAAAGCATTGTTATCACAAAATAAAAAAATTATGCACATGATATTTTAAAAGATAGAAAAAAGATGAACTAAGGAAAAGAAAATAAAAAACAAAAAAGAGTAAAAAGGGAAAAAGATAAAAATAAAAAAAGAAACAGCAAAAACAAACAGAAAAAACAAAATAGGAAAAGAAAACGAACTGGACAAATCCGACAGGAAAAAGACCCATGAAGAAAATAAGGAATAAAAGAAAAACCAGCCGGAAGCTACTACAGAGTAGAACATTCCCAAAACCACGAAGAAGAACGATCTGTCCTCGTGCAATGCGATGCGTCTATAGTGAAGGAGTAAAATGGGCCGGCCCACGGAGTAACGATAGGCACGCAGAAAAGGTCGCAGAGGGTGCGCGTAATGACGATAACCGGCGCTACGAGCGTCAAATAGGATTCGCCCCGTTTAGAGGGACGGCGGCGGACTGGCGGAGACGGCGGATCGGGCCGGGACGGCGAGGCGGCGTGGCTTTTCTTTAGTGGGCGAGGCCGAGGCGGCGCCGTGGCTGGCTGGATTAGAACGATAGCTGGGCCTGAGTCTTGAAAGAGGCTTGAAATAAGCCCATAGTTGCGTTAATTTCTCACAGCCCACAAGCGATAAGCCCTTCTTATTCTTGCCTGCCTGGGCAAGACTCGCCGACCACTCGCGTGCGTCTCCATGGCCAACGACGGAGCAGCCGCCGGCGCAGATCACTCTCCTCCTTCTCCGCCTCTCCGTACCTCGGGGCCGAGCGACCCGCCCCTCGATGCCGCAACCTTCACTCACACCCCGTACTACTGGTAACCGACCCCTTCGCCCTGATGCGTACTTACTCCAATTGGTAGCCATGGCTGTACCACGTATTCTTAGTTCTCCCCGTCGTGTGCTCGAACACAGGGTGGTTCTTGGTAGGATCCTAGAGCTGAAAAGGTTTCTTAAAGACGAGAGAAATCCTTCCCTATCCAGTTATTTACATATATACAGATCTTACTGATTTGTGTTGAAGGTGCTTGAGAGTGTGTCATATTGGAATTTGATCTACGGATACAACAAACCGAGATAAATGAGGGGGTTGACTCCCACGTTGGTGACCTGATCGGGGGCACCAGAAACCAAAGACTGTAATTGGGGGGGTTGACTCCTACAAAGTTAGCCAACATATCTCTGCTTGTAATTTCTGACTTACTGTCAAAAAGATGGTTCTTGAATGAGAATAGTAATAGATGGTGCAATAACTAGTATTTTTTCCACTACATTTTCCTTTTGTCACAGAAAATAGAAAATAATGTAAGTTCAGGAGATGTGTTAATGTATCGAACATGCTGTGTTCTAAGTTAAGAGTGCAACATTGTTGCATAATTTCAAACTTTTTTTGCGCATCAATCGTTGTTCGCCATGAGCATCTTATTTGTAGTCCAATCAAGCACTTATTACTAAGAATTAAATCATGTTTAAACTTGTAACTTCAAACTAGTTGCTTGTACGTACAACTTGCCAAGCTTTGGCATATTATCATCTAGTTAGAATACCCTGATTGATATTAAAATTAATTGAATGGTCTTCCTAATTTCATGTCATATGTTAGCCTTCTAGGAAATCTGGAAGGTTATTCTGTGGAAAAATGATTTTTAGATTGGTTTGATTGATTATTAGTTGTTAAATATTGAGTAGGATTCTTCAACTGCAGTTTCTTTTTTACTATTGCGTGACACTCCTCCTAAAATTATGTAATGTGTAATGTACAGATTGATACCATTGTTTCATTCAAGTGTGTTGAATTATCGATGTTCACCCTCTTGTTTCTTTCACTTTAAAGTGTTTCTCTAAGGTTTATATATAATGCAATCAAAATTCAAAGTAATTTTCTGCTTTTATTCATTGAATAACCGCTGGATTTAATTTCCACTGTGTAGTGAAGAAAATGTGTACTTGCTATGTAAGGAACTGATTAGATCTGGACTTGCTGATCCTGCGGGCACTGACCTTTACGCCATTTTCATATCAAATGAGGAAAAGAAGGTGATTTGATTTGATATTATCTTCTCTATTATTCTTCTACTATTTTGGTGTGCTATTACTTCCCTTTGTTCTTAAATCCCTTTTTAGACAGCAGTTACCTCTTTTTTGGGTTACTTGTTATTGGCTCGTGATGTATTTTGCTTGGAATCCAGGTTCCTCTCTGGTATCAGAAAGCAGGTAGTAATGACGATGGATTTGTCGTGTGGGATTATCATGTAATCTGTATCCAGGTAAAAGCTAAATTAGTTTAGTGTCGCATTTTCTTTAGCTTCGTACTATGATTGAGCTCTACGTTTTTTTTAATGAACTAAGAAAAAGTTAAGTAAGCGAAGGAGTGAGGGCATGTTTCATTCTTTGCTACACTTAGCCCGAACAAAATGTAGGCTAGTTTGGCTTTTTGGACAACAATTTAGTCTGCCGTCAAATGTTCGGCATGCCAAAGTTTCTTATCACCATTGTCTACTTGTCATAGCCACAACTACTTGCCAAGACTCGCCTAATTTATGTGTGATGGCCAACCAAATATCCCACTCCTGATGTATTATTTTGTTTGATAAATTAAATTTGTCCTTATGGTAGGTTTTAGAATCTAGATGTTTTATGTATGGGTTCCTTTTTCTAGTTGTTAATATGCTATCCATGTCTATATGATGTAAAACACAGACACTAAGGGGAAGTTGTGATCGATGATGTGGAATTCTGAACATTATTGTTAGTACCCAGCTTTAATATAGATTGAGATTAAGATGTTATGCCAACATAAAAGTATTGCATTTTGTATGAAGTAGCATTTCATGGCACCTACTTACTGTTATGCATATGAAAGTCTAGGCGAAACAAAAGAGATGTTCTTGATCTTGTTTGGGATTTGGACTCCAGTCTTCCTTTCCCTTGCCCATTGCTCCAGTATATTTCTGAGGCCATTCAACCACTGTCATTTGGTGACTCCATCTATGGAAGGTAATGTTCTTACTTTTGGCGATACTTGTGCAAATACCAGTTACAGTCCACTTATACAAAGAAAGTAGATGGAAGCTGTCTGTAATGTATCTAAAACCTACCATGTGACCATGTACGTATTATACAGTTGACATGATGCTGCTATTGTTTTACATGAATATGTGTGTAGTGGCCGGGAAAATTGTTCAACAGTTTGGAAATTAGGAGTTAGCATGCATCATTTTCATGTATTAAATGGCTCTCAATGGTCTATAGATGGATCAGAATTGTAACATTGGTGAGAGCAAACTGTGATCGTATCCATGCAAGATTGCATGTAAACTGTGTGTCAACCTCCTCATATAGGTGTAATGAAAACCGCTACATACTAGTTCGAGATTACTCCTTTTGTGTGTGCAAATTATTGTGGTGTTGAACGATGGAGCTAGCCTATGTTGGCTGCACTGACACAAGAGAATGTAGATCTCATCCTAGGTTAGATCAAACATGTTCTGTTGCATCTCTATGTATATGTAAATAGGCGTACGTTTCTGTATCAAATATGGAGGGCATGAACGGTAGTTTGGTTTTGGGGTTGAAAATCAGTACTAACTATCTCCCATCTACTGTTAACAGACTTTTCCGTGTAGTTCATGGTCCTGTATTTCTTCGATCATTCGCATCGGATAGAAGCCACATGAAGGACCCCATGGGGAATTGGATTGCGTCACCCCCAAAATATGAACCAGTTGTCGCTGAAGGTATCAGATGATATGCCTGAACCATCATTGCACTCTATTATTCTCCTAGTCATCAAGTAGTTACTGGAAATATCAGTCATGCATAGAACATCTGGACATATGATGAGAAGCAGTAGTGAAAAAATTGAACATTATCTCTAGTATTCTGTTGAATTTATGTCATAACGATATCTTTGTAGTCCATGCTTAATTATAACTTGACAATGACTGGTCTGTTAAATTTGCAGCACGTTTAATTATTCTTGCTTCCAACCTGTTTCAGATGGAAACACCAATAACCTGAACGAGTACATCGCCATGTCTACGAATGATGTCGGCGACCTGGAAACTATGGTTAATGATGTCTACTCCAACAAACATGGTGTGGTGGCAAATGAAACCTTGCTGCCCAAGTTCTTCTCTCGGTTGGCTGAATGACGTCCTTAACATGATGAGCTCTTTGAGTTATCTTGATTATCGACGCAGTGTCAGGATTTTACCTTCTCGTGGACACATTGCCTTCCTTTCAGCGGTTGAGTTCTTATAGTAAGTGAGACATTATGAACCAGATTTTTAGGGCTATCTGGAGTTGTCAATCAACAGTATTGCGCTTGTTTAATGACGTCGTGCCAGGCCATATAGAAAACATGTTGTTTTTTGCTGTTGGTTTTTTATTGTTGTTGTGGAGGTACTCAAGCCTGAAATGCTGAAACTGTTGTGACTTCACTTTTTGAATTATTGGAACCTTCTTTAGTATATTGTGCTCTGAATATACTACAGTAGTGTATAACTGCGAGAAACATGTGCAATCTCAACTGCGCCAGCTGCTCTTCTATTTTCTAACAAACGGTCCAAACAACCAAAATAATACTATTAGCCTGATCTCAAACCACCACGCTAATAATTGCCTAAATGAAGAAGGATGGCCCTTGATCTTGCCTAATTCCAGCAGGATGATCTGTCTATATCATGCCAGGCAGGCCTTATCAGCACCTACTTTCCTGAGCTAAGATCTCTGCTTGACAAAAATAAGGTGCAACTCATGGATCACGGTTCGATTCCATTAAATCAATCACAGAGTTGCAAGGACAACTGACGTAGTACCAAGCGGGCCACTAATTAACGCTGCTTAGTCGCTGGCACCATTCAGCGCACGGCCGCGGTCCATGGTTCCCAAGATCGATGCTGCTTTCTCCAACGCACTGGCAAGTGGCAGTGGCGACTCGCGGTTTTGCATAGGGCCAAATGCAAAAAATACAAGGTTTCTGACCTGACAAAAATTCTGGACCTTATCATATGTCCAGATGTCCAGATGATCTATGCAAAAATACAAGGTATCTTTTTTTTTTTTGAAACGGGGAAATTCTTGAGCTTATCGATTTCTCTTTCCCCTCCCACACTCGGGCAGCTGAAGAAGAGAGGCAGCTTGATTGCTTTTACTGTGTGTGTTTGTGTGTGCATGATGGGGAGAAGAGGCCGTGACAGCTCACTAGAAACACTATTATTGTCTTCTCTTCTCTAGGTAAAATTAGGGAGTAAACTGTTCGTATTTGTCTCTGGTTACTGCCAATTACTGCCTTTTCATTTTTGTGGGTGGTCAAAGGAACATATGAATGTCACAAAAGGGGGCCTCCGCTGCGAAACAACAAAATGCCAGGTATGTAATCATGATGATGAGCCGACGAAGATGATATCACTTACGGAGTACAAATTCGAGACTCATGTAGTAATGTAAGCATACGAACAAGAATGATTACGGATATGTCTTTCCAAATGGTGGTTACGTTACGTATTCTTTTTTCATCACCTGTGAAAATATAGAAAAAAAAAGTTATAAGGAACACATGATAAGAAGATACTACATCGTCTTCAGTTGTTAGATTAGTGGGGCCTTCATGCATGATCGGTCTCCGTACAAATGTAATGACGCGATATGGAGGGATCTTCGACCATACTCCGTGGATCGTTGGCTGGTAGACTACACACGCTCTGTCTGTCACAGTTCATTCACGAGTCATGTCTGTTCCATCGTGTTGGTTCCAAGAGGGCATATCCACTATAATCCTGGATTTTTTTTTTCGCGAGAATAATCCTGGATTTCTTTTCTCTCCGTGTTTTAAAAATGCCACGAAAGAAGGCAATTCATACTTCTTGCAGGCCTACCACTGTCTTCAGTTGTCCTCCATGACACAAATGTATTATGCATACAGTGTAATGGGACAGAGTATCATGCATCATGTTCCTACTTGCCATGTACACTCTTACCTACTCTTGTACCACACTAGGAAACCTACATGTACGCCTTCCACATACAAAATGCATTGCTGATTTGGCAGAGATGTAATGTAGATCTGAATCAAGCTAACAGACTGTAATGTTCATAATCTGAACCTGTCATGCTGACACAGCATAGAGTGCAGTTCGTTTCCTTCAAATGTACCCTTCTTTGAACAAGCAGGTCGATCCCCAAAAATTCTTGCCAATTCCGACAAATTTCTGAGATAACTTACATCGCAGAAATGTCCCGTATCACATTAATGAATGCATTGAGTCCACATGATGACGCAGACAGCTGGGCAAGACATTCATACGGAAGGACGGCAATGTGCTCATGTCCCACACGGTTCATGTGATGAATATATTGGCAATGAATACGCCATTCAAAACAGACAAGAATGTGGCGCCAATCAAATTTGTTGACGGATGGATGCTGACGAAAAGACTAGCCAGCCGCCATGCATAAGTTCTCTTCCCAACCCATTGATAAGGCTGGTGCCAGTGCACCGCCTCACTATCGCCCGCCACGTCAGCTTTTACCCCCACTCTCACCGCACTCTCACCTCACTCTCATCTCACGGTGCCAGTGCATGGGCTGTAGTCCCAGGCTATAGCCACATCACCTTTTTTCCTTACCTTTTCTTCCAGGCGGACCCACACGTCAGCCTCTCATGCCCGCCTCTCGCCTCTCTCTCGCCTGCAGTCGCCAGCGCGTCGCCCCGCTCTCGCCCGCCTCTCGCCTCGCTCTCGCCTCGCTCTCGCCCGCGCCATGGTGCCAGTGCGGGCTGTAGTGGGGCGGTAGCGCCGCTCCCGCCCGGCGATGGATCCACCGCCCGCCGCTCCCGTCTCGCCCGCCTCTCGCCTCACTATCGCCCGACAGCGGGCGGTATCGCCCGGCCTCTCGCCTGCGTTGGCACCAGCCTAATACATTTGTGAAACACCATGGTTGGATTTGTTTGTTCCCCAATATGAAATTCCGGTAGAGCCTTCATTTGAGCAGGCAATAAAACTGGGCAGCTGCCCATTTTTTGGTGGAGGTTTTAGCCGACACAGCCAAGATCCAATAAAACGAAGCAGTGCCAGTATATGAATGGCGCCTCATTCTTATCTATTTTGAATGGCGCATTCATTGCCAATAGCAGCATATCACTGTTGCACGCCTAGCACATGGAAGGGTAAGAGCATGGCAGGGTAGCAATTCTTTATGTACCTTCTGATTTTTTAAGAAGGAAATGTCAAAATATTTTTCTCCCTCTTAACATCCACTTCAGCACCAGTCGTATCTAGATACAGATCAATGGAGCACTTGGTGATTCTTCTATGTATGCAGACACAGGAAAAAGAATGAAGGAAGCTGCACAAAAACTACAACAATCTATTTCAACTAACGCATGACTTCAACGGATGGCCATTTTGAAGCTCCACATGATATGGATTGGAAGCAGCAAAATGAATATCAGTTGCTTACACGGAGTGAGAATTGCATTTGAAAAAACCCGGGTGATGTATCATCTCATTCTCATGACCTGCTGTGTGCTGTTGTTCAGACTTCAGTTTCAACATTACCAGTTCCAGGTGACCTTGATGACATTACCGGCACAGCAGTAATGTTGCAACTAGCTAGGATTTGAACTCCATGGTCTTACTGATAAATCATCACAGGTCAAAACCAGGCCATTCTGTTTGGATAGAACAGAAATTACCATCCCAGCACCAGAAGAATAAGATCCATACCTCACGAGCTTTGTCCTTGAGAACAGGCTGCCAACATTAACTGATTAAGCTGGCCTCAAGAAGAGTTGTATGATCTGAATTTTCTCCCATCCTGCATTGGATTTTCTCTTCTTTGTCCCGGATCTTCTCCACATTGTGTTGGACTACCTCTGTATGCTCTTGGACTTTTCTTTCATTTTCTTGGATTTTCTCTTCTTTGTCTTGGATCTTCTCTACATTGTGTTGGACGACCTCTGTATGCTCTTGGATTTTCTCAGCTTTGTCAATGATTTTTGCCCCGTCATTTCTTGGATATTTTCTGCTTTATTGATTTCCCCTAGCTTTTCTTGGATTTTGCCTTCCTTCTCTTGGATTTTCTCTGCTTTTTCTTGGACTTCATCTGCCTTGCCTTGGATTTTCTCTGCTTTTTCATCTGCCTTGTCTTGGATTTTCCCTGACTTCTCTTGTTCTATCACCACTTTGAGCTTGATGTTTGCATCTAAACGTGAAAGCTTTTCAGCTTTACGAGGTGACTCTGATTCAACTACTTTTACAGTTTGGTTCCTCCTTAGAATCAAGACTGCATCCTTTTCAATAAGATCACCGGTGCCACGCACTGTTCTTGCCCGACGAACGCCAAATCTTTGGCCAGCAACACCGTCGATTCGAGCCATGAGCTCCAAGAGATTTCTCCGCTCCCCATCCCCTGCCTCGGAGAAGACCTTCACATTCTTCAACGGCCGCGGTGGTTTCCTGGCACCCACCAGCGGCACCAACTCCTCCAAGGCTGCATTTTCGGCCTCCTTATCGTCATCATCAAATGCCAACGCCGAAGTCGATTCCTTCTCTGACGCAGCAGCAGCAGTTCGCTTCGAGACGGTCTTCTGAACATCAACAATCGCGCAAGGGTTCCCTACGACGGCCATCCCGTTCCACACCTTGGCAGACACGGCCTTGCTGAGGACGCTGAGCCGCTCCACGATGTCGGACATGGAAGGCCGCCGCTCCCTGTTAGAGCGCACGCAGCTCGCCGCCAGCACGGCCAGGTCCCTCCGGGCGGCCGGGTCGCGCGGGGGAGCCACCCGCGGGTCGAAGAGCGCGACGACCTTGCCCTTGCGCAGCAGGGGCACCGCCCACTCGACGACGGAGGGCGGCGAGTACTGCACGTCGATGGCCTTGCGGCCGCTGATGATCTCCAGCAGCAGGATCCCGAAGCTGAAGACGTCGGTCTTGGTGCTGAGGCTGTCCGGGGTGACGTAGGCCGGGTCGAGGTAGCCGAGCGTGCCCGCGGGCGCGGGGGAGGCGGCATTGCTGGTGCCGCCCCCCGCCTTGGGGACGCGGAGGGCGAGGCCGAAGTCGCCGAGGTGCGCGTCGAGGTTGGCGTCGAGGAGCACGTTGGCGGCCTTGACGTCGCGGTGGATGACGGCGGGCTCGGCGTCGTGGAGCGCGCGCAGCGCCCTGGCGGTCTGCAGCGCGAGGCGGACGCGGCGGGGCCAGCCGGGCGGGCGGCGTGAGGCGGAGCCGGCGGCGGAGGATGAGGAGGAGGAGGAATTGGGGGAGTGGAGCAGGTCGTAGAGCGTGCCGTTGGGCATGTACTCGACGACGAGGAGGCGGGGGCGGCGGCGCGGGTCGTCGGGGCCGGGGTCAGAGTAGCCGAGGAGGTTGACGAGTCGCGGGCCGCGGAGGGAGGATAGGATGCGGATCTCGTTGTCCACCTCGGCGCGGCGCGGGGAGGGGCGCTTGACGGCGACGGCGCGGCCCGAGGGGAGCACGGCCTTGTAGACCGCCCCGTGGCTGCCGCGGCCGAGCAGGGCCGCGTCCGCGAAGTGCGAGGTGGCCGCCTCCAGGTCGTCGTATGAGAACCGCTCGATCTCGGGCGGGGAGGCGGCGTGGGGCGGGCGGGCGCCGGACGAGCCGGAGCGGCGCGAGATGGGGAGCGGCGAGATGGCCGTGATGGAGCGGCAGGTGGCCGCGGACGAGTCCGCCCGGCAGGAAAGATACCCCATTTGGGCCGGCCCGTCGCGGTGTGTGCCGGTGCCGGTGCGGAGCGAGGCGGAGGGGGATGGGGAGGAGGGAAAGGGGATCCGGAGAAGAAGAAGAGAAGTGGAGTCGGAAGGGGCTGCGTGTGTTGGGGGAGCGTTTGGTTTGGCTTTGGTGGGAGGAAAATCGAACGCACGGAGAAAGGTAGGGGCGGGCCTACGTCTCCGGTCTCCGCGCGGCGCGGCGCGGCTGCGGGACCCGGGTCGGGGCCGGGCGCGGCGGTAAGATTTTGAAGCCGGGCGGCGACGGATTGCTTTTCCGTCGGAAGCGGCGTCGGCGGAAACCAGATTAGAGTCGAACAGTTATGAATTATTTGTACCGCCGGCGGCCATGTGGAGATGGTGAACCACCGGCTCTCGGCGCTTTCTCGCGTGGAAGACGGGTCAGGCTGGATCGTGGCGGTCGCTGTTGTTGGGTGGTGCTCGCCGGGTGCAGCAGGAGGGAGTGGGGCTGTGCTTTCTGTTCCTCTCTTCGTGTCCGGTCCCGGCGAGTACTTGGGACAGGTAGATACGTACCAGTGCGCATGCGATCTTTGCTCTTTTGGCCTTTTCAGCAACCCTCATTTACTCACATCGATTAATCAAACCAACTCCAGTTATGAACAATCGAAAAAAAGAGAAGCGACTACACCCAAGGCGTCTTATGGAATTTAATCAACGGACAATATTTGACTAAACATAGCTAAGCATATAATACAATCATTATATATAATATCTCCGGCCAACACATAAAACCTATGGTTCATAAGGAGGGGAAAATGCGATGGTTTAGGGGACAATGCATATCATAGGATACTCTATGTTTTGATCAAAAGCTGACATTGGAATCGAATGCAATATTATGTTGGATAAAATAATTGTATAAAAAATAAGATGCTATATGTCAAGAAGGTTAGATTATCTCTTGCCTTGCTGATAGTACTGGTCGCACTGCTCGTCGAGATATTGTGCTGGAACCTCGCCTCCTAAATCTATCGAGACACAAACAATAACAGGAAACGAAATAAATAACACGAATACAAAAGTGCAATGCACACTCATGATGAGATAGCCAAATTACGCACTGAAATGGTATTGGGCATGTCCCACAAGTTAAATAGAACCCCTAAAATAATTATCGCAATTAACGGGTTATAACTCCATATTTAACTTAGTGAATTAAGCGTTTACCCAAAATGTCAAGTACTATAATATGAATTCTACATGCATGAAAATGACATTATTAGATAGGTATTGTTCTCCTGATCATTTTGGTACTTCGTTTGCAATTTTCCGATTAACGATGATAAAATGGCGATTTAAACAGTTATGCAATTTAAATCATTTTAACCAATTCGAAAATAACATCAAAGTAAAAATTGGTTTCATGCTGTGATCTTAACATAGATAGATAGCACTTGTTTTGCTGTTCATTTTGGTATATCATTTGCAATTTTTGGATCAATATTTATCAAATTATTATTATTCCAAAATTGGAATTAAATCTGCCATTTTAGTAATCTCAATTTAACAGCAATTAGAATATTCATTTTAACATGTATATAGAACTAACAGATGGGTATTAATTCCCTGAACAATTTGGTACCTTATTTGTAATTTTTGGACCAATATTCAAATTGTTATGAATTTCCTAATTATTGATTTAAATCTGCCCTTTTTATGTTTAATCAAAACAGGCAATTTAATTTAACCAATTAATTCCAATAAGTTCACTATCATGTAGGGTTTATTATCCTGAACATTTTGACATATAATTTACATTTTTATGAGTTATAACACAAAAGATATTGAATTTAGAATTACAACTCATTTTCTGGAATTTCAGGAAAACAAGAAATTAAAAGAACACATGACGTCATCCTGACGTCACAAAGGGGCTGGGGCTCGGTTGATCACGAATTCGTCGTTTTGGTTCGGAATTGGGAGGCGGAATTTGCCCTACGAGCTAGAGGAGGCCGAGAGGAGTAGGGGGTGGCGGAACGGACCAAATGGTCACCGGACTTGGCCACGGTGATCGCCGGAGCGGAGCTCCGCGGTCGGTGCACGTCGACCGAATGATACACAGAGAGAGAAGGAGGACCAAGGTGTCCTGGAGGACCAGCATCTCACCCTTGAAAGAACAACTATGCCCGAGATGTCGCCTAGAGGGGGGGGGGGGTGAATAGGCGATTAAAACTTTTTCTATTTAGGGCTTGATAATTGCGGAATAAAACTAGGTGTTTAAATTAACAAGCCAACAACCTAAAATTCTAGGTTTACCTAAGTGCACCAACAACCTATGCTAAACAAGGCAAGTAACAAGATGATAGCAAGATATAGACTTCAAGCACGATGGCTATCACAATGTAAATTTGCATAAGTAAAAGCTCGGGTATAGAAATAACCGAGGCACGCGGAGACGAAGATTTATTCCCGAGTTCCTCCTTGTTAAGGGAGTACGTCTCGTTGGAGGGGTGTGAGCTCGCCACAAAAGTCCTACTCAAGATGCCACAAAGGCCTCACCCTATTCTCCGATGAACCTCACCCAAGGGATTGGTTCACCTTCCACTATCGGAATCCTTCGGGGCGGATTCCGGAGCCCTTTACAACTCTTCTTGGGCACACACCCACAACTCAATTGGGGCTCCCAAACTCGTGCCGAAGCTTCACAACTCGAAGTCTTCGCGGCACCTCCAACCGTCTAGGGTACACAATGCACCCAAGAGGCAACAAGCTCTTGGGAACACAATGCACCCAAGAGTAACAAGCTTCTCAACCTTCAACTTCACGTATCACCGTGGGGAGAGCAACCCGATGCAACTAATGCAAAAGGCAAGAACACACCAAGTGGTCAAATCCTTCTCTCTAAAATCCAACCAAAGCAACTAATGCTATGGAGGGATTTAGGAGGAAGAACAAAGGAGGAACACCAAGAACTCCAAAATCTAGATCCCACGAGTTCCCCCCACTTAGAGGAGATTTTGTTTGGTGGAAATATAGATCTAGATCTCCTCTCTCTTTTCCCTCAAAGATATGCAAGAATCATGGGAGGAATTGGGAGAGAGGCAAGCTTTTCATGGTCAACAATGGTGGGAGAGAGAGGGGAAAACGTGCTTGGCTCTTTGGGGAAGAAGGGGGCCTTATATAGGTCCCCAAGAGAAAGAGCCGTTGCAGGAAAACTTACCCCGGAGACTCCGGTTCTGTCCAGGCCGGAGACTCCGGCCCAAACCGGAGACTCCGGGTCATTCCGGGTGTCTCCGGCAGGGCAACAGAGCCGCGCCACCCGTTCGACGAAAATCCAAAGTTTCAGGCCGGAGACTCCGGTCTAGGGCCGGAGACTCCGGCCTACAGAAAACCTGCAAAAACAGCAAAACGAAAACTGCAATAACTTTTTCACCCGGACTCCGATTTCGATGATCTTGGACTCGTTGGAACCGCAACGAAGAGCTCTACAAGATCATGCAGAGAAACATCATAGTCCTACAAAGGAGAATAAAACAAAATGTATAAAGGTAAACCTTCTCTAAAAAGGAATAACCGGTAAATTCTCCAACATCAAAAACCAACAAGTTTTTCATCAAGACTCCGTTTTCTTTGATATTGGGCTTGTTTCAAAGATAATCACAAGCCCTACAAGATCATGCATATACACATCATAGTCCATCATGTGAGGAGGAAATCATAAGGAGAGAGTTTGACCTCTCTTAGAAAAGACAAACCGGTAAAACCTCCAATATCAAAAACGCAAGAAGATAATCATGAAATCCATTTTTGATGAACTAGAGCTTGGTATGGAGATGAACACAAGCTCTAAATTCTCACATGGATAAAAGCCAAATAACAACCAAGAAAGATGATTGCATGGATGCAAAGGTTTGAGCTCTCCACGAACGATACGATCACGATACTCGGTCGAGAGCCCCTCTTGATAGTACGGCTATCTATCCTATAACCCGGTCTCTCAACTAACATCATGAGACCGGTAAAATAAAAGCCCTATCAAGATCATACCTTTGCCTTGCGCATTAAACCACTTGAGGTTGATGAAGACGATCTTCATCTCCTCAAGACGAACCATCTTCTTGATTGCGCTTCGCTTGGTGAAGAATCACATGACGCTCCCCCATACACCAAGATGGGGAGAGCACTCTTCGGCATATCTTCACTTGAACTTGAGAGTTGATCAACCCGCACAAAGCCTTGATCAACCCAACACTTTTCTTCCATTGAGCTTGACTCCAACAAATGGAGATCAAGCAAAGCACCTTGCCAACACATGGAGACAAGCTTGGCCTTGATCAACAAGTGATCTTCTACCTTGACCTTGACTCCAACCAATGGAGACAAGCAAGCTTGGCCTTGGTCAACAAATGATCTTGACACAAGCTAAAGGACAACCTACACATAGAGCTCAATGCAAATATTAGTCCATAGAGATTGTCATTAATTACCAAAACCATGCATGGGATCAACCATGCACTTTCAACCCTGAGCACGAGGGAGCGCTCGATGGAGGCGGAGGAGCTCGAACGGCGACGAGTTCGAGCTCGGACGGCGGCGGGCCGAGTCGGAGAAGGTGGTTCGATTCGTGCGAATGGGGGCTCCCTCGCACGCACGGCTCGAGGAGGAGGTAGAGGTGGTTGATGCGGAGCTTCCAGCGTGGTCGGTTCGGCCCGGGGTCGACGGAGACGACGGCGATGCGGCGGCGGCTCAGCTTAACCCACGGCCATGGCGGCTAGGGTTTGGGTTCCTGCAGCGGGAGGGGGTGATGGGGGGAGAGAGAGAGAGCAGGCGCGGCGGGGTGATTCTTATCCTCCAGGGGGGCCAGGGAGCGAGGAGGTGCCGAGGAGGCCACGGCGACGCGACGGTCGTGGCGGCAGTGTTTTCCCTGTCGCCACAGGGAAGAGGAAGGAGAGAGAGTTGACAGTGGGGGACCCACTGTCAGAGATTTAAACTTTTCCCCCTATTTTTTTAATTCCAGTAGGGTTTAGGGATTTAATTGAGGCCCTTAAACAATTTTAAAAATTCTGGAAAAATTCACAGAGGATCCCCATAACATTTAGCACCTCCACAAAAATTGGTGTTGCAATTTAAATTGGTTTGCACAACATTTGTTAATAGGATTTAATTATAGTCATTTTTGATAATTTCCAAAATATATTTATTTGGAGCACTTCGGCATTTTCAAAAATAATGAAATTAATCATGGAGGTTCCCAACATATAAATGAAGCTCCCCATAATTTTATTCTGAAGTTTGGAAAGGTTAACTTGGTTTCAAAAATAGAATTTGAATTGAACCAATTTTGAGTTCTCAAGTTTATTTATTTGCTTGTTAAGAATTTACTTTTAACAAATAACTATAATTGGATTATTGGAACTTCCTGAACAATTTGGAAGTTCAAATTTAATTTGGTTTTGCCATTTTTGGCGATGCATTTAGTTTGGGATTTTGGGAAGGGTTTTGCTTCCTTTGTTTTAACTTCCAAGTGTTGCTTTATTTAAACTTAGCAATTTAAATGGATGCCATGATGCAATGTTGCAAAGCAAAATGTAAAAAATTGGCCCATATTTTAGGGTACCAAACTGGGGCTGTTACAGTCTGCCACCACCCGTGGCCGGCGTCGCTACCGCGCCGCCTCGCCGCCCCACCCTACCCGAGCCGCCACCTCTGTCGGTCCGCCGCCCCCCGGTCGGCCATCCCTCTAACCCTCCCCCCCCCCCCCCCCCACACACACACACACCAAACCCTAACTCCAGTCCCCGGCGAGCTCCCGCACCCTAACCTTAACTTCGGTCGCCGGCGAGCACCCGACCCTCCCCCCCCCCCCCCCCACCCTCCCTGTTAAGTTACGGCCTCACCTCCACCGGCAACGCCGCGGCCAGCCGCGTCATGCCCATCTCCGGTGAGGTCCCGGCCTCACCTCGTCGGGGACGTCGCGGCCAGCCGCGTCGTCCCCGTCTCCGACGAGGTGCTCCGCCGCATCTGGGCCATCTACGGATTTGCCAATTTCAGGGCGCCCTATGATTAGATTTTCCAAAAAAAAAATCCAGTTATGAACACCAAAATTATTACGGTGAGATAGGGGCACAAGGCTGGTCTAATGGCAGGGGTTGGAGGCTCATGATTTTTTATGAAAACATTTAGGCGCATGTTTTTTTCTGAATAATTTGAATGGTACGTCAAATATTGTCTCTATACGAGAAATTTATGTTTGTTTTAGTCAACACTGCACAAAATCGATTCCGAACCATAAAAGAATGATTAGATCTAATCTATTCCGAAATCGAATATTTCTTTTTACGATAGCTAATTCTTAATCTAACAAAACCCGACTCTCAATGTACTAAATGGGGTCCTTAAGTAAGATTTGAGAGTATTTCGGCCACCTTATGAGGTGGTAGAAACCAATGTAGGCATGTGATGGATTATGTTTATAGTAGTTTGGATTTGTATATATTTTATTGATCTAAAAACAATGAATTGGATTACTCCAGTCAATGTCTTTGATTAACAATGTGAGGATATATTCGATAAATTTTTATAAATGATGGTTAAAACTCTCTTGAAAGATGTGAATTTACGCATAAAATGATATCATAATTCTAAGTTTTGATGAAATGGTAACAAAATGAGACAAAACAAGAAAGAGGAAGACATCAAGTCATTCTTGATTACTTTTAGAATGTGGACACTTTCTAAATTACCACTGATTTTGACCATCTGTCAAATGAGTTATCTTCATGTTTGTTTCAGAACTTGTTTTGTGTTGATTATTTTTGTAAGATTTTCATTTGAAACTTGTCTTGCATTTAACAAAACCCACAGGACGAATATATTTTGACAAAATGTCAAAGTGTTACCTTTGCTGCAACCAAAAAAATCGAGATATCGAACTGATGACTCTATTATATCAACGAACCAAAGCAGAGTCCAATCATAAGAACAATATGATGTTTTGCATTTTTATCGTATATGTTCTCATACTGATGTTCTTGCTTTAGATAGAGCATGATCCAAGTGCGAGAATCAATCATAACTCATTGGACAAAAATATGTGTTATCCAAGAATTCGAAAGGAGAGATCAATCTAACTTATTGACATACAATTAATTTGTGTTTTAAGCCACTGAAGTGAACCTTGATGATATTTAATTGGTTAAATACATAACTATTCCCGTTGACTAATTTTAACTAATTTGGACAGTTAAAACTTATCCATCCATGTTTTAAAAATTATGTTAAACATAATTTACATCCTTAATGTGGGATGGGGTCGATTGCCCCCCCCCCCCCCCCCCCCCCCGTCCACACACACACACACACAATAATACTAATGAAACAATGGTATATGTTTTTTACTCCGCGAAAACTAAAACTTGAACCGTCCTTCACCACTATCTAATGAGGCGCTACTATCTTATGGCTTGACAATGTTTTTGTGGATCGCATTTGTGTGATGGAACGCTAGAGGCCTGAATGATCCAGATAAGCATGCTACAGTCTTCTCTATACATTTATGCTTATAGGAAACAAAATTAGAGGTCATTGAGCAGTTCACGGACGCCTTCTTAGAAGGGTTCAGATTACAACATTTTGCTTACCAGCCAGCTATTGGCAGTCGAGGCGACATCCTCCTGCTCTGGGATGAGGATGTCGTGCACCTCTCTAATTTCACATTTGTAGACTTCTATCTTTCCGCCACGGTTGAATTCATCCATTCCGAACGGTCCTATCAAAATTACCTTTGTCTACGGGCCTTGCGACCAAAGTATAAAGGAGGCCTTCATCAACAAGTGGCTTGCACATAAACCTCATACAGAATCCAAATGGCTAGTAAATGGTGATTTTAATCAAATCTATCGCACGCTTGACAAAAACAAGCCGACTTTTAGTAGACACGGGATGCTGAAATTTTGAAAAACCCTTGAGCAAGCCGAGCTCTAAGAAATCCATGTCCAAAATAGACGGTTTACATGCAGTACGAGTGTCTCAATCCTACCCTTAGAAATCTTGACTCCTTTTTGGTAACAGAGATTGGGATATCCACTTTGATATTCATATCCTCCAAGCCCTTTCATCCTCACTTTTTGGATCACTCCCCTCTTTTGCTTGCAAACAATCGTGGCCCTAAACGGCCTAGGAGCTTCCGTTTCAAGAATTTTTTTGTTACATATGCCCGGATTTAAGCAATCCGTCGAGAGAGCGTGGAACTGGCTGACCAATCATACTGAGCCATTCCACATCCTTTTTCATAAGCTAAAAAAATGTGTTCCTGCTCAAAAGATGGAGCAAATCTCTCTTCTCCGGTACCAAACTTCAGCTCCAGACGGCTCTGTGTATCATCCTCCACCCCGACTTGGTTATGAAGAGTCGTCCCCTCTCGCTTGATGAAATGAATCCTTCGAACTAGAGTTAAGACGTGGCATGTGACTCGATGCCCTTGAGAGAGCTAGAAAGAAACAATATGCATGCATTAAAGAACTAAAAGAGAGTGACGCCAATATTAGGTTTTTCCATCTTCTGATGAATGCAAGGCGTCGTTTTCACCGAGGTAACAGATGTGTCACTTCCCAGAAGACAAGAGCGATGTTGTTCACCATCACTTCTCAAATATGATGCGCAAATGGCCACGTAGGGAACATGACTTTAACTCGGAGGCCATCAACTTTAAATAGTATGATCTTAGTGATTAAAGTACTAAAAGAGGGTGACGCCAATACTAGGTTTTTCCATCTTCGGATGAATGCAAGGTGTCAAAAAAATTATTCATCATTTGCGTCGAGGTAACGGATGGGTCACTTCCCATGAAGAAAAAATTATTCATCATTTCCTCCTTCTCTCGACGCTTTTTCGCGTGGAAGACTGGTCAAGATGGCGGGATCGTTGCGGTTGCTGTTGTTGGTGGTGCTCAGCTCGCCGGTACGATGGAAAAGGGTGTCGCAGGAGAGAGTGGGGTTGTGTTTTCTGTTTCTGTCTGGTCCAGGCGAGTACTTGGGACAGGTAGATATGTACCTGTGCGCATGCAATCTTTGCTCTTTAGCCCTTTCCAGCAAACCTCACTTCCTCGCATCGATTAATCAAACCAACTCTAGTTGTGAGCAAGTTGTTAGTACGACGAGATCGGTGCACAGGGTTGACCTAATGGGGAGCTGCTATCTTAAAGGGTGGCTGTGTCCTGGTAGAAATTCCGACAGCTACTTTCGACTGTCGGAACGAGAGAGAACAGGGAAAGAAGAGATGGAAGAGCAGCGCTATCCAACGAGCGGGAGAGGAGGAGGAGGAGGAAGAAGAAGAAGAAGAAGAAGAAGAAGAAGAAGAAGAGGACCACCCACTTGAAACCCTGCACGCCACCCCGCCGCATAGCCCTCCTCGAAGCACCTCCACCGCATGTCCGATGCTGCCCCCGCCATCCCTTGAAGGCTCGGCCCATCAGTTTCATCTCCGGCACACCCAAACCTAAGTGCTTTGCTCACCGACGCCTTCCCCGTCACGCCCCTAATGGTCAGCAATACCGACTCGTTTAGTGTAGATGTTGTGGCATAAGTGGTGGATGGTGAGCTCCGATGTTGTGGTACGTAGTGGGAAGGAAGGAGAATCGTGGAGGAGGAAGGGGATCGATGTGTGCTTATAGGGGGCAGATTAAATGAACCAGAGAAAAACGGAAGGGGTGAAGAGATAAGGGTGGTTGGGGGCATGGTGTGGACCGAAGTACACTTGAGTGCCCCCCCCCCCCCCCCCCCCCCAGTTTATAAAATTTGTATTTCCTTCACAGGTTAAGGAAAAAATCGTAAAAATCGAAATTTGTAGAATTGGGTCGTGTGAAATGCCCCCATTAAAAGTGTATGTCTAGGTCCACCTTTGGTGTGTGTCTGTGTGTGTGTGCGGGGAAGGGGAGGGGGGGGGGGGGGGGACCGTGGACGTTCGTCGCGCGGTCATCGTGCTAGAGCTCCTTTGAGTCTAACGTGACGCAGTGAAGTGTTATACTGTCCTTTCCATTTTTAAACATAGTTTCAGAAACCTGATTGTTTTCTGAAATAGCAACAAACCGGTGCGGTTTCGTGGTCACGGGGTTGTGGCTGGTGTGCCTGTGGCATATTTAAAGATCCAAGCTGAACGGACCGGAACAGTCGTATACTCCCTCTCTCTAATTAATAGTTAATGGACATAATTAATCGATTGGGATCATGTAATCTCACTGCCACTGCCTCCACTCCACCACGACGCATGTGACGGCAACCAAACCAGTACTGTACTATAATCTCACGAGGCAGCAGAACAGAAGAAAGGTAAGTAGAAGCGATGAGCTTGTTTTAAGCTAACCAGATCTCTGACGTGGGAATGGGACTGGGATTAGCCTAGCCGCCACGCGACGTACCACTTGTCGTTCCATCCGGTCAGCGATCCCAACGCACGTGCCCCTCACACAGTTAACCTGTTTTTTTTTTTCCTTTCTGAAATAGTGTAGCATCAGCTCTAATCTGATCCGCCTCTGCGAATTCTTTTTTCATCGACTGCACTGCTGGTACTCCAGTAGTTATTCTCGTTGACGAGTACTAACCACGGGAGATTGATTAGAATCTTCCGGTGCATGAATTTACCAAGTTGACTTCAGTGTCTTGTCAGGGCCGGTAAGATTGCAGCTTATTTTACTGTGATGGCCGGTGAGTGAGATTTGACAATGATGATGATGAGTTTCGTTTCGCCACGGCAAACGAAACAGGATTTGACATTGAGTTGTTGGAAGAGTCCATCGTGATGCTGTGACCCGACCCCAGCCAGACCCCTACGAGGTAAGGCGTAGCCGTTGTGCGTCTCCATGAAAAGGGCCCTCCGTCTAGTTGAGGCGGGAGCACAGTTGCGTCGATGGATTTTGTTGGTGGTTCATCCGCGCCATGCACGTCTTACAGCATCTCTGGTCGTCGCCCCTAAAGCCCCCCCCCCCCCCCAACCAACCCTATGAGGCACCCCGGTCGAAAAACGGCCCGTAGTCGCGCGCCTCATAGGCCGATCTCGTCCGGGACGGCCCGTTATTTCGTCCGGCGCACGGAAAGGCCACGCGCCGGCGCTAATATCCCCGCAGCCACGCGCGCTACCCTTACCACCGGCGTGACCATCGCCGGCGCGCACTGGTGCGCCGGCGGTAGTGCTTTTCCTAGTAGTGATCGGTGTCGCCGGCGTGCCGGTGCCTGACGCGCCGCGCATGAACTTCTGGGACGGCGAAGGGCCGCCGCCGCGCGAGCGGAATATCGAGGGCCGGTACGCCTTCTGGGGCGTGCCGGGCCGCACGATCGCCGCCGTCATGGCACACATCGACGCCGGCGACGAGCCGCGGCTCGAGGCGCCCACGGAGGTGCCGCCACCACCACCTCCCCCGGCCCGCCGATGGGGATCGAGGGCTACGACGTTGTCCTCCTCCCGGACTACGTCGTCCTCCTCCCGCCGATCGACGCCGTCCTCCTCCCGCCGATCGACGCCGTCCTTCCCGTTGCGAGCTCCGAAGCCGGAGCCGGGAACCGGCGATGTCGTCATCGGCTCCGCCTCGAGCTCCAGGGCGCCGCCGCCCCCCAAGAGGGTGAAGATGGAGGCGCCGTCGTCGCTCCTGCAGGAGCTGATGGCGGCGCAAGAGCAGCTCGCCTCCGCTGACGACCCCGAAGGCATCGCCGCCGCCTTCGAGGCGTCGGTGAACACCGTCCTGCCGCTCGACGCGGCGCGGGCGTGCGAGTGGTCGCTCCAGGACCACCTCCAGATCACCGGCGCGCCGATGCTGGACCTCACCGTCGAGCCGGACGAGGAGTGGCAGAGCGGCGGCCCCAACAACGACGAGGCAGGGCCCAGCGGCGGCGGCGGCTACACGGTCAAGGAGGAGGACTTCGACGTCTTAAACGACCGTTAGATTAGGTTTTTTTTAGTTTTAGTTAAATTTCGTTCGAACTTTGTAAAATTTCCTAAATTTCGAATGAAATCGTGTTTAATTTCGTGTTCAATTTTTTTTATAAAGATAATATGGGGGGCGCGACTGGGGAGGGGCGCACCCCATAGATGGCATCTCGTCCGGACGCCCCCCATAGCGCTCGTTCGGGCGGCCATCCGGACGGCCTATGGGGGGCACGACTGGAGATGCCCTTATATGTGGATAGCCTACCAGAAATGACAGGCCCCCACGGACAATATCTTGGCTCCTGCACCTCATTGTGGTCTCCTTTTTTATTTTTTATTTTGAGTTTCCAGAAAATGTGTATTTGTTCATGGATGCAATTCATACTATATCATGTTCATATGCGAAAACTCATCAAGATACGATTTATTGTGACCTATAAAGAAGAAAATTTTGCATCATGTGCATGCTATGTAGCTCCAGCATTATTCATTCATATCTTGTCTCTTCCGTCTATGTCACGAACAGTCATACTTTTTCATGAAATTTTGCAAGCACACACGACATGTTTTTATAAAAAAAGGTTAGGACGCTAGGTTTTAAGTCTCCCAGAGGTTTAGGCTTTTGCGCTTGTAATCGAACTTAAACTCTGTACAAAAACTCTTTTTCTATCTAATCGGACGACAGAACGGCTGTCTTTAACCTCAAGAAAAAGTTAATAAAGCAACACACCACCCAGATTTATCGGATGCTTAAGCATCGCCTTACAAGACATCAAACGGAAACACGCAAAAAAGAAATAAGCAGGAAACACAACTTGATCGTCGAGGTCCTCATCCACCAGAGTAGAGAAACACTAGAGAGGCGGGAAGGGATGGCACTTGCAGGAAAACTAGTCGAGGAATATTGTGACATCGCCTACTCCAACTGGGCTGAACCATCTCAAAAATTCCATGTCTTAGACACCAAAGAGGACCGGTGTCCTCTCACCCAGGGTCGAAGGGCACCACACCGTACCTGGGAAAGTCGCTCACCCTGAGCTCGAACGCAAAAGACAACACAACATCTTACACTTAACATTTTATTATTGCATACATGAATATTTGCAATTCAATTTTGTGCATGACTGTGCTCAACACCGGATGGAACACTCACATAAGGTGAAGAGCGTGCAATCGGAACCCAGAATGATGCAGCCGGTATGGTATGATATCGTAGGCGGTCGGTTAGGCAAGAAAAAAAAGTGGGACTGGCTCACTCTCATCAGCACAAAGTCAGAGTATTGGTCGGACAGGTTTGAGAAAATTCCGGCGATCACTGCTCCTACTACTACTGTACCCTACTGGCTACTGTGGTCGTCGGCAGTTAAATCCCATTCCATGCTGTTTCCAGTTTTTCAAACATCAGGTTTCAGTTGGAGCGCTTTTCTACCAAAGCGGCTTTCCTGTCGTGTGCCTTTTGGTAACACCGCCACGCATCTCAAAAGCATGAGGTGCAACGCCGCACTAGCCGGAAAGCCACGGCTGCCAGAGGGCACGGGGCGCGCGGCGAGCGTGAGGAGCAGGCGGCGCTGTCGGGCGGGCGCCGGCCGGCAAGCACGCGCGCTGCGTCGGCCGTGCGACCACGCACGCATGGCCAAGCACGAGCATGAGGCAAGGGCCAGTGCTCAACGTTCAAACAGAGTGGAAATACAGGAGCGACGAGTAGGCTACTGGGACTCTGGGAGTAGCCATCGGCTCGAAGGTGGGCAGTGCTAACTATGCAGTCCGTGCTCGATCTGTGCGTTTTGGAGACGTAGTGGCAAACAAGGAAAATTTTGCATTTCCTCGACAGTTTACGAGCTGCTTGTGGATGGAACAGTGGATCGGGCGTCTGGCTGCCACTGTTGGTCGCATCTCCACCGGGGTGTGCTCGACCGCCTAACTACGTACTGTACGTGGAAGTGGTCCAGTGTGCTGCTGCATGTTCTGCCGCCTCCTTGGCCTTTGCCGACCTCCATCCCAAAATGTATGCTGTTTGCTTTTGTTCTATTTGCTCCGTGATGAATTGAGCGCCTAGCTTCAAACGCAACATGCATATATGACAGAAACCATACTTTGAATAATACAAATGATCACACATGAGACAAAATATCGCTGACCAGTGGTTCGGCGCACTCTCGCAGCCTTGTATGCAAGACAAGAACATCATAAATGGGATGATTGTGTCGCGTGAGACCACTCATGAGATGCGAACGAAAAAGTCAGTGGTGTATTTTTTTTTAGATCTTTTCGAAAGGCATATTATCACCGATTTTGACTATCTGTCAAATGAGTTGTCTTCATGTTTGTTTCAGAACTTCTTTTGTGTTGATTATTTTGGTAAGATTTTTTCATTTGAAACTTGTCTTCCATTTAACGAAACCCGCGGGACGAATATATTTTGACGAAATGTCAAAGTGTTACCTTTGCTGCAACCAAAAAAAAGTTCGAGTTTTCGAACCGATGACTCTACTATATCGACGAACCAAAGCAGAGTGCAATCATAAGAACAATATGATGTTTTGCATTTTATATTATATGTTCTCATACTCATGTTCTTGCTTTAGATAGAGCATGTTCCAAGTGCGAGAATCAATCTAACTCATTGGCCAAAAATCTGTGTTATCCAAGAATTCAGAAGGAGAGTTCAATCTAACTTACTGACATACAATTAATTTTTGTTTTAAGCCACCTGAAGTGAACCTTGATGATATTTAATTGGTTAAATACATAACTATTCCCGTTGATTAATTTTAACTAATTTGGATAATTAAAACTTATCTATTCATGTTTTAAACATTATGTTAAATATAATTTACATCCTTAATGTGGGATGGGGGCGATTGCCCCCCCCCCCCCCCCACACACACACACGCACGCACGCACACACACACAATAATCCTAATTAAACAATGATATATGTTTTTGACTCCGTGAAAACTAAAAATTGAACCGTCCTTCGCCCATGTCTAATGAGGTGCTACTATCTTACGGCGTGACAATGTTTCTACTGTTAGCTTTTGTGTGATGGAACGTTGGCCTGAACGATCTAGATAAGCAGGCTACAGTTCAGGGAACAATTTCTTGTTCTCTATACATTTATGCTTACAGGAAACAAAATTAGAGGTCATTGATCAGTTCACGGCCGCCTTCAACATTTTGCTCACCGGCCAGCTATTGGCACTCGAGGCGACATCCTCCTGCTCTGGGACGAGGATGTCATGCACCTATCTAGTTTCACATTTGGAGACTTCTGTCTTCCCGCCACAGTTAAATTCATCCATTCCGAACGATTCTTTCAAAGCTACCTTTGTCTACGGACCTTGCTACCAAAGTATAAAGGAGGCCTTGTTCAACAAGTTGCTTGCACATAAACCTCATACAGGATCCAAATGGCTAGTAAATGGCGATTTTAATCAAATATATCGCGCGCTTGACAAAAATAANAAAGGGGGTAAAACCCTAGAAAGTCAACTGTGGATAACGTTTCAGTAAAAACGTTCCAGTGGCCAAACAGACAGATAAGAAATCACAATGTGGAAAGGTCAAAGGTCACAGATATGGAAGTAGCCGGCTTGTCTCAGAATGACGAGTCCTGTGACAGTGAAATCAGTTTATCTAGCCCTTGTTCGCAAGAGTCACGCCAGAACCCGGCCTGCTAGTACGAGGGCGAGAGTAGTGGCTTGAACAAGGGATAAGAGTGGACTCATTTTATATATGTGTTATGTTTTTATGCAGGAATTCATCTTGGAGCTAGCAGCAGGCGACTTTGGAGCCATTGGCTCGAGTGGAAGGAGTCGACCCAGAGAGTCGAATCAGCAAGTCAGAGGAAGCCGCCAAGCTGTGCCCAAGATAAATTCGGGGGCTACTGATGGGGGGATACTTTATAGGTAGGCCCATGGACCCGGAAAGTAGACCCGCCAAGACCAAGAAGGCCAAAGCCGAGTCACGTATCAAGTCGCATGGGCTGGGCTGGAGACAAGCCGACCAAGGCCCATGATGAGGAAAGGACCCGTCCGGAAGGAGTCCAAGTACAACCCGGAGTCTAAACTTGGAAGACCAAGACGTAGAGTAGGACTCCGTGTTCTAGTATGACTCGGTGTAAATTGTAAGTCCAGAGACCCGGCAGCCTTTATAAGCGGGGTCCTGGACCTTAGATCGACAAGTTCCAAGAGAGAAGTTCTAAGCTTCAACCGATAGAGAAACCCTAGCCACCAGAGAGAAGTCGCCGGCTCCTAAGTTGTGGGAGCCGGGTCCTTGTAATCGAGACATATCAAGAGCAATAACAGAGAAGCAGGAAGTAGGTCTTTACCTCGAATCAGAGGGGCCGAACCTGGGTAAATCCTTGTTCCTTGGCGAGATTAACCGTTCCAGCGTACTTCAGTCATCAATGGCCCCAGAACTCATCTTCCCTAAGGAAGAACTTGCCGTGACAACCCCACGACAGTACCAAACCAAACCGCGCAAGCCTTATTGCTTTTATTATTAGGTATAGATAGTGAGGTAAAAGGTATATTATATTGTTAATATTCGTGATATGATCTTTACGGCTGTTAGGAACCGGCACATCATCCTAGGAGACGCTACCAATAAATGACCTAGTCGGAGTATTCGCATCATGTGTAAATGTGTGTGAACATCTATGTCTCGGTTCGAATTAAACTGGGAACTGAGATTATGATTGACATTTAATGTAGAACCCCATCGTGTACTGGCATTTTTTTTTAAATAATACACGAAAAATACTTAATTCCGGAAATATTACGCAATTTTTTTTTTCAAAAATAGAATCCAGTCGGTCTTGGTGAGGACGACAAGCCCTATCATCTTGGCGAGACGACTACCGTCCTGTCGTCCATGGCGAGGACGAATACGTTCAGTCGTCGTACGCCCGAGGACGACAGATGCATGGCATGCATGCGTCGACGACGTCGACCGACACGGGAGCCAGTCGTCTTCGGCCAAGACGACAAGGTGGGACCAGTCGGCATCGCCGATGCCGACAAGCACCTGCCCAGCGCCCGGCCCTCCTCTTTCCTCTCTTTCTCTCTTTCTCTCTTTCTCTCTTTCCTCTCTTTCTCTCTTTCCTCTCACTTGCACTGCCTTCTTCGTGTTCTTCATTTCCTCTCTCTCTACTCTCCACAAAAACTGAATTAAACTACCGATTTAGACCAACAATCTTCACGTTTGTCAGCATTAATCGGTAGTAGAAGGTCGAGGGAGGCTAGGGGAGCTCCGATCTCCTAATGGGATAGCTCGTGGTGGTGGTGGTGATGGTTGGCGGGTGGTGGTGGTGGTGGTGATGGAGGGCTGCGGGTGGTGGTGCTGATGGAGGGCTGCGTGGTGGTGCTGCTCGTGGAGGTGCGCCGTTGATTCGAGACCGCCGGACGCCGTCGCCTCTCACGCTTCAAGGGTATAATTCGATTTATGAAAATTGTAGTGCTCTATTTTTTGAATGTATTTAAATGTGTTGTTAAAAAATAGTTTGTGACGGTAGTAAATATTGTAGCTGTATGTGTAGGTATATTTTAGCTATATTTTTTACGAGTTTATTTATGTGGAGTAATATTAACGATGGAAAAAAATGTGACGGTAGTAAATATTGTAGCTATTTTTGTAGGTTAATTAGAAAAAAATGTAGATATATTTTGTAGGGGTTATTTTATGCGGAAAAATATTAACAATGAAAAAAAAGTTTGTGACCGTAGTAAATATCATAGCTATATTTATAGGTTAATAAGAAAAGATGTAGCTATATGTTTTAGAAATTTATTTATGCGGAATGATCCACCACTCTTCGCCTTCGATATAGCCCTCTTCACTGCATCAGCGTGAAGAGTATTCTGTGGACGCCCATCAGGACAAGCGCCAAAAAGAATTTCCATCCAACCAAAATGAGGGATCTCTTTGTTCAGAAACTGTGCGTCGGCGGGCCAGTGCTGCAAATTAACAATATCAGACGAAAATAAGTTAGTACGATAACACTAAATTCTAACGTAATATAACTTCGGTACTCAGTTACCTCAACGTGAAATGCATAGGCCTTCGGCGAAAAATGGATTATCTTCGACTTTGGTGTCATAGGCATGTCCCGAAGACCCGCCTCGATATCTTTTAGCTCATTCACTCTCTGCCATTTCCACCGCCACCCATTAATTTCATCTAAAATTTCTTCCGGGGTCATCTGCGGAATTTTGTATTTTTTGGCTAGAGTTTCTCCCAGATCACGAATGTTGCCCCACTCACTAACTAGCTCGAAATAACAGCTCTTCGCCCTACCCTCTCTAATACTACCTTCAGTCCATCTTGCGGCTTCATACAAAATACACCATGACCTATATGGGTCCAAACCAGGACCCGAACTACCAGACATGGTTCCTATGCGACTAAGAAATTCACCACCCACCACACGCCTCCATCACAACATCTGTTGGGGTATATATAGGCTCACTCGGGAATAAGCGTGCCACCAGAAGGGCGGGAACAAAAACGCGGGAGAAAAAGGGCGGGAACAAAAACGCGGGAGGAAAAGGGCGGGAGAGGTCAAAATGGGCGGGAGCAAAAACGCGGGATATCTAAGCGGGAGAAATATGCACGGACGCGGGAGAAATATGGCAGAAGCTCTTCTCGTCCTCGCCGAAGCCGACTACACACTAGTCGTCTTTACCGACAACGACTACGGTGGCAATCGTCCTCGCCAACGACGACTACGACCTCCGCATCGCTGGCACCATATCATGCACCTAATCGTCCTCACCAAAGACGACTGGAGGCTAGTCGTCTTCGCCAAAACCGACTAGTCCCAGTCGGTTTCAGCAACACCGACTGGATTCTATTTTTGAAAAATAAAAAATTTGCGTAATATTTCCGGAATTAAGTAATTTTCGTGTATTATTTAAAAAAAATTCCGTGTACTGTCGGGATTTCTCGAAATCATCATGCCACCTCTCCCACGTCCAAGTTGCCTGTTTAGATCTACCAATCGAGAAAGCGAGGTTTTTTCCCAAAGATTTGAATACCTTATAGGTGTTCATAGGATATGCGAGGGAAGTTAGTACGGATAAATTGTCCCCCGCATTCTAGTCTACCTCACGCATGGTAGTTACCATTTGGCTTAGCTGAATCTTCTGCTTTTATTTCAGGAAAAAACAATTTATTCGGTCTTCATATGAATAGAAGTCCTTGATATACTAATTACATCCCACAAGGACAAAACGAGAGTAATCTATGAAACAGTGGCGAATTACACACTTTTTTTTAATTTTTACAAGCGAATTACTCAAACAAGTAATCAGTTGAAACATAACAGAACTCTCAACATATATACTCACAAGTACCAGTTATAAAAAATTTAGTAGACGAATATCCATGATGAATGATAAGAGATAGGCGGATCCACAAGTCACAAGGGCCGGTTTGCACGATATGACGTGGTTGGTAGCCAAATTAAGCGAAGCAACCTCTGCATCAGTGAGAGCAAGTGCGCAGTAATATCATGTTTGAGTGCAATTGTAGTTCCCAGTAACTTCCATTCCAAAGGGTTAGGCATAACAACAACACACCTCTCCAATACTCTGAAAAGAAATAGACGCTCTCCGATATCATCGTCTCCTTGGTCGTTTCTATGAAGTACTCCAAGACAAGCCCATATATAGACTGAGTTGTCTCTGGAAGCGGAGCCTCTTACCGGCCGGCATTGTGGTCAATTAATACAGTATTATCAATTCACCAACTAGCCACCAAACAGATCGATATTCAAGCTTGGTGTATATATAGCACTGGTTGTATCAAATGAGAACACATTAGAATCATTTTTCTATCCACGTGTCTATGGCTGTTGAGATGTCAGCAACGTGAAACCTTGTTCCAACCCATAGGAAAGACCAGTGAGCTAGTTTATGCTCTATATGTGCGTTAGAGCTACTGGTCTACTTAAATAAAATAGTACCAATATATAGGCAGATTTACTTGTGAATGGTCATAATCGATGATATTAATCATATGTATTCTTTATTCCGTCTCGACATCTTACATGTTCGGTTCGATTATTACGTACAGTTGCATCATCATATCACTTGAGCACTCAGTTCCCCTAGAAAAATACAATTATAATTTAAGCAATGTATACCAGTATGATGAATCACATTAGGAACATTTGCTTTTAATTAGTTATCATGAACCCCAAGATAGAATTAGGGTTTTCGGGGTAGTGCTGCTACCCCTCAGGATCTCATTATATAGGCGTACGGAATACAGTCCGTACGAGATTACAGATACAGTCCGGGCTGTGTACAACTTATACAGCTCACGGATACACCATCGTTAACACACCCCCTCAATCTAAACTATTGGATACAAGATTTAGATTGGTACTAAAACGATGTAACATTTGTCTAGTGGCTGGCTTGGTGAATACATCAGCCAATTGATCCTCAGAAGAAATAAACTTTATCTTCAACGCGCCATCAGCAACCCGCTCACGCACAAAATGAAAATCAATTTCAATGTGCTTAGTCCTAGCATGGAACACCGGATTCGCGGAAAGATAAGTAGCACCTAAATTGTCACACCACAATATGGGTGTATGCTGCCGAGGAACACCAAGTTCGTGGAGTATCGATTCTACCCACATAGCTTCAGCAGCACCATTTGCTAGAGCTTTATACTCCGCCTCAGTACTGGATCTTGAGACAGTAGGCTGTTTCTTAGAGCTCCATGACACAAGGTTAGGTCCTACAAAAATTGCATACCCACCAGTGGAGCGACGATCATCAACATCACCTGCCCAATCAGCATCTGTAAATATGCTAATGCCCATAGCTGAAGACTTGCGAAACTTCAGCCCTGTGTCCAAAGTGCCTTTAACATATCTCAGAATACGCTTCACAGCTTCCCAATGTACCTCAGTGGGCTGAGACAGAAACTGACACACTTTGTTGACAGCAAAAGAAATATCCGGGCGAGTGAGAGTCAAATACTGGAGGCCACCAACAATGCTACGGTACCGGAAAGAATCTTCAGTACCTAGGAGTATACCAGTATCACGTGAAAGACGCTCTGACGTCGCTAGTGGTGTGGAAGTGGGCTTGCAATTCTCCATTCCAACTTTATGCAAAAGATCAAGCGCATACTTGCGCTGGGTCACCGTCATGCCCCCAGAATTGCGAGACGCTTCAAGACCAAGAAAATACTCAAGAGGTCCAAGATCCTTGATGGGAAACGTAGCTGAAAGGGCATGAACTAGCTTATCAACCGCTGCTGAACTGGAACTAGCAATGACAATATCATCAACATACACAAGCATGTAGATGTGATCAGCTCCCTGAGAGAACACAAACAAGGACGTGTCGGCTTTGGACGATGTAAACCCCAGCTGATGCAAACGAGAACTCAAACGAGCATACCAAGCACGGGGTGACTGCTTCAGACCGTAAAGCGCACGCTGCAACTTGCAAACATGGGACGGGAAACAAGCATCCTCAAAGCCAGGCGGCTGCTGCATGTACACATCCTCCTGCAGATAGCCGTGAAGAAAAGCATTGCTGACATCGACCTGGCGAAGAACCCAGCCGCGAGAGACAGCCAATGAAAGAACCAGACGAACAGTGACAGGCTTGACGACAGGACTGAAAGTTTCACCATAATCCAGACCATGCTGCTAAGTAAAACCACGGGCAACCAGACGAGCCTTGTGTTTCTCAATGGAGCCATCAGGCTTGTGCTTTGTTTTAAACACCCATTTGCTCCCAACAATGTTGACACCAGGAGGATGAGGCACAAGAACCCAAGTGCCAGTTTGGCACAAAGCAGAGAACTCATCTTCCATAGCAGAACGCCAAGCAGGTTCACGAAGAGCATCACGATGCGAGGTTGGAGCAGCAAACAAAGCTCGACGGCGCACATCATAGCGCACTGTGCCGTCGGTGTAGACCTTTTCCCGACGAGTATGATCACGATTGCGAGTCACCATAGTGTGAGCAGGTGCAGAAGGAACATCAGGAACCTCAGAGGAGCCAGACGGACCAGGCGACGGAGATGGGCCAGGCGAGGCCGCTGGCGCGGGCGAGCCATCAGACGCGCCGGGCGAGGCGCACACGGGCGAGTCGGGCGGTGTTGGGCCGTGGGCCGCAGTCGGCTGCCGCGCGGGAGTGGGCGAAGCGGGGCCGGGACCGGGCACATGGGACGGCGTGCCCATGCCATGCACGTCAATCTGAGACGCACGGGAGACGTCGATCGCACGCGCAACACCAGCATCCGGAGCAGCGGCATCGGACGAAACCTGCACAGGATCAACAGAGACTACAGCAGGAGCGTCAGTAGCAAGGTAAGACAAGTCATATTTACGCAGATGGTCACTAGTAGCCGGTTCAGAGGATGGATAGGTAATGGCTTCATATAAAGATGGAAGACCTATCTTAGCACCGGGAGTGGCATACGGAAAAACAGACTCGTCAAAGACGACATCGCGAGAGATGTAGATGCGACCAGTAGACCGGTCTAAACACTTATAGCCCTTATGCATAGCACTGTAGCCGAGGAACACACAAAGTTTGGAACGAAACGCAAGCTTGTGGGCATTATATTTGCGGAGACTAGGCCAGCAAGCACAGCCGAAAATACGAAGGAAATCATAGTTAGGCTGAATGTGAAGAAGCCGGAACATAGGGGTCTCCTTGTTCAAGACAGGTGTAGGCATGCGATTAATTAAATAACATGCAGTCAAGAAAGCTTCATCCCAGAACCGTAGAGGGAGGGAGGAGTGAGCAAGGAGAGCAAGACCGGTTTCAACAAGATGCCGGTGTTTGCGTTCAGCAACACCGTTCTGCTGAGATGTGTGAGGACAGGACACCCTATGAGATATGCCAACGCGCTGAAAATAGCGATGGAGACGGTGATACTCACCACCCCAATCAGACTGGACAGCTTTGATTTTTCCATCGAGGAGACGTTCAACATGAGCCTGGAAAGCATAGAATACTTGTTCGACATCAGACTTATGTTTCAGAAGATATATCCAACAGAAGCGAGAATAGTCATCAACAAAACTAACATAGTATTTATAGCCACCAGAAGAAGCAATAGCAGGTCCCCAAACATCCGAATGAATTAACTCAAGAGGCATAGTAGAAACACGTTCAGAAGCAGTATATGATAACTGATGGCTTTTGCCACACTGACACGCATCACAAATAGAAGAGGACTTGTCTGAAGCTAACATAGGCAAACTATGGTTTTTAACAATTGTTTGAACTACATTATTGGAAGGATGACCAAGACGCTGATGCCACTGAGACGGCGAGACCTTAACACTGGAGCTAGCATGGCGAGATGAAGATGATGGAGATGACGCTCTACTGACGGGTATGGGATAAAGACCCCCCTCACTTCTGCCGTGAAGAAGAATTCTCCTCGTGGCCTTGTCCTTAACACAGAAAAAATCACGGTGAAACTCCACAAACACAAGATTATCATTGACAAGATGGTACACAGAAAGAAGATGTTGGCTAATTTCAGGTACATGAAGGATATTTTTCAAGTGGATGGATGAACCGGCTAAAGTGGAATGACCAATATGCGAAATAGACAAACCTTTACCGTTGGCCACTTGAACATTGTCCGTGCCGGTGTAGCGCTCGTGCACGTGGAGGCGCTCAAGATCATTGGTGATATGATCTGTTGCTCCGGAGTCCATCAGCCATGGTGGAAGGTTGTTGTTGGAGGTCGTGGCGGCGTTGCCCGAACGCCGATTGTTGTTGTTGTTGCGAGTAAAATCCTGGTTGAAGCGATTCTTGCAATCGAACACTTCATGCCCCCAGTACCCGCAGAGTTGGCAGCGCGGACGCTGCTTCTTGCCACGACCGCCGGAGCTTTGGCCGTTGGACTGGTTACCGCCACCGTTGCCATAGCCGCCAGACTGCTGGCCATGGCCCTGCTGGTGAGAATTACCAGACGGACGCCCCCCACCATACTGGACGGGGGAGTAGTCTTGAGCGCGCGGCCGACTGTTGTTGGAGTAGGAGCCAGACCGGGAGGCGGCATGAGCCGCGGAGGTCCACTCGTCGTCCTGTGCTTGCTGCACCTGCATGGAGTCGAACGAGAGGATGCCGGAGTAGAACTCGGCATAGGGGACGGAGCGGTTCCCCATGGTGAGATGACCGGCGATGGCGTTGAAGTCCTTGCCGAGACCGGTGATGATGTAGTCGACCAGATCGTCGTTGGGGACGGGTGCGCCGGCGATCGCCAAGGTGTCGGCGAGAGCCTTCATCTTGTGCATGTACTGGCAGGCAGTGAGATCGTCCTTACGCAGCGTCGTGAGTTGCCGACGCAGATGGCGGATGTTGGCGCGACTCTGCGCGCCATACATGGTATGGACAGCGCTCCATACCTCAGCAGCGCTGGTGCAGCTGATGAGCTGGCACGCGATCTCCGGCTCCCGCTGGTCGATCGTCCACCATTGGGTGTAGGCCGGATTGGGGACGACCTCCGCGTCATCGCCCGTGCCGCGCATGACTGTCTTGGCGGGAGCCACCTCGGATCCAGTGAGGTGACCGTGAAGGCCGGCGCCAGACAGGTTGGGAAGGGTCAAGCCCTTCCACAGAGTGAAGTTCGTCGCATCCAGGCGCACGGTGGGCGCCGAGATTGATGCGGGCGAGGCGACGGGAAGGGCTCCGGCCACGGACGATAGCTGGAGGGCTCCGGTCGATCCCATGGCTACGCGGAGAAGACTCGCGTGAGGGAAGACGACGACGGAGAGGCGCCGCGGATGAGGCTCACGGCGAAGATGCGGAAGAAACTAGAGCGGCGGCGCGACGGGAGCGCGGGGGCTCGTGCGACGGCTCTGATACCAAGATAGAATTAGGGTTTTCGGGGTAGTGCTGCTACCCCTCAGGATCTCATTATATAGGCGTACGGAATACAGTCCGTACGAGATTACAGATACAGTCTCGGGCTGTGTACAACTTATACAGCTCACGGATACACCATCGTTAACACCCCATGGCCATGGGTACTCAGCGCTGTCTACCGCGGCAGCGCACTTGGCGAAATGTTCTTCCTCCCCCAAACCAGCAAATCGCACCGAGCACCTTGTGTGCACTAACCGTCATTGGGCCACGCTGCGTGTGTGCGCGCGGACTCGGCAGGCAGAGGAGAAGCAGGAGCGATGGAGGAGGCCGGCGGCCGAGGAGAGCGCTGGTGCGATGACGAAGGCGCAGGCAGCAGGAGCAGCGGGCCAGCGGCTCACGCACGCAAATACCAAGCGGCACAGTTGCACGTGCCTGCACGCAGGAGACGGCGGGGCGGCGGCGAGCTGCAGGAGGCGAGAGACGGACGGCCGGTTGCTGTGCGCGGAGAACAAAGCAGGCGGCGCGTCAGAGCAGAGGGGAGGTCATCAAACCCCTCAACTCAAAGTCGCAGAGCAGATCGGGGTGGGGAGTCGCCCTCGCCCATCATCCAAGCTCGCTCTGCTACGGGAGCACCTGACATCACTGAACATGATGCACACGTTCAGCACTTTGCTAGAGACCGGTGGCTGCTCACTGGAGCCGTACGCGAGGCTGACATTATTGGTGGATGGAGATGCACCCGAGCACCAGCGAGCTCGTGTTTGTTATTGCTACTAATTGTTTCCTATTCCACATCGTGGAGATCGATTACGTCATTGCCATATGGCTCAACCTATCATTTTTGCTTGTTTTATCCTTTGCAGTGTGCCCCGTTTCAAAATTGTTATACTCAAGAAGGGATAAACGCTTCTCTGGAAGTAGCAGCTGCAGAAGGATTCGGCGACGAAAATCCGCATATCCAGAATTGACAGAGGCCAGATTGCACGATTGCCACCGACATCTACTAAAGTTGCAACGGGATCGATGAGATCTTCTAAGGTATCATCCGACGTCTGTACAACTGTAATTCCTAATAACTTCCAGTCCGAATGACTACCATAATCAGTACAAATGCTCTATGGTAGGATTGTATTTGTCGACCCATCCCTCGTCATCGCTGCCCACCTATTTGCATTTGTAAAGGAAAGGATATCACATATATAGGCGACTTGTACCTAAACAAAGGAACCTCTTTACAACATGGTAAAATAATTTTGCATTAATAATTCACCAGCCAACCAACAAGTATTCAACTTGGTGTACAACCAGGACTGGTTGTGTCAAATGGACACACATTCATATTATATTTTGCTATCCGTGTGCTTAATTACAGCTGCTGGGATGTTGACAAAATGAAACCCTAGATCCAATGCCAAGAAAGATGAGTTTACTTTAGCGAAACTCCAATGGGCAAACCCAAAATTGATACCAAACTTTGTCCGTTCCGACCTATTTGGGTGGTGGTGCAAACACATCGTGTCCGTCCCTTGTCTGCCGGTCCGCCTATATACCCAAAGAGTGCAGCAAGCCACCTCGTTTCCCCCTTAAATTTCCATTCAAATTATTTATACATAGGGGTTACAAGTACATAAACGCCAAAGCTAAATAAAAAATCAAATAAAATCTAAGAAAAGCTAGGGTTTGCTCGGTGGACATTCTGGTGCTGCCCACCGAAATAAAATTAATAATTTAATCAAGGACCGTGCTATATAGGGCACGTGCCCCAAATTAGATTTACGTGGTCATCGGATGAAATATGATAATTTAGCCATGCATGCAGGTAATTGAGCCAACCCACCGCGTGGACTTTTTTGATTGGTTTTCAAACTTTGAAATGGTTTATCTCTTCAATCGTAAGTCGAAAACCATATCCGTTTTCACGGTTAGCTTAGTCGCGTCGAGATTTTCGAAAGTAGATCCCATGTTGATATGTTTTGATAAAAAAAATTCTGACCTTAGTTGCCAGATTATAGTCACTTGGTCACCAGGCATAGTCATGTTGATCACCAGATTAAAATCAAATGGTTGCCATGTTTTTTTAACTTCGTTACTTACTAATTTAAGCCTTTCCTGATGTTATTGTGATCTTTTTCGTGTTTAGAGTGGATCAAATACCCATTCTCTGGTCATATAGATCAACGCTACGAGGAAAAACATGTAAATATTATCTGGTAATTATGAATTATTTGGGTGGTAACTGTTAACAAATAATATGGTAGTTACAGTACTATAACCTGGCAACTGGCGATGAAAAAAAGTTCGGCGAAACATATTAAGATGGGATCTTGTTTTGAAGTACTCGTCGAGATGAACCCAACAGTAAAAACGAATCGTCAATTGGATTAACGGTTTAACAAATAATTCGTTTTAAATTTTCAAATGATGGAACGAATCCTTAGTTCCTTATATGCATGCATGACATTGGCTCTTCCGTCCTATAGGGATACGAATGTTACCACCAGACACCGGATAGAGTTAGTGAGCAGGACAGGACACGTTTGTTAGATAGATTAATCGTTTAATCAGTGGATACCAATATCATGATAGTTATGAAATCACAGTAGAAACATTTGCTTTTAATTAGTGCATTGTTTCCTTTTATAAATCAGTGTCGACTGTCGTCATGGCTCAACAAGACTAGCCAAATCCAGTGTGAACCTGACACCCCTGGTGCTCCTACGATTTGAGTGACCACAGGCCGGCAGCGCACTTGACGAAATCACCTCTCCAAGGTCGTCGGAACTCCATGGCCATAGGTACTCAGCGCTGTCTTGAGACCATGTAAGGCATTGCACCGAGCACCTTGTGTGCACTAACGCCATCATTGAACCATACTGCTTGTGTGCCTGCGGACTCGGCAGGCATAGGAGAAGAAGGGGAGATGGAGGAGGCCGGCGGCAGAGGAGAGCGCTGGTGCGATGATGCAGGCGAAGGAAGCAGGAGCAGCGGGCCAGTGGCTCACGCACGCAAAAACAAAGCGGCACAGTTGCACGTGCCGGCACGCAGGAGACGGCACACGCGCACGGCGGCGAGCTGCAGGAGGCGACGGACGGACTGACGGTTGCTGTGCGCGGCAGGTTGGCGTCGAGCTTGAAAGCTTGGCCGCACACATCCCCGTCGGCGGGTGCTCCGGCGGTGTCGGCTTGCTCCGGGCCGGTGGTCAGAGTCGTCGTTGGTGGAGTTCGACAACGACGGCGACCCGGCGTTGTCCGCGCCCTCGCCGGAGGTAGCGAGGGAGACGAGCTCCACGATAGTCGATAATGCATCGGAGCTCGGCGGAGACGATGGCGTGCTGCTGTCGCGGGCTCGGCGTGGAGCAGAGTATCCTGCGGAGGTGCCCGATCTTCTTTTCCAGGAACGTCAGGTACGTCGTCAGCACCGCCCAGTCTCTTGGCCGCCGCCGCCACCATGCTTGTCGAGATCGCACGGCGGCATGAGCGAAGAGAAGGCACGTGGTTATTGCTAGCGGTGAAATGATCGGAACTGCACATGGTGGACTCTTGCTTAATTTGATCTGTCGGCTCATGGAGATTGAACGAGAGCACGTGGGTGCGGGCGGCACGTGGGTTGGTTCTTGCTTCTAGCTGGCCCTTGGGGCACTGCCTTCGGTCAGGAAAGCGACATCATCTCCACCCATTGTATTTTTTTGAGGAAATTGCATAAACCAGTAACACCCGGGGCAAAAGTTGCGCAAACCAGCGACTCAAATCTTCTTTTGCACAGACCAGCAACTCTAGGCGTAAGACGTTGCAACGAGCTCTAACCAACCAATCACACGGTTTAATAGCATATCTGACAGCAAAAAAGGCCCACCTTAAACGAAAAGAAGCCCTGGCCAAGGGGCGGGGATGGCGGTGGTCGCGGCCGGCCGGCGGCGGGGTGCGCTCAACATGCTTGAGCCAGGCCGGGAGTCCCAGGCTGATTCCTTTCTTCCCAGATGGCGGCAGCCAGATGCGAACAACCGGAGGTGACGGGGACGGCTGCGGCGGCGGCCGGACGACGACGGCGGCCAGATGCGAAAACGGAGGTGATGGGGACTGCTGCGGCGGCGGCCGGACGGCGGCGGCGTCAACTGCGTGTGCTCGAGACGGGCTGGGAGTCCTCGATATGCCTTCTCCCTTCCCAGGCAGCGCGACCATATTGGTGAGCCACCCGGAGGCGATAGAGACGGCGACCTCGGCGGCCGGCCGGCCGTTGACAGGGACGGCGACGAGCCGACGATTGAATCAAAGTAGTATCCCTGCTGTTAGAGATTCTAATCAATTGATTACAGTTCGTTGCAACGTCTTACTTCTGGAGTCACTGGTCTGTGCAACAGAATGTTCGAGTCACTGGTTTGCGCAAAGTTCGCCCCGAGTGTTACTGGTTTATGCAATTTCCTCTATTTTTTTCCGGTATAAGAAAAACCTCGTAACATTTGTCCCTTTTGAACCACAAAAGTGCCGGCGATATGGAGGCCGAGCTCCATGGAGCTCGGATTTTAAAGAAAATTAAATTCGTAATTTTTTGTTTAAAAAAATTATGAAAAAAACCATGGTTATAGAATCCTGACGTATCTCTTCACTATTAAATTAAAATTAGTGATGGTTGACCCTTCAAGACCTCAGAACCGTCGGATAAGACATCCGTTAGACTAACCGGTCGGTTTTTTTTCCTCCGTGATGAAACGTAGCATACCTAATCTTCTCTTTAGTACTCTCTTCCATTTTGGAATCGGCATGGTACGCATACATCACACCATCAATTGCTCGGTATGCACCATCCATCGAGATCGATAGATCTCGTTTGGCACAAATGAAATGAATATTTAAAAAATAAAAGGGTTAGAGACAAGAATTAACTTAGCATTGTATTTGCATTTTTTTGTAATCCCAATTGAAACGAGATTTTAGTTCCATGGCAGCCAAACATTTTTCTTTGAACTTGTACCGTAGAGGAGCCGCCTGCAGCTTAATTTTATAAAAAACTAAAGAGCATATTCACATCTCAAACATGTCGGGTATAGAATCTGAAATGAATTAGATAATTCCGGTTTGAAATGATGGTACTGAACGGGCTCTTACAACAATTACTGGCCTATCCAGCTTATATGCAATTCCGATAGGGACGCGACGTTGCCCCGACTTCATGCAACGGAAGAATCATCGGACGGGTCTAAGATTAAATGGTGATGACGATAGTGATCGACGATTGGATTGCACGATAGCCAGCGAGTTTGGATTGACGGAAAGGAGCAATCTTGAGACATCTAAAAAGTAAAATCCGCTTTGTGCAATTTAACCTCTCTGTGCAATCCTGAATGAACATGGACGAGAGGGAGCGGCCGTGCGACCCTTCCCCCCTAAAACCAGTTTCCAGCATGCATAGGTTATAAGTGGACAAAGGTTTTTGATTATGGTGGTCCGAAAAGTGATTGGGACTTTTTTAATATAAGAAAGTTCAACTAGCTTACGAATGATCAATTTATAAAGATTAAAGAAAAAATTAAGTGGATTAGACAATGTATATATACACGTGTATGGGTACCCATCTTTTTCTCCATCCAAAGCGAAACACAAGCGGGCTTGCTCTTGCTCGTGTTCGTGCTTACTCACTCTTTTGCTTGGTTTGAAGGCCAATAAGATAAAAGCTACCAGCTGCAACTGATTTGCCCTTTGAAGCGACCAAGCGCTGCTATCTTGCAGTAACTGTGCTGTAGCTGCTTGGTTTGAAGGCTAATAAGAAAAACACGTGTTTGATTCCTATTAATATTCTATAAGTTTTACGGTGGTTGGTAATTTTAGGGACCGTTAATCCACCATGATCCACCGGTGATAAAATAGACGGAACCAGAGTAAAACGGTGCAAATATGTGGGACCGGTACCAAAATTTTGTGGGATCGGTATCAAAATTACGTGGACCGGTACCAACAATTAAAGGGCACGTTGGTAATTTCTTGTAGTCCAATAGTCTCTCCCGGCCGGCTCCCTCTCTGCATCCATTCTACTGAATCGCCGCCGACGGCCGCATGCCGCAGCACGGAGCCGGCCGCTGGCGATAGGGAGGAAGGAGGAGGGGCGTCGGGGGTTGGGGGTGTCGTATCTCCCAGGATCGGCGGCGGGGGACCGCATGGCACAGAGCCGACCGCTGGTGCTAGGGGGGAAGGAGGAGGGGCGTCGGGGCTGGAGGCATCGCCTCTCCCAGGATCGGCGGTGGGGGACGGTGGCGCCGGCGCGACGGAGAGGCGACCGCATGGCTCTCGGGGCGGCACCACGGATCCGGTCGCCGGCGGCTAGGCGAGGAAGGATCTTGGCGGCAGCCCCCGACGCTGTATCCCCCGACGGCGCTGCAAATCCACATCTCCGGTAAGGTCGTTCTCCTCCTCTAGGTTGGATCAGGGATTATTGGTATCATATAGAAATCATACCTTCCAACCTTCAAGGAAATTTGACTTACTTACAGTGCTAAAGTGCACCAGAACCATCCTGTTCTGCAGCTCGTGTATGAACTGGGTGATGTCGTCTAAGGATCCACTACCGAAGTACAAGCGGAAGAAGCAAACAGCGGGTCAAAACTAACAGGTGCACCACCCGGAGCAACAGGTCAGCTAAGTTTGCTTGATTTCAGTAGCAGCAGCCATGGACCAATTTTAATTTGGGAGTGCCCTATGGATTTCTATGATTAGTAGTTTAGTACAGTATTTAGACTGGTTCATACATTAGAATCACCGTTTGGTCATCTTTAGGTGTCTAACCATTAAATTGTGCTCTGCAGTGGCATGCTGCACACACTCTCTTGTTGCACGAATTTCGGTTATTGCTTCTAAAGAACACACTACAATTAATGAGTTCATAGAACTCTTGGCTACAAGAGCAGCACTACAGGTACAAGCTTGTTATTTCCATTGATTTCACATGTTATGGTAATTCATTGAAAGACTGCAATTTTTCATTCGATCCTCAGTCTTTGCTGTCGTAATTCGTCCTGCTGCAGCTGAATTTGTAGTTCTGTGAGCTAGTTGATGCTATCAGTTTGAGATTTAGTGTGAATATGCAATTTTAAATTTCAGCATGCTGTGTAGTTTGTATTTTAATGCCTAGGCCAACAGACGAATGAAATGCGTCAATTTCAATTTAAATATCTTGACAAGAGTGCAAAGAACTTTCACATTGTTTTGCTCTCTGTGACCTGGTCATATTTATACGTTGATGTTAATACCTTTCTTTGATTTTATATAGGATCGATATGAGCCATACATAGAGACATTGGAGATTGACTGTACGCGGAGGAAGATGGGTCATCGCCAAGAAGAAAGCAAGCTAAACTTAACAATCCCAAGAAGGGATTGAGTTTTTACGCATATTGAACTTATAAACCCTGATGTGTTGAATGTTTCTTCAGTACGATTTTAATTGCGGCACAATTTGTAGTGTTCGATGAACATAAATTATCTGTAATCATCAATATTTGCAAGTAGTTTTGATAAAATCAATGTTTGCATCAGTCAGCTTATATAACGACAAGAAAAGAAAGTAAAACTCCCAAGTCACCCGGTTAAAAAGAATATAATACATAATAAAAAGACCAAGTCAGCTCATTGTCACCATTTGACTCTGTGGTTTCGTTTTATTGAAAATGGAGCCGGGGGCTCCCCCCTGTTAGTCTAAAAAAAAAAATCTTCATACAATATAGAATTACTGAAGTTGATAGCACAGGTTGTTTTCTGTAATAATAAGGTTACAATTGTAGGTTCAACATTTTAATGTGATGAGCTACCTGCTACAAAGTTCTCCATGAATACTTTGAGAAAGCAGGGAACAACATATACTTTCAGAAAACAGGGAACACCATAAACAGGTTTGCTCTGCCTCTGCAAAATGGCAGCAGGTTTGCTCTGCGGCTGGGCCGTTGCGGCAATTGCGTAAACCACTTGTTTTTCGTTCTTCATTCTCTAGCTGGCAGCTGCAACTACAGGCCGCTGGCTGTGATCTAGCTTCACTCGCCAGAACTTGCCGAGAGGGCAAAAGATCATGGCGATGACAGCAACAGCAACAACGACGACAGCAACAGCGGGTGTCCCTCCCGCGACGGCGGTGGCCGCGGTGGCGGCTGTCTTCCTCGACGGCTGCCCTAGTTGGGAGAGTTTTTTTACGTAGCATAGGGATTTTTTTTCATATACCAATTAGGGATTGAGAGAGAATCTTGATGAATTAGTTTTAGCTCTTTTAATCGACGACCACAAAATATTAGAGTAGATCGACGATCACAAAAAATTATACTCGACGGAACCGGACGGCACCACGGTTCCGTCCCAATCACCGTAAAAGAGCTCTAAATATTCTGCTATTCGACATGGTGGAGAGTACAGAATTACCATCTGGCTCAAGGTATGTCATTTGTTTGTTTTATATTTTTCACTGTGACCCTGGACTAGTCAATATAAGTGATAAATCCTCCTCTGGGAGTAGCATCTAAAGAAGGATTCTACGAGTAAACTCCGCCAATCCAGTAAACGTAGAGGTTGAATTACACGATTGCCAGCAAGATACAACGAAAGCGTGACATTATTGGTCAGCTTGTCTAAGCTAATTCCTGATGCGAGTACAACAATAATTCCCAATACCTTCCATTCCGGAAGGCTACCATAATAACTACGGACCCTTTTCAATAGCGTCGACCCTTTCCCCTCCATCCCCGGCCACCCATTTGCATTTTTTGTAAAGGAAAGGGTTGGGAAGCACATATATAGATGAACTGTGCCTAAACGGGGATTCTCTTTACTCACGTTATGGTCAAGTAATTGCATATTTATAATTCACCAACCATCCAACATATATTGAAGTTGGTTTACGATTAGCATCGGTTTTATCAAATGAACACACATTCGGATTATTATTTTGATATCCCCGTGTTTATGGCTGCTGGGATGTCGGCAAACCAAAACATGTTCCAACACATAGGCTAAGATCGACGAGTTACTTTATGGTCTACATGTACGTTTGAGCTACTAATTACTTAAATAAAATTCTAACTATATAAAACATAGGTAGCTTCACTTGTTCATGTGTGTATCTATCATATTCGTATGTATCCATGATTCTTTCTACTCCAGTAGACCAGTTCAACTTACATGAGTACAATTGTTATCATGGTTCATTTGTCTCTTCCAGAATCTCCATTTTCATACCTCATCAGGGACAACAATCTTCTGCTCGATCTTCAATAACGTACATCGTCACAAGCATGTGTTTGTGTATGCAATATTTTGTTCAAAGGCGGTCCTTAATTTCAGTTGGATCAATATGTATAGTACTATATTTGCATCATTATCTATCACTAGCATATCAATTCCTTTTAGACAATAAATTAAGTCAAGTTAACTAATAGATACCAATATCATGATGGCCTTCCTTTTTAGTGTACTATTACGAATGAAAAATCATAAACTTGCAATAACACATTTTTATAAAACAAGAGTTCATAAAATGGACAACCTTGTCTGAAGTTTAATGATTTTCAAGCCAAATGACCAAGATCATGGCATATCCATGACTACCTTTTTGCTATGATGACCAAAATTGGCACAAACATGTGTTTTGACATTGTAAACAATAATACCGAAGCAAGATTCCAAGATTTTTTTTAAGGTTTTCATCTTTTTAAGTGCCAAAATCCTTCTTTTTTGTGAAGTAGGTACGACAAATAAGATTGCAAAATTGACCTCTCATTATTTTCACACAAACTATACCATATGGGAGGCATAATCCCCGAACATCATGAATTTTTGAGATTTTTAACTATATTCTACTCCCTCCGTTCCATAATATAAGATGTTTTAGGCATTTTCCATATTCGTATTTGTACCACATGTATCTAGACATGTTTTAGTGTATGTGTTCACCCACTTTCCATTCTTTTAGTCCGAATCTAGACAACATGTGAAACATCTAAAACATCTTATATTGTGGAACGGAGGGAGTACTCATTAAATGAGTTTAATAAGGTTTATCGACAAAATAATATCATAAATCGAGCAAAGATCACAAAAAATAGAAAACCCGGGGGAATATTCCTTTTAAGTGTACTAGTATCAAGTAAAAATTATTAACTTGCAATTCGCATCCAGTTCTCCTCCAGAGCGTGCGAGAGCGCGCTCCGTGGCATGCCATGAATCAAATTATCACGCCAATTTACGTCCAACTTGGTCACGGCCACCACAGGCGACGACGACCACTGGTACAACGATGGCACCATCCTGAGCGATCACGCATACGCCAAAGACCAGGAGGACCACATCCCCTGGTACAAGGGGAACTCGTCGGACTGGGACCCCTCGTCCCCGGAGGAGGAGGAGGAGGAGGACAACAACGTCGACAATAATGCCGACAAGAAGGAGGAGGACGAGATGGAGGAGATGGAGAAGGAGGAAGATGTCGAGGACACGGGAGCTACGCCGCCGGCGAAGAAGCAAAGCAGCCCTAGGATTAGGATTTAGTACTTGTACTGGTATAATGGTATTAGTATTACTAGTATTAGTATTAACAGTAGGAGTAGTATTAATACTAGTAGTTGAGTACAGTACAAAAGAACATCGTTTGTATTTAAAAAAGAAGTAGAGTTGAATATTATGATTTCCTATTTCTGTTTTAAATTATAATTTCAGTTTTAATTGTTAAATTAAATGTCTATAATGATCTAACAATGATCTAATTAGTCGCATTAGGCATGCAGAGCGCGAAAACGAAGGAAGGACGTTCAACGAATTAAGTTAAAAATAATCAATGATTTCCCTTAGGCCATTCTGAGGTCAAGTAGCCTTTTTATCTGACTATTTGACTTTAGAAAACCTCGAGATAAACATTTTTTTGGAATGCAAGCGCGCAGCCTTGGTTATAAACCGGTTATTCAACCTCCAAACTAGCAAGCTAAACATCCCAACCTGTCAGCATCTTATGCGGTTCCACTCGTCAACTCAGCCAATTAACGCCCAAACGAGGTTGATCGGACAAAAAACGCCTCGTTAAGTGGGACAAAATTGAGAAAAGTTAAGCCAGTAGGAAAAAATTGAAGAGAATTAAGCGAAATGGAGCTCAAAGTAAATGACCCTTATTTATACATCTTAGAAGAAAATTCGGTCTAAGCTGCCGGATTTAATTAGCCGCAGAGACACTTTATCAAATAGAGTAGTAACACCATAATTGAGCGGTTGGACATGAAGTGTCCCATTATAACGCACACACAAAGCTGCCTAATATCATGTTCGACAATCTCCCAACAATGCTAAACGAATTCAACAGGGACATTGTGATGACCAAGAGCCTAGTTAACTTGAATTTAGAATAAAGCATTTTTAGCTTCTTCCATAGAACAGGTCTAGTGACATTATCATTGGCCGCATGAGACAAGGTTTCGTCAGGTTTCCACAAATGAGGCAACAACTGAAACTCGTTACTAGGTGCAGGCCCAAAACAGTCCTTATAATTCTGAAAAATAATAAAAAAGTAGCAGCTAACAACAAAACATTCGTCGTACAAGATCTACCAACAGCGAGATGAGCAGGGTGGATCCGTCATTCGCCGGGGTCAGACTACACGATCCTGCAGGATTACTAGCGACATCTAAAACATATACACAACTGCATAGATGCTTACATCTAAGCTAACAGCGTACACGCGTACAACTGTAATTTCCAATAACTTCCATTCCGAATGGCCGCCGTAACCACTACAGATGCTCTCCGATACTTTCTCCTGGTCGACCCTTCCCCCGCCATTCCTGCCCACGTAGTTGCATTTTTGTAAACGAACGGGAGGCACATATATAGGCGTGATGTGCCTAAACTGGGAGTCTCTTGTACTCATGCTATGGTAAAGTAATTATGTAGCAATAATTTACTAGCCAACGACCAGATATTCAAGTTGGTGTACGATCAGCACTGCTTGTATCAAATGGACACACACATTCGGATTATTTCGCTATCCTTGTGTTTATGGCTGTTGAGATGTAGGCAAAATTAATTCGCTATGTATCCGCGTGTTTATGGCTGTTGAAATGACTGGTGCATACTAGTAGTAATTTGCATCGCGCTCAACTAAATCACTTTTTCTTGAGCAAAGAACCATAGGCCATTACAGGAAAATCAACTACACGGCAGTAAACACACGGACACTAAGATTACTAATTGCATCGCCCATAGGCCATAACTGAAGTAGCAGTTGGGAAACCTAGGTTAAAGAAGAGTTGCCATGAGGGAGAGAAACTGAGGCCATGCACAATTCAACAGAGAGGGCTTACAGAATCATGAACCATTGCTAACAGCTCATACAGAAATCGCAACACTCTCGACAGCCGCTACCCTACCACTGGCAATGAAATGACTCGAACATGTACAAGCCTCCACGTAGGTGAACATATGTGCTGCTAAATTTTTGCCATCTCGGCAGTTTTACAGGCAAATCAACTACGCATAAGAACGCAATCCAGTAAACACGAGAACAATAAGAATACAACTCGCAACTGGAGTAGCAGCTAGGATAATAGGTCGAAGAAGAGATCCCATGAGCGAGAAAAACTGAGCCATCCACAATTCCACAGAGAGATATTGCAAAATCATGCACCATTGCTAACAGCTCATACAGACATCACAACTGGAAAGTTATCTATAACCTCCCAGTATGTACAATTGTAATTCCCAACAACTCCCATTTCCAATGGCTAACCATAGTCAATACACATCTCTCGGCCCTCCAAAATAGAAATAAACCGTTTTCTGATAGTGTGTCTCTTGAACACTTCCTCTGCCATCCTTGCCCACCCTCTGCTCTTTTGTAAGGAGAGAAAAGCATATATATTCACTACGGGAGAGCACGACTTTGCCGTGTGCTCGGGTCTTTGCCGTGTGCTAAATATCGGGCACACGGTAATGTCAATCTTTGCCGTGTGCCACACACGGTAAAGAATAACACACGGCTTCGTAACAGAAAAAACACACGGCAAAGAAAGGCACACGGTAAAGACGGTAAAAAGCACACGGTAAAGAACGACGCACGGCAACGAAAGTGGACGCGTGTCCACAAAACGGAAGTGCGGACGGAGCACTAACGGCCGGTCTTTACCGTGTGTTTGCACACGGCAAAGATTTATTCTTTGCCGTGTGTTTGCACACGGTAAAGAAGATTTATCGTTTGTCAAAATAAAATAAAAAAGAAAAATGGTCTTGGCATGCACACGGCAAAGAGTAAATCTTCTTTGCCGTGTGTTTGCACACGGCAAAGACCAATTTTGATTTTTTTTATTTTAGTTTATCTTTCTATAAGAAAGATATAATCAATTCCCGTGGCATAGTTTGTGATAATATTTCCATATTTGGCACATAGGTGTATATTGATATGCTAAACAATGTTACCGAACAAAGTTTTTACAAATTATTTGTATAAATATCATTTTTCATTTTCTAAGTGTCAAAAATGACTTTTTTGTGAAGCAAGTACTAAAAATATGGTGCAAAATGGTTCCCAACCAATCATCACACAAAGTAGTACATAGTTTATGGATAAATCCAAAATATTAGGATTTTCTCACTTTCTATCTAATTTCTCACATTTAAATGACTTTATATCGATTTTTCGAAAGTAATTCAAATTTGAGCTACAAGTGTGTGATATTTTGCTCTGAAATTTTTAGAAAAATCATTTTAAGGTACACAAGTAGTATATTTCAAAGAAACATCGATAGTTTGGAAAATTCTACCCCTTTCAACGAATAGCCATGCTCGCCATTTGGAACTTTTTTTGAAAAAACTCAAAGAAAATGAAAAAATACTCAAAAAAATAAATCCTTTGGCATGGAGACCTCTTATGTGTACTAGTTGCTAGGGAAAATGATAAACTTGATTTTTCACAAACTTTTCAAAAAAATCCTTCACACAAAGGTCTATCAACTATAAACATGTATAGGTTTCAAGTCAAACCACTAAGACATGACAATTCCCGTGGCATAGTTTGTGATAATATTTCCATATTTGGCACATAGGTGTATATTGGTATGCTAAACAATGTTACCGAACAAAGTTTTTTCAAATTATTTATATAAATATCATTTTTCATTTTCTAAGTGTCAAAAATGACTTTTTTGTGAAGCAAGTACTAAAAATATGGTGCAAAATGGTTCCCAACCAATCATCACACAAAGTAGTACATAGTTTATGGATAAATCCAAAATATTAGGATTTTTCTCACTTTCTATCTAATTTCTCACATTTAAATGACTTTATGTCGATTTTTCGAAAGTAATTCAAATTTGAGCTACAAGTGTGTGATATTTTGATCTGAAATTTTTAGAAAAATCATTTTAAGGTACACAAGTAGTGATTATTTCACAGAAACATCGATAGTTTGGAAAAATTCTACCCCTTTCAACGAATAGCCATGCTCGCCATTTGGAACTTTTTTTGAAAAAACTCAAAGAAAATGAAAAAATACTCAAAAAATAAATCCTTTGGCATGGAGACCTCTTATGTGTACTAGTTGCTAGGGAAAATGATAAACTTGATTTTTCACAAACTTTCAAAAAAATCCTTGACACAAAGGTCTATCAACTATAAACATGTATAGATTTCAAGTCAAACCACCAAGACATGACAATTCCCGTGGCATAGTTTGTGATAATCTTTCCATATTTGGCACATAGGTGTATATTGGTATGCTAAACAATGTTACCGAACAAAGTATTTTCAAATTATTTATATAAATATCATTTTTCATTTTCTAAGTGTCAAAAATGACTTTTTTTGTGAAGCAAGTACTAAAAATATGGTGCAAAATGGTTCCCATCCAATTTTCACACAAAGTAGTACATAGTTTATGGATAATTCCCAAATATTAGGATTTTTATCGCTTTCTATCTAATTTCGCACATTTAAATGTCTTTATGCCGATTTTCCGAAAGTAATTCAAATTTGTACTACAAGTGTGTGATAGTTTGCTCTGAAATTTTTACAAAAATCATTTTAATGTACAAAAGTAGTGATTATTTCACAGAAACATCGATAGTTTTGAAAAATTCGACCTCTTTCAACGAATAGCCGTGCTCGCCATTTGGAACTTTTTTTAAAAAAACTCAAAGAAAATGAAAAAAATGCTAAAAAAATAAATCATTTGGCATGGAGACCTCTTATGTGTACTAGTTGCTAGGGAAAATGATAAACTTGATTTTTCACAAACTTTTCAAAAAAAATCCTTCACACAAAGGTCTATCAACTATAAACATGTATAGGTTTCAAGTCAAACCACTAAGACATGACAATTCCCGTGGCATAGTTTGTGATAATATTTCCATATTTGGCACATAGGTGTATATTGGTATGCTAAACAATGTTACCGAACAAAGTTTTTTCAAATTATTTATATAAATATCATTTTTCATTTTCTAAGTGTCAAAAATGACTTTTTTGTGAAGCAAGTACTAAAAATATGGTGCAAAATGGTTCCCACCTATTATCACACAAAGTAGTACATAGTTTATGGATTAATCCAAAATATTAGGATTTTTCTCACTTTCTATCTAATTTCGCACATTTAAATGACTATGTCGATTTTTCGAAAGTAATTCAAATTTGAGCTACAAGTGTGTGATATTTTGCTCTGAAATTTTTACAAAAATCATTTTAATGTACAAAAGTAGTGATTATTTCACAGAAACATCGATAGTTTTGAAAAATTCGACCTCTTTCAACGAATAGCCATGCTCGCCATTTGGAACTTTTTTTGAAAAAACTCAAAGAAAATGAAAAAATGCTAAAAAAATAAATCCTTTGGCATGGAGACCTCTTATGTGTACTATTTGCTAGGGAAAATGATAAACTTGATTTTTGACAAACTTTTCATAAAAATCCTTCACACCAAGGTCTATCATCTATAAACATGTATAGCTTTCGAGCCAAACGATCATGATATGACCATTCCCGTGGCATAGTTTGTGATAATATGCCCATATTTGGAAAATAGGTGTATCTTGATATGGGAAACAATTATGACGAACTGAGTTTTTTGAAATTATTTTTATAAATATCATTTTTTTCTAAGTACAAAATATGACTTTTTTTGTGAAGAAAGTACACAAAATATGATGCAAAATGGCACCCATCATATTGTCACCCAAAGTAGTCCATATTTGATGGATCATCCACAAATATTAGGATTTTTCTCGCTTTCTATCTAATTTTGCACATTTAAATGACTTTATGCTTATTTTTCGAAAGTAATTTAAATTTGAACTACAAGTGCGTGATAGTTTGCACTGATTTTTTTCAAAAAATCATTTTAAGGTACACAAGTAGTGATTATTTCACATAAACGTTGATAGTTTTGAAAATTTTGACCTCTTTCAATGAATAGCCATGCCGACCATTTTGACCATTTTTCCGAAAAACTTAAACAAATTGCAAAAAAAACTCAAAAAAGAAATCCTTACCGGTGCGTTGGAATATGAGATAATTTGGGTAGCTTAATAATACAGTATTACTGGAGGATTTGTTTTTCATTTTAAATAATTGGACACAATCCAAATTAATGCTTCATTTTAGTTAAATTAAAAATTACCTCTGTGCCGTGTAGACACACGGCAAAGACCTGCAATGGGGCCCGCATGTGCAGCTCAAGTTCTAGGTCACGGCCGGTCGGGCGGATGCAATCGACCCCGACCGCCAATCTCTCCTTCCCTCCCCCGCGCGCCGCCTCCTCCCGCGCGTCCCCACGCCGCGCCGCCACCGCTGGTCGCCGCCCGTCCGCCCGCCCCCTCGCCGCCCGCCCGCGCTCCGCCCCTCCCAGCCAGTCAACTCGCCGCCCTCTCTCACTCTCCCCGATCCCCTCTCACCCCACCACCATCTCTCCCTCTCCCCGATCCAGATCGCCGTCGCCCAGCAGCTACAGCGTCGCGGCCGGATGGCTCGCCGGCGCGCGCGTGCTTTGATGCGCGCCGCTCCGTCGAGCTGCCCGGACCGCGGCGGCGCCTGACCTAGGGTTTGCGGTGGCTTTTCCCCACGCCGGCCACGGCTCTCCGGCAACCATGACGGGCGTCGACGGGATCCTTGGACACCATCGTCCACCTCGCGTTGCAGGGAGGGGTTGATCGTCTCCAAGGACGAGGATGCCATCCCGGGGCGCTACGCTGCCTCTCCCGCTCCATCACTTCGAAGCGCTCCGCCGTCCTGGAGTGCGTGCCTCTCCCACTCTCGTTATGCTCTGCTGTAATCGCGGCACGACGACTTCAGCCACCTCCGGTCCGAATCAATTTCTGCATGAAGGTACTCTGTTCTCTGTGATGCATATTTTCAATAGCAATTTTGCATTGTGGAGATAGTAGTTTATCTATCTATAGTAGTTTATAGGACTGTTGATGCTTAGGCGTATGCAAAATGAACTAGGAAATTTTTATACTGTCTTGGAATGGTTGTAACTTGTTCCTCGTCTACGGTACATGGTATGATGGTAGTTATTTTTCTACGGTGCAAGGTAGAACTAGGAATTTTCGATATACTGTCTTGGAAGTGGAGCAACACCTCCACTTGTGTGGTGCAAGAAATGGTCTTAATTAATTTGGCTATGGATCTCAAAATTGTATAAGTTAAGTATTAAAGACTAGTAATGCTTCTGCTCAATCAAATGGTATTGCTATGGTCTGATCCTTTGTTTTAATTACAAAAGGGACCACAAGAGAATTACTAGTTCATGTTATATGATTATATCGTGTTTTTTTCTCAAAACATGTGTATGTGAGGTGCAGGTGTGACCATATACGAAATAACTGCTGTTTATACTTGTTCCTTTCGATTTATCTTATCTCAGACGGATTTCCATGGTTAATCTTTCTTTGTGATATATGTATAGTCTAAATAATACACAAGAGCTGGTTATGAATGATCTGGTATTTATGCATTACATAGATAACTCCTGCACATGTTTGTTTGCTGGGATTTAATTGTTTGTTACATCTATGGTGTTCCTGGGGTCATATGGTGACCCAAGTGGATGTTATATAGTTCTAGATCATGTGTATGCCTTCCTAGCTTTTTCAGCTTGGTCATATCTACTTTTCTGGGTGTTCTAGCTGTTCTTGAACATTTTTCTTGCCTTTGACAATAATCATCCTTATCTAGAGGCAATGATCATATATACTCGAATTGAGATATGTAGAACTGAATCTAGTTGTGTGATCAAATCAATCGGTGCTAGAGTTTAATTGCTAAGTACCATATGTTGGTTGTGCCTTATCTCTAGCTTGTTTCTTAGTTCTGGTTGATCAAATACATGAATAATATGAGTATGCTTTAATTCTTAAACTAATATTTGAATTCTTGATCACATGATCACCCAGGTTCATGTAGGATGATCTTGAGGCAATATATGAGGTCTTGTTCACTGATCGTCGTCTCTGCCCCTTGCTGGAGTTGAGCCCTGTCTCACTGTTTATCTCGTCGGTACCCGCGACATCCCGGTCTTGGCATTCACAACCTGTAGACATAGCTAGGTCTCCCGCGGCTCGGGCGTGCGGTTGTAGACCCGCTGGCCTTGCCTGTCGCTACCTCCTCTAATTTCGCGCTTGCTGTCGTGCGACGGCTGCCGGTTCACCAAGCCTGAGCCATGGCAGTAGTCTCGGCTGCAATTGCCAGGTGAGTTTATCGGATTCCCTTCGATCCTTGGTCTTGCTCATGCTGTGAGTTGTGCATGATGCATTATGTAAAATGTGGTTGTGAATTTGACGTATTGAAAGATCTGTCAAATATGTATGCGTCTGTGATATTTTAAAAAATGCAGGAAAGCCCCAAAAAATGGAAAAAAAATCATTTTTTTGCCCCAGGGTTACTCTTTGCCGTGTGCAAACACACGGTAAAGGATGGGTTAGCTGCCACTTTGGCCACCCATTGCCGTGTGCCGCACACGGTAAAGGATGGACATGGGGCCTGCGTGCCTGGGACATTGCCGTGTGTAGCACACGGTAAAGAGGATGGACTTTGCCGTGTGTTTGCACACGGCAAAGGTCCACCTGCAGGTCCTACTTGTCAGCAGCCTGCCGTCAACGTCCGCCGTCGGCGTCAAGTGGCGGTGGGACCCACCTTTCAACGTTGCCGTGTGCCCCGATATTTGGCACACGGCAAAGAGTTCTTTACCGTGCAAGTTGTCGCCGTGTGTTCATTGCCGTGTGCGGCACACGGCAAAGGCTTTGCCGTGTGTTTTCCAGCCTTTGCCGTGTGCCTTAGACACACGGTAATGAACTGCTCTCCCGTAGTGATTGGCATGTTGTGATCGAGCGGATAGTATATATATGCTCGCTACGGTCATTAAACTCCGTCTTAACAATCACCAGCCAACCAACAAAAACTCAAGCTTGGTGTAAGAATATTGTTGGGATTAAGATACTGGCAGCCTAAATCCTAGTTCCAACCCGTAGGGTGACTAGTGAGTTACTTTATCTCTCTTTGGTCTAAATGTTGGTTCAAACTACTACATTAGATAAAAAGTAATAATATGTAGGTGCTTCCAGAAACTACTCCACCTGGTACATACTACTCGCTCCGATCCATAAAAAGTGTCGCTCATTTTGTACTAAGTTTGTACAAACTTTGTACTAAATGGATGACACATTTTATGGATCGGAGGGAGTAGTTAGTTTCCGGTTCAGCCTAATCCTGTTCTTTTTGCAAAGAAATCTGCTTCAAAAGTACACTAGCATATTGAAATAGGGATAAAATCTCCTGAGTTTACAATCACACTATAAACAAAGTGCCAGAGGGAGCGATTTTTTTTTTTGCGAAACACAGTACAACACAGGCGCTCACATACACGCGCATACACTCACCCCTATGAACGCACACACGCACACCCTACCCCTATGAGCACCTCCGAAATACTGAGCCGGCGGGTCAGGTCTTGAGATTGACGAAGTCACCACGGGCGCCTCGCTATCGACGGGAACGTCGCCTCCCACTGAAGAATATTCCGCCAAATATGAGAAACACCAGTGTCAAACCTGGGGTTTGAACTCTGGTGGGCTGGGGGTACAACCACCCACCTAACCATCCAACCAAGGGTTGGTTCTCCCAGAGGGAGCGATCTAATACACAGTGTCCGTCATAGAAAAATATCCAACGATTCATGTTTGGCTCTGTGTATCACTCCTAATCCACTTGCTCCCGTAAATTCCTCCTCCCATCACACATGCCTCCGCGTCCAGCTCTCAATCCATCGCCCTGGCCCACCTTGGCTGATCTCCGCATTCCCTTCCCCACTATGTCCTCGGCCTACCATCTGTTGTGTCTCCAAGGAGCAGGGGCGGATCCAGTGGGGGTGCCATGGGTGCCATGGCACCCCCTGAAAAAATTCAGAAAACCTTTTAACTACTAATATTTGGACTAATCTTAGCCAAAAATTTCAAATTTGTGATGCCCGACAAGCAGAACATGGATGTTTTTCAAGGTTGGCAGTTTGGCACCCCCATCGATCCAATCTTAGCTCCGCCACTGCCAAGGAGGGACACCGTCGGGACGCCGGTATTCTCCGTAGCTGAGCGTCGCAGGCTGCAACCCAACCTAGCACCCGAGTCAATGATGATCCCCCTAACTACCTGTGTTAAATCCAAAAGTACTCCCGCAAAACAACCTAGCCTTATTGCTCATCAGGTTGTGGCAGACTAGCCTCAATCTGAGCGTCACTCCTCCGCTCACCGCCCACTTGGCTCATACACACGTCCCCACATACTAACCCACTGAGCACCATCAAGGCCCAACCAACATCATCAACATAGCGGGTTGTTGCTGGAATCAGTCGTTCCTCCCTCGGAGTCAGAGTGGGGCCCGTTAAATCAGCGTCCATGTACCAAATTGAAAAATGGGTGATATGAATCAAAGCACACACTATCCTGAACTGGTGTGTCGTGGTATCGGAACTACTCCCTCCGTCCCGGTTTACAGGGCAGCGCGAGTCCCTAGATCGCTAATTTGACCAACCTAATATGAGTTATAAACTGGGACGGAGGGAGTACACAGGACACATGACGTAGTCCTCTAGCCGACGACAGAACTGGGGGTGAATGGAGGACTAGTTCGGGAAGGGATGGCGAGGAGTTTACCCAGCTTCTAATCTCACAACAGCGGTGAGATCCTACGTTTTGCTATAATTCACTAAATAGAACATGTCTTACATATTATAGGATTTGAGGAAGCGTAACCCTAAGGGTTCCCGGAGGCCGGCTTATATAGGCGGCCAGACCTAGGGCTCGCAAGGAAGGTTCTCATCGACGAAGTTAAAGAGAGTTCTGGGCTAATACGGCAATGACACCGCCTTGTACTCCAAGTCGGCTATCTTCAGACCTCCGTCTTGATCTCCTTAGCCGGCTGGGCCACCTTCTTGCGCTTCGGCTTACGGGGCCGTCGGATAAGCCTCCAAGCACTATCACCAGTGGGCCACCCTGGTTCGCCGGTATTTATCACGTTACAAGGCCATTTTTTCTGAGTGTTACAATGCCACATAGTCCAAGTAACCTCCTTTCAGGTCCAGTGGCACACCACCAATCCTAGCACAAACGTCTTGCAAATGCCACTTCGTTTCAACAGAAGATTGAACCTCTTGAAATAAAAAAGCACTAGTTCCTTCTAAAACACATCCTATAAAGACCGCACCCGGCCATCTTTATGAGCTCGAGTTATGAATTGAATTGAACTTTGACCATAGTCTCAGCTTGGGGTCTCACAATTGTATCTCCTTCGGAGTCAGAGTTGGGCCCGAAATATCTGGGGTCGTGTGCCAAATTATAAAATGGGTGACAAAAATCAAAACACACACTATCCCGAACTGGTGAGTGAAGGCCATATATATGTTTTAGGAGCGTTACAATGCCAATTAGTCCAAGTAAGTAAGTAACCTCCTTTCTGGTCCGGTGGCACACCACTAATCCTTGGGCAAATGTCTTGCAAATGCCACTTCCTTTCGATAGAAGATTGAACCTCTTGAAAATAAATTACTAATTCCTTCCAAAACGCATCCTATAAAGAGACTACACCGGACCATCCTTATGAACTCGAGTCATTAAGGGAATTGTACTTTGTACACACTCCCATCTTGTTGTCTCACGTCCAACTGGAAATTTTCTATAGGGTTAAGCCATTCAGGTTCCTTCCGGGATTGTTGTTTTGTCTCCCGAGCTCACATGATTCTGCCTAAATAAAAGAAATCGAAAAAAATAGTAAAACATTTCAAAAAAAATCGAAACAATACTCAAACATATACAAGTTTTCTACATACTTGAAAATTTTCATGATGAAACGAAAAAATTTGCTGCCCTGTTCGAAAACGACAAAGCAGTGACCAAAATAAGATTTAAAAAATATCTTTTAGAGCAGTGATTTTTTCTTTTCTGTAAAGGGCACAAAATGTGTCAGTTCATCAAGAAATTTGGCAACAATGTAGAAAATTTTATATGTTTATCACCAAAAAATTTCAGAATTTTTTGAAAAGCTTTACTATTGTTTTATTTCTTTGAGTAGGAGCATGTGAGCTCGGATCCAAAGTGAATTTTCGGTTCCTTCACCACTTCTTCCATCGTCACCGTACACCCACAATGCAGTACATAAATTCTAGCGCTTTGGTCGAAAACCAGCTGATTTCAGCATCTCAATGAAAATCAAATCTCCATAAGCATGCACATACACACGGACAAATGGCACATCAGCATGTTAAGAACCGGGCAAGGATCTCAGGCATGGGTAGCAGTCAATATGGCATAGTACCCTCGCAGTTCACACCGGTCAACTTTTTTGCTTTCTCGCCTGAGGCTGCTGTTGCTGCGGCTGGACCACTGGTTGAGGCGCCAAGCTGCTCTGGTGTGATGAACAACTGAAGCTGTTGTCGCGGCGAACTGCAGCTTCTACTCTGGTATGTGCTGGTAGTTCACCTACTCAATGATCTACCGTTGCGTGACCACCCAAACCCCGTCTTGCCGAATAGGAGCTCCAAATTGTCCAAACCGCGCACCAAATTGGACCTGTGCAACCAGAGCTTTTACTCTAGTGATCTGAAGCGGTTCAAAATGAATGCGACCACAACCACGACCACCGCAGTGTCCGCGGCCCCTGCCACCTCCGGTCACAACGTAGGTGGGATGAGCCTCTCTAACACTAGATCCATAAACAACTATAATTCCCAGCAACTTCCATTCCGAATGTTTACCATATATAATCACCACTATATAACCTCCCCGACCCTCTAATCTAAAAAATAAACATACCATTCTCTGATGCCATCGCTTCCCCGGTCCTTTTCCCACCATCTTTGCTCACCCAGTCTGATTTTTTAAAAGGAAATTCCAGCACACATTTTTTTTTGATAAAGGGCTTATATTACTTATAAAAGTATTACACCCGGCCTCTGCATAACAAGATGCACACAGCCGCCAATTCATCAACCAACCACAAACGAAAAAACATAGCCAGATTACAAATCTGAAGATCATGCCAATCGACTATGGTGATGGGCCGCCAATCCGAAGATCCCTATGCCACCCATGTTGTGTAAAAATGTCCCTCGCCGTGGTCTCCAGTTGCGCAGAAACCTCCATAAAAAGGTCGCGAAACTCCACGCGTTGTAATATGGAACACGAACGGAGCAAACCTGTGCACCGGTAGATTACCTGCATAAAGAGACATTTTTATCATTAAACACCTTGTCATTTCTACTCAGCCATAGCGACCATAAAACGGCAATCGCTCCCACCCGAATCACCGTTCTAAATTTATCATCTATACCATGTAGCCAGTTGCCAAATATATTTGCAACGGAACGTGGTGGATATAAATTCGAAGCAACTTGGATGGTAGACCAAATAGATCGTGCAACCTTGCAATCGAAGAAAAGGTGTTTAATAGTCTCATCATGTAGACAAAAAACACACTTTGAACTTCCATGCCAATTGCGCTTGACAAGGTTATCTTTGGTTAGGATCACTCCTCGACGAGCATACCACGCGAAAATCTTAGTTTTTAGTGGCATTTTCATCTTCCAGAGTTTTTTATGACTATCAACTGGCAAATTCGAGTGGATCAAAGCTTTATACATAGAATCTACCGAGAATTTACCATTCTGAAGTAGACTCCAACGAAATACATCTGGTCCAGGCTCTAGGTTAACCGCGGCCAAACGCCCCAAGAGGGAATTCCACGTAGCCAACCTGGTACCAATTAAATCTCGCCTGAACGTCACATTTGGAGGCGATGATTGCATAACCGAAGCAAGCGTAACCTCTTTGTGACGAACAATGTTATATAAAGCAGGATACTGATCTCTTAGAGAGGTATGGCCTAACCAAATGTCCTCCCAAAATCTGATCTGTGATCCATCTTTGATAGCAAATTCCCCAAAGCGGAAGAAAGACGTTTTCGCCGCCATGAGACCAGCCCAAAAATGTGAGTCACCTGGTTTCCAGACCATCTGTGACAAAGTTTTGGTACCGATGTATTTGCGCTTTAACATTGTTTGCCATACCCCTTCTTCCGAGAGAAGCTTGAACAGCCATTTCTCTAGAAGGGCGGTATTTTTAATCCGTAGATCGTGGATACCAAGTCCACCTTGATCCTTAGGACGGCAAACAACATCCCACCTCGCCAGTCGATATTTCTTTTTCTCACTATCACCTTGCCAAAAGAATCGCGAACGATAATAGTCCAACTTTGTAAGGACCCCTTTTGGCAACTTGAAGAAGGATATCATATACAGTACCATGTTAGTTAGAACTGAATTGATAAGAACTAATCTCCCACCTAGGGATAATAGTTTTCCTCTCCAACTGGTTAAGCGAGCTTGCAAGCGCTCCTCCACATGCTTCCATTCGGCATTAGTTAATCTCCTATAGTGTACCGGTATTCCAAGATACCTAATAGGAAACGAACCTTGAGCACATCCGAATAAGTCCGCATATTGAGTAGCATAATCCAAAGCCTCCCCGAAGCAGAACAACTCACTTTTATGGAAGTTAATCTTTAGACCAGAAAGTTTTTCAAAAGCTGTTAAAATCAGCTTCATGTTCATTGCTTTCTCAAGGTCATGTTCCATAAACAAGATTGTGTCATCTGCATACTGGAGAATAGAGAGACCGCCATCGACCAAATGTGGAATGACGCCCTCAATCTGTCCATTCAGTTTGGCCCTATCAATCATGACCGCTAACATATCCGCTACTATGTTGAATAGTATGGGGGAAAGAGGGTCACCCTGCCTCAGACCTTTTTTTGTTTGAAAGTAATGACCAGATTCATTATTAACTTTAATGGCCACACTACCTCCAGTAACAAAATTACGGATCCAAGCACACCACTCCTCCGAAAAGCCTTTCATGCGCAAGGTTTGCTGTAGAAAATCCCAGTTAACCTTATCATAAGCCTTTTCGAAATCGATCTTAAAGATCACCCCCGTTCAGCTTTTTCGTATGCATCTCATGAACGGTTTCATGTAGTATAACTACCCCGTCAAGGATGTTCCTACCCTGCATGAACGCAGTCTGAGTAGGTCTCACCACATGATCTGCCACGGAATTCAAACGGATCGTTGCAAACCTTGGTAAATATTTTGAAACTCACATTAAGGAGGCAGATAGGTCTATACTGTTGTATCCTTTCTGCATCGATAACCTTAGGCAACAAAATAATCTCCCCAAAGTTCAACTTAAACAGCTCCAGCTGTCCAGCGTGCAAATCGCCGAACATAGCTAGAAGATCCGATTTAATGATATCCTAGAAATTTTGATAAAACTCTGCTGGGAATCCATCCGGACCTGGTGCTTTATTGTGCTCCATCTGGAAGACAGCTGCCCTTACCTCCTCCTCAGTGAAAGGGGCAGTAAGAAAGCCATTCTCCTCACCCGATACCTGGGGAATATCATCAATCCGAGACTCGTCCAAGAGAAGGTACCTTCCTCTGGTGCCCCGAACAACCCCTTATAATACCTGGTGATGAAGCGCTTAAGCTCATCCTGTCCTTCAATTACCCCTTCATCCTGATGTAGTGAATGAATAAGTTTCTTTCTATGTCTACCATTGGCGACATTATGAAAGTATCTAGTATTCGAATCACCTTCAAGTATGAACTGAGCTTTTGAACGCTGGTACCATTTGAGTTCCTCTTCACGCAATAGCTGAGCGATCTTTGCATTGGATTGGCTCTTAAGCTCAATCTCATGCGTCGCCAACGGTCGTGTTTCCGCTATTGCCTCCAGGTCATCAATAATACTGGACAGCCGAGCCTTCTCCTTTTTAAGGATACCAGTCGTGTGACGAGCCCAACCCCGAAGGAAAGTCCGCAAATTGCGTATCTTATTCATCCATCTTTGAATTGGGGTTGCTCCACGAACTGGTTTGGACCAAATCTTTTAACCAAATCACCAAAACCCTCCCGATGAAGCCAGCCAAACTCAAATTTGAACTGATGCTTATCCGGTTGTCTTGGTATACCTGTGGTCAAAAGAATTGGAGCATGATCTGATAAAGCCTCAATACGTTCAAGCGCACGAACCGACACCAACGGATACCTGGATTCCCAGTCAGTACCCATTAGAACACGGTCTAGCTTTTCATATGTGGGCTCCGGTAGACTATTCGCCCATGTGAATTGTCTGCCAGTCATCTGAACCTCTCTCAAATCCAAACTGTCAATGACAGCATTGAAAAGAAAGGGCCAGTGATTATCAAAACGACCTCGACTTTTCTCGTGCCGGTATCTTAACATGTTAAAGTCCCCACCTATGAGAATAGGATGTGGATTATCACGAGTAAGATTAACCAATTGGCGGAGAAAATCGGTCTTGTGAGCTTCCTGGGCAGGTCCATACACGGCTACCAAACTCCATATGAAATTATCAGCCTTGTTTCGGACATGGAACTTTATATGAAAGTCCTCATCCTCAATAGCCAATACTTCCAGAGATTCGGATTTAACACCAAGTAGGATACCTCCAGATCGGCCTCGAGGGGGACGAGCATACCATTGAAAGTCTTCACCACCAGAAATGCGGTTAATAACACTCGCTGGGAAGTCTCGTCTACCCGATTCCGAAATAGCCACAAAATCCAAATTATAATCCCGAATACAATGAGCAATGTGAAGATGTTTAGCCAAGTCACTAAGACCTCTGCTATTCATAAACATGCCATTCATCGGGAACTTTTGGGGATTTGTTTGGCTTGGTCACCTTACGTGACCTAACATTCTTTCTCTCAGAGGATTTCTTAGACTTTCGACTAGAGGCTCGCAGGTCATAAATAGACCCTAGCGTAGGCTCGTCTAAGCTCACCTCCGAAACGTCCCCCACTATATGAGATAGAAGCTGACCATCGACATTGTCAGTCGCCTCATCATCATCTAGTGGGTGGGAAATCGGTGTACTCAAAACACTAGGAGCCGCCTTCACACGGTCGATCTCCATATGTCTTAGAGCATTAGCCGACACCAGGACCTCCTTCTCATTTCTACCCAAACTAACTCCAACATTAAATAATCTAGAAGATAATTGAGGAGTAGATAACGAAAGAAAAGACTCAGATTTAGACGCCATACCTGGGGTGAACTGAAGCGCCTTGCGCCTCATAGCCTTAGACAAGGCATCCTCATCTGTCGCCGCCGAACCGTCAGCAGCCACGGCGTGCCGAGCACTACGCCGAAGCATCGGCGCCGCCATGGCCGCCGGCATAACCGGTGGCACCCTACCAGGGGGCGAGGCCGACGTAGAACCCCCCTGAGAATCAGCCACCGGACTCGGTGAAGCCACCAGACCCGTCGGGCTGGACGGAGCCGATAGAATAGGCGCAGCCTGAGCCGCCTGCTCAGACGCCGCCCCCTCGGCTCCAAGAGGTGAAGTAGCGGTGGCCGCAGCACCACCCTCCGATGATCCAAGCATCGGCGCCGCCAAGGCCGCCGGCATAACCGGTGGCACCCTACAAGGGGGCGAGGCCGACGTAGAGCCCCCCTGAGAATCAGCCACCGGACTCGGTGAAGCCACCAGCCCCGTCGGGCTGGACGGAGCCGACAGCAGAGGCACGGTGTGAGCCGCCTGCTCAGACGCCGCCCCCTCGACTCCAAGAGGTGAAGTAGCGGTGGTCGCAGCACCACCCTCCGGTGATCCAACGCCCAGCAATGCCAGGCTAGCCGCCGCCTCTCCAGGGAACAGGACCCCCCGGGCGATCGACGACGCTACGCCCGAACCCGGCCCCCGGACCAACATAGTCGCTGCACAGGGCGCCCCCTGAGGCAGAGGAGAACCACCGCCTCCCATCGCCCCAGAAGAAGACTCCCCAAGCTCCGACACCGAACTACGGAGTCCAGCAGAGAACCTCGGTCTCGGGCTGATCGGAGTAACCGCCATCGTCCGCAGCAAGGCCTGAACAGAAGCAGCAAGATCAGTAGCACCCGACTCCGGAGCGCTAGACATCACAGTGTCCCCATCAGAAGCACCATCAGCCGACTGCGACTGCTGTCCTGCAAAAGGGCCCTTCCCGCCTCCTGCATCACCACCGAGGCCCCTATCCTCAGCATCATCACCGTCTCCGTGCCAAGCAAAGGGGGTAAAACCTGCATCCGGTACAAAACCCTCTGGCTCGGGCCGGAAAGTGAACTCATAATCCTTCAGCAACAAGACGCCCTCGGTGCGAAGAAAAGGACCCTGCTCATCCCTCTCCTTAAACAAAACACCAGGAACCATGCCCACCAACATACGCACAATCCCACAACGGCGAAGAGTAAACAAATCGATGTCAATAGTAGCACCGACAAGTGTCCCAACAGCCCAAAGTCCCAGAAAGTGTCGCAGAGTATAGGGTACTCCAGAGACATGCACCCAAACCTGCGTCAACTCCCGCTTATGCGGTACCTCCTGTGGTGTCCACTGAGAAATAGTGAGCTTCGACGCCTGCCCCGGGACACCCAGCTCCAGACCATCCACTCGCATCAAGTCCTCCGAAGATGGAAACCCCAGAAGGAACGAATTGGCTCCATTTTCAATAGCTTCCCACTTCTAAGACTGATTAGGACAGATCCGAGCCACCTGCCTCTGAACAACATCTGCCACAACCGGAGCACCCTGAACTGTGATACAAGCAGTAGGGGAACCCGATGATGAAAGCTGAGCCTTGTGTAGGTTATCCGGGAACTGTGCAAACATCAGCTCCTCCATACAGAAACTAGCCACAAAAGTAGTCGGCTTGGGTAACTTCAAAATGGGACACTTCAACAACGGATGCTTCGAACTGTCGCAGACAAAACAAAATTGCTCCCTGGTGCAATCCTTTGTCAAGTGTGCCTTACTCTTACATTTGAAACAGTACATTTTTACCTTCTTCTGTGCCGGCACCACTGGCGCGACGTCCGCAACAGGCGCCGGGGCAATTGCCGGCTGAGCCGCCACCGGCAGCTGCTGCGGCTGACGAACCGCCGCGGCGGCCCGAGCCAACTTCTTCCGCTTCTGACCCGGAGCCGGCGCCACCCCCGCCGAAGAACCCGCAGCAGCCTGCAGAGGCACAGGCGGCCGCGGCTGAGGAGCGGCCTGCTGATACGTGGGCTGAGCAGGAGCCGCCTGTGGAACAGGGGGCACCCCGCCCTGCTGCCTCCCCACCCCGCCGCGCTGCCGAGGAGCGACCGAGGGGGGCGCAGACGAGTTACGAGGCACCGGCACGACCGGAGCAGCCCCCGCACCAATACCCGCAGCGGCAGCCGGCGGCTGCCTCCCGCCAGCCCGCGGCGGCGGACCCGCCATGGACGGGGACGCGAGGATCTCCGCAAAGGACCGACGACGGCCGGACGCGGGAGAACAGGAGGGCGAGATGGAGACGGCAGCAGCGGGAACCGACGGCAGGGAACCAGCTGCGACGGAAGACGAAGAAGACGAAGACGAACGCGAAGCAACGATCGAAGGAAACAGCGATGCATTAGGGCACCATTCCCTCGACAGGTTGACCCGGAGGCCCCGCAGACGACGGCCCAGATGCGCCCACGGGCCGCCAGCCGGGACCACGCCTGGCCCACCTGCATGCACGGTTTGAAATCCGTGATCGACGTGATCCGGAAAAACGGGATCGACAGCACCCGCCAGCGCCGCCTGCGACACCCGAGCGCCGTCGCCCTCCATCGCCGCGAGGAGCACCTCCGGGAAGAACTGTCCGAGGCACGGGGGCGGCGTGACCCTCGGCCGAGGAAGCGGGCCACGCCAACCCAAGCGAACCGCCGGCCGCCCAAAGGCCCTACCACGACCAGCCTCCATGGACCGAGCTCTTGCCACCACCATGGACGATCGCGACCGCCCCGGCGGCGACCAAGATCTCGCTCGGGGCTCCGGTTCCTTGTCCGGCGTCGGAAACCTGCAACCACCAGAAAACCCCATACCTGAATCGGCACCCTCCGGGGAACCATGCTCCCAATACCGCGAAGCTCGCGTCGGGAAGCCGGCGGATTCCCAGAACTCCTGGGCCAGGACGGCGTCCGAAACGACAGGCCGCCGCACGACATCGCTAGAGACCTCCCTCACCTCCGCCAGGACCGCCGAAGCCACCTCCACGGCGATCGCCTCCCCCTCCCCAACCGCATCATCTTCCTCCGGCAGAATAGAGAACCGAGACCCAGAATGCTCCGGTGAGAGAGCGCCAGGGACGAGCGTCAGCCGACGGCGTAGCCCGGGCCGCCGCCCGCCATCGCCAGGGTCGTGCGCCATTCGCACAAAATGGCAGCTACCTTCCAGCACACATATAGGCGGGTTGTGCTTCAGTAGGGAGCATCGTGATCACGTCATGGTCAATTAACTCCTTTCACCGGCCAGCCAACATATATTCAAGCATGGTGTGTACTAATAGTACAGGTTATATCAAATAAGCACAGATTAAGATCATCTTGATATCTGCAGGGTTTAAGACTTGTTCATGGTCGTTGAGATTCTAGTTCCATCCCATTGCCAAGACAGCTGTACTTTATGGTCTGCATGTACAAGTTAGTTACTGAATTACCAAAATAATAATATTATAAATAGTCCGTAGCTTCACTTGTACGTAGACGCATCAGTCATATTCATATGTACATGTATGATTCTATCTACTTTGGTACACACAAATTCAACGTACATAAGTCAAATTTCTATATTCAAAACCGCAGTCCATCCGTATCTTTCCGAATCTTCCAACATTTTTTTAAACGGCGGTAAAAACTTTGACTCATTCTATTAATTAAAAGAGAAGTTTTGACAAGAAAAATTAAAGTATTATTACAAAATCGGACTACTCTCCAACTTTTAAACCTCATCAATGATGATAAAGTTGCGCTCGAAGCTCGATCTCATAATTCAGCAAACATAGCAGAAGTCACAGGCTTGTGTACACCTAATAATCTGAACTATAATATTTGAACAGGAGGTCGTCGCACGTCGTGGTAGGTCGTACGTCTCCCCATCCCGATCGGTAGAAAAACCAGAGGGAATACGTCTCCGCAGCATGATCGGTAAAAAGACCAAAGGAAGCGATCGGTAAAAAAACCGGAGGGATCGGACCTGATGGTTCAATGGTACATCAAAGTCCACATCGAGCAGAACAAATATTGCTGCCCAAATCGTATGGGTCCTGAGGACCTAGATATGCCATGTGATTTGACCCATGGATCGGACGAGAAAAGGGCCAGGTCCAGCAACTTGTATGGCAACGGATATCAGATGAAAATCCACGTTCCCTAAATAAAAAATGAAAACCACGACCTATAAAAAAAAACTTATCACATGTAACTTCTCCCGATTAGATAGATAGGGAAAACAAATGCCTTGCGTGAGGCCTTCTNTAAATAGCAAACCCCCACTACTAGATTTCTCTACACATGCATGCTTCCACATCACCTCTATTATTGACAGCCATATGATTGAAATCGTGTGACATCAACTCAAGCACGTACGTTTGACAGCCCATGTCTTCTTCGCCCTTGCAGCGACTCCAAGTAGTAACTCCTCCGGGAGACCAAACGACGACAGATTTCCTCTCCCAAACGATCTTAGTAAGAAACGTACGCACGACCAGCACGACGCATGTGAAACTGATGAAGCGCTGAGGGGGCTATTCATCTTCTCTTCTCTTCTCAGTATTTTAAACCGCTCGCCTACCTGAAGTGGGTGCGTCTTATCTACATCTAGCTCATGGTCTGCACCCCCTTCCTGGCCGCTTCATCGTCTCCCTTTCCTTGGAGGCGCCGCTGACGCCGTCTAGCTAGGGAGCCTCCTCCAACCCTCGCTGGCAGCATCTCGCATATCAGTCCGATGTATCTCGACAACGACAAAGCCAAGATCATTCCTTCTATGTACGTACCTTTCTCTACTGCGGACGGGACCATTCATGCATTTCTGTAGGTTCGTTTTCTCTCCAGCAATGTGAATCTAACGGGCTAGCCTACCTTTATCCGTTTACTTTTCCGCATGGCCATTACCTTTTGATGTACTGATTAATAATCATGCTTTCCTACAGTTCAGTATGGATGTTACATACGGAGTACAGTACATTTTTGTGCTTGGTCAGTGCCTGAGGTGTATTGTGAATATGCTCCCGGTCGGCGAGCTAATTAGTCACAGTTTTGATTTGGTGCATGTATTAAATAATGTATTCTGCTTTACAATTTTGTTCCAGAGCCGTTGTTGGGGCACGACAGATGTGCTTAAACGAGCATGCTTGCTAAATGCTCGAAGAAATGTCTCAGCGATTGCTGAATTCTTGCTTGCTAGATGCTAATGAAATAGTTTTACGGTGGTTGACAATTTTAGAGACCGTCCATCAGTTTGATATAACGGTGTTAAAATAGACGGAACCAGACTGACTGACCGTCTATTTTATCATGTTCAAATTTTTAGTGCTTTAGATGTCAATTATCAAGCGAGATTCCAAACTGATTGACCTGATACAAATGCACTTCGGTGCTTTCTCCCCAAAACTCCTTTTGTCTTGATTATGTCTATCCGATTGTAATGCAGTATCCATATCAATTTTTGTCGCAGAATTTCCTATTAGTTTCGGCTAACTGATTATATCCTAGATCAATATTGAACCTATATTACTATGGAAGAGGAATCGGTGTTGAATCTTTTTGATGGCCTGAAGAAGGAAATGAAAGAGCTATCATCCTAACATATAACATCAACGGGTAATGTCTATTCGATTCTTTTGCACAACTTTTGTTCTCTAAATGATTTTCCTTTTAATATTTAGCCTTTTTAGGTCCTCCAGGGCAAGAAGATGCCAAGTTGATTAAGTTGTTTAAACATTGAACAAATATTTCTCGATGTAATTTTTTTTACTTCTGCGTACCTAATCATCCATGGTGTCGTCACCAAGATGTAGCAGGTCTTTTACTAACATTTTGCATTATGGTATATGTAACCCATTCAATATACATTGTCTGTATTTAAGGTGTCCAATAGTACACACCTACAGAACTATGTTTTACAAACAATCACACAGTTGATACTTAATTCATTATTTTCGTAAACCAGCCATCTTTCACAAGAATTTCCGCGGCAACGTGCAGAGTATTTATCTAGTTGCCTAAATGAGCTTGTACCCCCGAATCCACGAAGAGAGGGGTATGATCAGAACCAGCTCGTGTTAAGGCCTGGACCGAAACTAAAGGGAATTTCTGCTCCCACTCAGTTGTAGCTAAAACCCTGTCCAATTTTTGATAAGTAGGTGTTTCTCTCCTATTAGCCCAAGTGTATTGTCTACCCGAAAGTTCAATTTCTTTCAACTCAAGGCTTTGTAAGATAGCATTAAACATTATTGGCCAGCGAGCATTGTAGTTATCGTTGCTCTTTTCTTCAGGTTTCCGTAGAATGTTAAAATCCCCACCCACCAACATCGGTAATGGTTCATTTTCACATAAACGGACTAACTCTGATAAGAACATCGGTTTGTGTTCATCTTGTGCCGCCCCATAAACAGACACCAAAACCCACTCGAAGCCGTCACATCTAGATTTAAAAAACAACTTGACACAAAAATCTCCAACATCAACATTTTTGACTTGAATAGTTGTCGTATTCACACCAATTAGCATACCCCCCGACCTTCCTCTCGGTGGTAAACAGAACCAGCTGAAATCTTGTCTAGCCGCTAGGTGTGTTAAGAAAGGAGTGGAGAAATTGGATCTACCCGTTTCCGACAAAGCGATAAAATCTAATTTCTTCTCTCTAATAGATTCTTGCACAAACAAGTGCTTGCCGGGATCACGAAAACCCTCACTATTCCAAAAAATCCCTTTTAAATTATGCATTTATATTTATTTTCTGAAGTTTTATCCTAGCACTTCTACGCTTGTTGCTATTCGAATATACCCTCTTTTTCCTTGTCCGTTTGACCTTCTCGGACTGAATCGAAAAGTCCGTTCTATCCTCCAAAGTTCTAGAAATATCATCCTCTTCTAGATCTTCAGTAAGGCACGAAGCCCTATTAAGAATCAAACTATGCGGTTGATCATCATACTTATCATTTAGATTATTTTGCAACATAGTAACTGACCTTGTTAATTCAGATTTTTAATTAAAGAAGCTGAAACATTAGCAGATAAAACACTTGATCCTAAAGAAACCCCCAACTTAGACGCTTTATCAACGATTTCTTGATCAGAAAAAGACAAAATGGAAAAACGTTTATCTAAACTCGTACCTGGCAAGGAGTGTCGCCTCTCAGCCCATGCCATTGCCCGCTCCATCTGAGTGGCATCCGCATTGTGCTGAGCTCGAATACGATCGCTTGAGCGCAGCCCCAACGCCTCGACGTCCGGGACGCCGCCAAAGTCGATGACGCGCTGGTTTGACGCCACCTTTCCGTCATCACCCATACGGTTAATCGGAAAAGATGGCATCGTAGGTGAGTAGATAGGCGCCGGAACTCGCTGCTGCCCCGTCTCTCTCGGACTAACACCCCCACCTGGGGTACTAGGAGAGAGCCGAGCAGCTCCACCATCTATGGAACTCGAAGGACTAGAGGCACCCGTCGTTGCCGAAAACGGCGGTGCCCCAGTCATCTGCTGCGCCAACTCGATGGGAGGAGAGGCAACCGGAGCGTGCCTCCCCACTCCCACCGTCGGTGTCGAAAGGGTCACAGGCCGGCCGACCTTGCCCTGCCCTAACGCAGCGGCATTGGCCACCTCCTCATCCCCTTCGAGCACAGCTCCGACCGCCTCCCCGACCACGTCCTGTCCAACCTCCTTGCCAGCCATAAACAGTCGAATTTCCTCCCTTGCACTGTCAAGAGCTCTACGCACCTGTGGAGAGAACACCACCCCTGCCTTCACCTCCGAAACAGGTGGTTGCGTGTTGGAACTATCCCCCTTATCAGTCGCAGTGGAGGTCTCATTTGTCTTCTCTGAAGTCCCCTTTTGTCCCGAATACCCAAGTTTGGCCACAGCCTCAGCAAAATCATCCCCTAGTCCGTCATCATCATCCTCAGAGTCGTCATCAGCTCCTTTCATCTTCACATCGTCATCAACAGGTGGCTGTAGACCTTCTACCACGAAAGAGAGATCATAGAAACCATCTTTGATAAAGAGAGGAAACCGCCTCGGGATTTTCCTAGGGTTCAAGCAACCTATACGAATCCTGAGAATATCGTGTTCCCTAGTGAAAAGCCATATCAATCTCCAAAGTCATGCCGAACATGTCACCTACAGCCCAAAGAGCCAGGAAATCACCAATGTGAGGTCTCGGAATGCCTGACACCTGCAACCACACTTCTGGCAGAGAATTCATCGGTTGTGGATTTTGAGCCCAACTATCAAATGTTAACTCACATGGACTATTTGGCACCCGACATAACCCAAATACCCGCAGCCTGTCAAGATCACTCCTAGTTGGAAACTGCACCTGGTATCGATTGTGACCCATCCGATGCACATCCCAGACATACTGCTCGGTTGGGACTAACCGCTGCAGCTGAGCAACAATGTTCGGAATATCCATCTCACCTCCTGACACCACCAGTGAAGCTAAACGAACATTTTCCATCTTGGGTTTGTATGATGCCGTGCATGGGTATGCAAAAAATAGCAGCTCCTCATGAGCATACCCATAAACCAGAATCCTGGGCTTCGGAGCTGTCAACAAATGGCAGCTCTTATCTCCATGTGCAGGTCCTTCACAAATCACGCAAATGTCCACTGTGCAATCCACGGATCGGTGCCCTGGCACCCCACATCTATAGCAACGTTTCCCCTTCTTCGGAGCTGCCGCAGCCAACGCCGCGGCCAGTTGATCAGCTGAAACTGTCGGTCCTGGCTGCAAAGCTCCTCCATCGACCGCAGCAACAGGAACCGGCGCCACCTGCGCCGGCTGAGGGACCGCCGCCACCACTGGTGCCGCCGCCACGGGTGCGACAACCGCCACGGGCGCAGCGACCGCCACGGCAGCTGCCGCAAGGACCACAGGAGCTGGACCCGGAGCCACCGGCCCGACCGCTGGCGCCACATGCGGTATCACATCCACCGCAGCCGGAGGCGCTGCTGGCTGCACGAAAGCAGCGGGACGTCCTCCCCAATTGCCAAATCCACCGTCGCCATAACGGCCACGGACGCCACGGTCGTGCGCGCGGCCGCGACCAGCATCGTTTCCGTATGGAGGTCCGTAGCCGCCATCGTTGCGCCCATAACCTCCGTCATGGCCGTAGCCTTGCGCCGCGTAGCCGCGGCCACGATTACCAAAACCACCATAACCGCGGCCATGTCCCTCGAAGCGGCAACCTCGCTCGGCATGGAAACCACCACGCCTTCCGCGCGGCACGAAGCCTACTCCCGCCTGGAAACCCGCCATGAAAATCCTCATGTTGATCGATCCGTGGTGCCGCAGTGCCGCTTGGGCCGCCCACCTCGAAGGTGCTAGCGCGCCCCGCGCCCGGGGAAACCACCTCGCCCCGGCGGTGCACCACCGCCACGGCCATAGTCTCTCCCGCCTCCAACGCCGCCGCCGCGATACACCATCTTAACCACACCGCCGTCACCAGGAGGAGGCGCGGAATAACGAGACCAGAAAAACCCAAATACGCCGCGGAGACGAACTCCAGGTGTATTAGGGTTCGGTTGATCTTTTTTTTTTATTTTTCAGTTCTCTGGCCCCCCCGATAGCCTTCCATGCAAATCGGGCCTGGCCGGGCCGAAGCCCACCGGGTCCCGTTGCTTCTGAAATTTGAAACTCGTGCCGAAATTTGTGGATCGAGACGTCGGCGAGCTCACCTCGATCGTCGATGGACGCCGTCGCCGGCAAACCTTGATCCACGCTCCCGCTCCATCATCGTCGGTGAAGAAAGACGCCGGCAATACCGGCATTTTCAACGTTCTCGCCGCCTGCTTCACGCCCGCGAAGCGGTCGCCGTCTTCATCACAAACATCAACTTCGGAGGACAGTCCCACCTCGCCGTCGAACCTGCATCCTCCGATCCACTAGACAAGAACGTTAACGATGCTAACCTTTGTTGCTTCCGCTTTGCCAGCCTACGCTCCATCCGAGACGTCGATTGGCCAACGATCTGCCGGAGGCGCACGCCGGCATCTGGCATTCCTCCTCCATCGAGGAAGCCAAGTAATTGCCTCTTCCCGGCGCCGCAACCTCAGAGTCGTCTTTGTCGTCAGCTCCATCATCCTCCGATTCCGACGCGGCAAGGCACCAAAACCGGCCGCCGACAGAGCGCGAAGACTCCGATCCCGTGGCAGCAGACACTGCCAAGATCTCCTCAATGGACGACGAGTGCGCCGCCGAGGCCACCCCCAACACCGCGATCTCCTCCACCAATGAGCCGCTGACGGCAAAGGGTGGCGAGATCACAGCCGGGGCCAAGGCCGCCGCCGCAGTCGCCTCCCTGCCTTCTAACGGCTCTATCATGGAATGGCGTAGGTCCGGTTTGTTCAATGTTGCCCCTTCTCTTCCCAAAAAGATAACACCAAAAAGATAACATATATATACACACTGTTCACTGAAGTGCAGCAAGTCAAAATCAGACGTACCAAGGAACTGATTCATTTTTGGGCTTCTCCTCAACAATTTCAGAGCCAGTCTCACCGGTGGATTCCATGGACCTAGAGCAAGAAATGTCCATACAATCAGTGATTATTGTAAAGCTACCATTCATTTGATATAAATAATTCATCTACAACTAATTTTTGAAGTTGATGATGAATACATACATTGTACATGTATGAATGATGTATGCAGAACATATGAAAGATTTCTTTTTTTTTCGAAAAGAGCTCTTTATTAGACTTTAACCAGTTTACATCCAGGAGATACACTGGAAATGTCCACACCCAGCCTCTGCATATCTAAGATGCACACAGCCGATAAGAAGAAGTAGTGAGATAGAAAGCTGAAAGGGTGTGAGAGAAAGACACATAGGAAAAACTTGTCACATGCGATGAAAATCGATCCTATGATGTAGGCGGGCCGATACGCAGATTATGCTGCCACCCATGATGGGAAAAAATATCTGTCGCCACTTACTCCAACCGCGAGGAAACCTCTGTAAACAGGTCTCGGTGAGCCGAAGAATAGACCACTCCCGGAGATAGTGAGCACATCGGAAAATTACCTACATTGGAGAAGAAACTTTAGCGTTAAACACTGTCATTTCTACATAGCCAAAGCGACCATAATAAAGCGATCGCTCCCACCCAAAAATGTTTTCTAAACATGCAATCTATACCGGTAGCCAATTGCGAAAATATTAGCAATCGACCTAGGTGGATACAAGTTTGAAGCCATTTGGATGGCAGACCATATAGACCGCGCAAACTGACACTCAAAGAATAAATGTTTGATATTCTCGTCATGATGACAGAAGACACATTTTTTACTTCCTTGCCAGTTATGCTTTGCCAGGTTGTCCTTAGTTAGGATGATCCCTTTGAGAAGGTACCAGCCAAATATCTTTATCTTTAAAGGTACCTTCATTTTCCATATATGTTTATTGTTTATAACTGGGACCTCGGAAAGTACTAAAGCATTATACATGGATCCTACTGAGAATGTACCATTCTTTTGCAGTTTCCAGCGGAATTCATCCCGTCCATGTTGGAGATGGATTTCGGCCAGTCGCTCTTGTAGAGCTTGCCAACATTCCAAGCTTGTACCGAGGAGAGCCCGCCTAAAAGACACATTGGGTGGAGAAGATCCCAACACCCTAGTGAGCGTATCGCCTTTATCACTCGCTATATTGTATAATGCCGGATACTGCTCCCGTAGAGGTGTATTCCCTAGCCAAGAGTCCTCCCAGAAATGAATTTCCGATCCGTCTCTTATGTGGAACGATCCATATCGGAAGAAAGAAGATTTCACCGACATCAGACCTGCCCAAAAATGTGAATCCCTGCCTTCCAAGACATCTGGGATACCGTTTTTGAACCCACATATTTGTTCCTCAGGAGTTGTTGCCACACCCCATCCTCCGTTAAGAGCTTAAAAAGCCACTTACTAAGGAGTGCAATGTTTTTTTGCCTCTAGGTCTTGAATACCTAGTCCCCCCTGGTCTTTTGGACGGCATAGCACATTCCATTTTGCCAGTCTATATTTCTTTTNCTGGCGGGCTATGTTCTTACAACAGATGGAGAAATTACAGGGGGATACAAGGGAAGGGACGACAGAGAAAAACAAGAAAAAAATACAACAAGAAACAAGAGGGGAAACACTAAGGGAGGAGGAGGTTAGCACGGAGCCAACCGAACCCCCCGTGAGGCCAACACCTAGCCAGCCGCCCGAGGAGGGTCTCCGGTGAGAACCTCAACACCGAAAGCATGTAGCCCGATGGAGTAGGAGCAGAATACATGGACACCAGAACAAGAGCACACCAAGGGACATCACTGGCACGGACGAAAGGCGTCGGATAGCCGAGTCCGAGCGACGACACCGGAGTCGAAGGGCGTCGAATAGCCGAAGGGTGGGGCGCCGCCGAGACCAAACACAGTCGAAGGGCGTCGGATAGCCGAGACTAGGGCGACGACACCGGTGTGCCGCCCACGTGGTCGAAGGGCAATGCGTGCCGAGTCCACCCCATGACATCCAGGGGAGCACAGCTGGGCCACCATGACCGCTGCCCAATCCCACTAGGATACGATCCAAAGGGCCGGCGAGAGACGATGCCGCCCAATGGATATCAGGCTCCAAAGCGATGCCCCCAAGGAGGAAGAACGACGCGGAGGCGACGCCATCACCTGATCCGGATAGGCCAGGATTGGGAATTTCTCCCAGAGCACCGACGGGAGAGCACCACAAAGGAGGACACCTCCAGGGAGGAGCACGACACCTGCAGGGCGCCGTTGCCCATAGGCTTTCTCCCAGCAGTGCCTCCACGACGCATCTGGGCGGGTCGGCGTCACCACCCCTACAGCACAACGAGTGAAGCAGAGAGCCCAATGGCGGGATGCCTCCACGGCAAGCCACCGCACCACCACTGCACGCCCCCACCACCGTGCACTCCAGGGGCCGAGATCGACGGCCGGACCACCTGGACGTGAAGCACGGAGGCGACCCGGACCTCAGCCACGCGAGGGAGGACCGGGTCAGGGGCAGCAGCAAACCACCGCACCACAACAGCAACAACACGCAGCAGCCCCACTACCGAGCGCTCCAGGGGCCGGGATCGACGGCCGGACTGCCCGGACGCTGAACCAGAAGGCGACAAGGACCTCCGCCGCGCGGGAGGACTGAATCAGGGCAGCAGGGGACCACCGGCCGAGCCACGCCGGGCCCCGCAGCGGATGCGAAGGGTAGACCGGCCGGTAGACGGGATTGCGGTGAGGGGGTGGAGGTGGCCAGACCACGCCTGTCGTGGTGGGTTGCACGGCATATCCATTAGAGATGGAAAGAAGTATGGGGCAAGGCGACGATGGCGCTCGCGCGGGATTGGGTACAAGCACGCAAACACACGCGATATACCCAGGTTCAGGGCCCTCTTGTGGAGGTAACACCCCTACGTCCTGCTCTTCTTGTTTCTTATTGCTTGATCACAAAGTGCGGGCTACAAGTGCTCCTAGAGCTGTATTCAGGTGGCAGCCGGCTGGAAGTCCTAGCCGGCTGGAGGTTGACGATGATGCTATCTGCTACTGATCTCTCTTCCTTCCTTTGTTGCTTGCCTCACGCAGGAGGCTCTAGCCCGCCTTATATAGGCAACGGGCTAGGGTTTTGGGTTACAAGGATTTTACAGGTCTGTCCCTATGACATCATCTACTTTCTGGCCGGCTGGAGCTCGTTGCCATGATTCTGCACAGGAGATGCCCGACAGGAAGTACTGTTCACCAGGAGCGGTTATGCGGGACTGGCCCACCAGTACGGAGCTGTCGGTTGGTACGTCCGGCTTCAGCCCAGCCGGACGTCTGCGTCCGGGTAGACGCAGGCGGCTTGATTCAGCCAGCGGGTTCCAGTCGGCGTTGTGCAGCCGGCACTGTTCAGCCGGCCCGTGGAGTTTGAAGGAGTGAGCCTCTTTGGGGTATCCGGGGTTCATCTCCCCGACACTAGCCCCCGAGATTGTGGAGTCTTGTTAGCTTGCTGGGAAGACTTTGCGATCTTTCCCTTGGTCTTGGCTGTCGTGGTCGCAATGTCGAGGCTGGAAATAGGGCCGGCTGAAATTGGAGCCGGGTGAAGCTGAAGCCGGGTGAAGTTGAAACTTGTGTGCGGGGAAAGCTCCGCGGGCACCCCTGATCTTGGCTGCATACTGTTGAAGTTGACGATGACTTGTTCGGCTGCGCGGGGCCGGAACTGAAGTCCTTGGCGGCCTAGCGTGGCCGACTTGAAGGCTCGGGTCGTGGCTTACGTCAGCCACGTCCCCACGTCCCGTCCGCCTGGAGGCTCTCCCCGGGAATCGAGGCAGAACGCCTCGGCTTCGTCGCTGGGATCTTCTACGGCAACCGCTCGTTAGTGGGATCTTTTACGGGCGGTTTGGCGTAACTGCACGCCACGCGTCGTGCGGAGGCACGTCTCCGCCCACGGCTCCTTGCTCGTAAAAGGGGAAGTGGGGAACGGTTCAGGCTATCTGTCGTGGGGTTGTCACGGCAAGTCCTTCCTTTGGGAAGGTGAGTTCTGGGGCCATTGATGATTGAAGTACGTAGGAGAGGTTAATCTCGCCTAGGGACACAGATTTACCCAGGTTCGGCCCCTCTTGATTAGAGGTAAAGACCTACTTCCTGCTTCTCTTTATTGCTCTAGAACTGATCTCGATTACAGGGTTCCGGCTCCTATCTGGGGAGTCGGCGACTATAGATCTGGTGTTTCTGGATTGCTTAGAACTTGATGGCTTCGCCCGATCTAAGGTCCAGGACCCCGCTTATAAAGGTGGCCGGGTCCCTGGACTTACAACCTACACCGGGTCATACTAGAACACGGAGTCCTACTCTACGTCTTGGCCTTCCAAGTTAGGGCTCCGGGTTGTACTTGGACTCCTTCTCGACGGGTCCCCTCTCCGTCATGGGCCTTGGTCGGCTTGTCTCCAGCCCAGCCCATGCGACTTAATGCGTGACTCGGCTTTGGCCTTCTTGGTCTTGGCGGGTCTACTTTCCGGGTCCATGGGCCTACCTATAAAGTATCCCCCATCAGTAGCCCCCGAATTTATCTCGGGTGCAGCTTTGCGGCTTCCTCTGACTCCTTTGGTCGACTCCTTGGTTCGACTTCTTCAATCTAAGTCACCAGCTCAGAAGTCGCCTGCTGCTAGCTACAAGATGAATTCCTACATAAAACATAACACACATATAAAATGAGTCCATCCTCATCTCTTGTTTGAGTCACCACTCTTGCCTTTGCCTTAGCTGGCCGAGTTTGTTATGACTCTCGCGAACAAGGACTGAAGAACTTGACTCTCCTTAACTTTCACTGTCACAGGACTCGCCATTCTGAGACAAGCCGGCTCCTTCCACTTCTGTGACTTTAGTTTCTGTTATCATTTCCTGTCTGGCTTTTAGCCACTGAACCGTTATCCACTTATCTGTAGTGGACCGTTACTGTAGCCACTTAGGGTTTTTCCCCTCTTATAAATTGCAAAGGGTAAGACCTAAAACCCTCACTTGTCCCTTTCGCCTCAAATTCCCCTTTTCTCTTTGCTCCTTGCTTTCCCGCGCGCAGCACACACCGCCCGCTCGCCATGGCACCCAAGCGCGCCAAGGTTGCCTCCAAGGCCAAGGCCTCCTCATCCAGCAGGACGGTTGACATCGCCGCGGCGGCCGTCGCCGCTGCCAAATCCTCATCGAAGCGGTCGATCTCCGCTGATTGGGGCGGATCTACAATCACAGCTGAGCAATTGAAGACTCACCAGCTCACCGGCCTTATTCCCTCCAATGCAAAAGCTTGGGCCCCAGGGGATGAGGTGGTTCCTGCTCCCGCAAAGGACGAGGTTGTGATCTTCACAGAGCACCTGTTCCGTGGATTCACGCCCCCTGGTTCATGACTTGGCTCCCAATTCCATTCTTACCTTATCCAATTTCGTCACTTTGTGTGAGGACTACCTCCAAATTAAGCCAGATCTTGACCTCTGGCTTGAGCTCTTTTATTGCAACCCTCAGCCTGAAACATCCGGCGGCCCCCTTCTGCAATGCGGCGCCGTCGCTCTTCAACGGCGCCTCCATTCTGTCTTCCCTAAACCTATCTTCCCCAACCGTGTCAAGGACTGGCACAAGACTTTCTTCTACTGCAAGGACACTTCTCCTGCAGATGAACCTAAACTCCCTCTATTCTCTGAAGATCGCCTGGAGGCGACTCCCCTGATGAAGGCTAGATGCTCAGAGGCCGCCCGGCCAAAGGTCGAGTCTTTGATCTCTCGGATTCGGGCCCTTCTATCCCACAACTTGGAGAACATGGACCTAGTCCGCTGCTGGACAACTTGGAGGATTCAGCCGCTGAGTCATAGGACTCGGCTCATTTGTTCGTATACTCGCTGCGCGGGTGATGACCTCCGGGTGACGGAGCAATTGTCAGATGGTCCTGAACTCGGTTGGCTCATCAAAAAGCTGACCGGGAAGCCGGTGAAGGACCAGGCACACTTTGGGCTCCAGCCCTTCTGCTCCACCAACCCGGCTCCTGATGTAAGCTTTACACTTTACCACATTTCTAACTTGCTTTTATCTGTATCGCTTGTTAACTCATTTTCTCTGACTCTCTTGCAGCTCACCGACTCCTTCTGGAAGCCGGCCTCTGGAGCTGGCACTAGGAATGAAACTGAAGCTGAGGCTGAGGTTGAGGAAGAGACCCCTGTCACAGAGCAAACCACTGTGGCAGAGGATGCTGATGATGATGATGCAGACGAGGAGTCCTCTCAGGAGGCCCCGGCTGCAAATGATGGTGATGATGACAATGAGGATGAGGAGTCCTCTCCAGAGGCTCCTATTGTGGATGATACTGATGAAGACGAGTCCTCTCCAGAGGCTCCTATTGTGGATGATACTGATGAAGACGAGTCCTCTCCAGAGGCTCCTGTCACTGAGCAAGCTCACACAACTTCTGGGATTGCTGCTGCTCAGCCATCCCTATCTGAAGAGTCCTCAGCCAAAAGTCACTCCTCTTCCTCCCCGGCTTCTCATAACAATGGGTCTCGAGAGGCTGTTCCCAAGGTACCCCTTTCTCGAGTCCTTGGATCAACTCGCTCGCCTGCTAAGCCTGAAGAACGTGTGCAGAGCGTTGTTGCTGCTAGGAAGAGGAAATTACGCTCTGATGGGCCTACAGATGCTCCTGAGCCTCTGCCAGTTTCGCACCAACGGAAGTCGGCTTCTCCTCCTAGCAAAGACGACTCCTACCACTCCGGCATGTCAATGCCCTCTTCAGACTCTCAGGCCTCCTTGGACCTGGAAACTAATGCTGGGTAAGACTACTTTGTTTACTCTACTTGCATTCAATGACTTCTGCATTTCCTTTTCACTAGATTTATTGCTGACTTCTGTCTTTGTATATTTCAGGGCTCGGCCTTGTGTCAAGGTGACCAAGCTCCCAGGCATGACTGATGTCACCTCTGCTCGTGGACCTGTCCCTCCTTCGGCTTCTCAAACAACAAGCACGAGGACAGGTCCCTCCACACCTGCATCTGCAGGTGCCACTACGGCTCCCACTATCCCCGAGTCCCCTTCAAGGACTCGGGAGACGACTCCACTAGTGGCCCAGCCCTCATCTGGGACTGGGACTCCTGTCGTCGCTCATCACGCTCATCTGGCTTCTCTGAAGGAGACTCCCATTGTTCACCCAAACGACAAGCCGGCCAAGTCTTCTATTGACTACAGTCGACTTCGAGTGTCTGACAACATGTCTTTCTCTGAGGCTTATGCCCAGGCTGTCGACTTGAATGATCAATCCGCCAGGCTGAAAGATGATGAGCAAGCAGCCCTTAGGTCTCTTCACATGATTCATAACGTAAGCTTTTTGACTTCTACCCTTTATGCTTTCTAGTGTCCTCCTATTGCAGTAGCCCCCAAGCACCTGTCTGAGGTGACTTGTGACTAAGATAGGTGCTTTGCTTTGGAATTGAACTCCACTGTTGTATAGAAAAAATTTGCACACTGTAGCCCCCAAGCACTGAGTCCTTAGCTCTACTAGGACTCGGGGCTGCTGATTTGCTGTCTGTCGGGTCCTTGGACCAAAAAACTTTTCCACGAGTAGCCCCCAAGCGCCGAGTTGTCAGCCTGCGACGACTTGGAGCTACAAATCAGTGCAATTTATTGGTACTTAACTTGTAGAAAAAAATTCTTGCTCTGCGAGTAGCCCCCAAGCGCCAAGTTGTTGACTTGTGACGACTTGGAGCTGATGACTTGTTGACTAGGACCCATGCCTGCTGGTTGTAAAAGAAAAAATTGACTCCTGAGTAGCCCCCAAGCGCCAAGTTGTTAACTTGTGACGACTTGGAGCTCATGAGCTCTCTGCTTGACTTGTAAAATCTGACTTACCAATTCTGACTTGCAAACTATGACTTGTCAATTCTGACTTGCAAAAATTTGACTTGTGATTGCAGTGCCTTATCTCCAAGATGAAGAGGGATATGAAGGAGCTGGAGGACCAGGCAGCTACTAGTGCCAGGTCTGCTCAAGCTGAGAAAGAGCACTCTCTTCAACTGGAGAAGGATCTGAAAGCTTTATCTGCTCAACTGGAGCAGGTGAAGAAAGAATCTGCAGATGCCAAAAGAGTTGCTCAAAAGGCACACAACGATCTGAAAGCTGTCTTTGACACTTGCCGCAAGGGCATTGGGGCCATGTGCCAACACATATTTGGTAAGTTTCTGCCTTTGCTTACTCCTTCTTTGCATTTTTCTGAACTACTTTTATACTGATGATGAATGATTTCCTTTCTGCAGGGGCTAACTCCCCAAAACTCAAGCTGCCCACTAGCAAACAACTTCATGAGATGCTTGACCACTGTCATGGGCTGCAAGAGGGAGCCCGTGCTGTGGTGAAATATCTGAATGCTAAGGGCAAGTGTCCCAAAGAGCCTGAGCGTCTGGTGGACGAGTTGTCTAGGGCACCAGGGTATATGCGGCTGTGGAAGCAATCTTCTTTGAGGAGAGCATCCATCAGAATCCTTGCCCTAGCCCACAGTTATTATCCCACTGTCTTAGAGCCGGCACTGCTTACTATGGGAAAGCCAGAACAACATGAAGATGGCAAACCCTTCACCCAGGACGACTTCAAGGCTGAGGAAAAGCTGGTGCGGCCATATGCTTGTGAGATTGCCAACAAGATGGACCCTGAGGTATGGGTTCATCACTATGACTTGGAGAACAAAAGGGTTGCTCCAGAGACTCCTGAGATTGTAAAATTTGGCCGCCCCTCACAGGACCCAGCTGGTGTCCCCTCCTCTTCTACTGGGCCGAGTTCTTCATCACCGGCGGCTCCTGTTCCTGGTGTCGAGCCTACATTAAAGACTCCTGCTGCGCCCACTCCTTCAAGAGCTATCTCTGGTGACGCCCAGAAACAAGAAGAGCTGGCTAAGCATATGAAGAGTCCTAGAGGCACTGGTTTTCAAACGAAGAGAGTCGCCACCAAACCTCCTGTGAAGCCGGCTCCTGCTTCTGCTGCTCAAACAAAAGACAAGTCTCCTGTGAAGAAGGACTCCCCGATTCCGGCTGAGAAGTCGACTCCTCTAGAGGATCATCCCTTGAATGACTTTTGAATTTGTGTAATGCTGTGCTACTGGTGCTTAAACTTTGTAATGATGCACTGCTGGTGCAAAACCTTTTTAGGTCTTTTGAACTACTTGTTCTGAAATTATGCCAATCGGCTTGTAATGACTTGCTTGTTAATCTGTGAAATTTGATATGTATTATCTACGCAAGTCATTTTGTGGTTCTTATAACCCATCTAATTATCCACTGATGAATAAGTAGACCCTGTATGACTTATCTTACAGCTTGTGCTGACAGGCTCCTGACACCTCATGTCCCTTAGGATTCATAAGAGCCGGCGACAAGTCATGCCTGTAGATTAATCATATTGTGCAGGATGCATCTGACTTACCAGCGAGAAAATTAGGAAAAGTTTGGCTACTGTGCCGGGTTCAAGAGTCTAAGCTTGACTTTTTTCGCTGAAAAGCAAGCCCCCAAGAACCTGATGATCAAGGTTAAAAATAAAGTGCACTCACTGGGTGACTCGACTAAAGGAACTCATATTCACAGAAACCGGCTTTATTTCCTTTGATCATAATAATTTGATTACATCTAGGCATGGCTCACTGGGCTCTTTGCCTTTCAACTCATAAAACTATTACAACTTAAGTATAATAAGGACGTAACTGAGCTATGTTCCATGGCCTCTTTGCCTCTGCATAGGGATCTAGCGTATGAGCTGTGTCAGCTCCTTTACTTTCACTTGCCGGCTCTCGTACATCCATTAGATAGTACGACCCATTGTACAAGTTCTTGCTTATGACGAACGGCCCTTCCCATGGTGGAGATAACTTGTGCATCCCTTCCCTGTTTTGGACAAGGCGAAGCACTAAGTCGCCTTCCTGGAAAGTCCGAGTCTTGATTCTGCGTGCGTGATATCGCCGCAAGTCCTGCTGATAGACTGCTGATCTCTCAAGGGCTAACTCCCTTGCTTCCTCAAGTGCGTCCACCGAGTCCTGGCGAGCGAGTTCATTCTCTGTCTCGACATAATTGGCGACTCGTGGCGAGTTGTCGTCGTGGTGAACAACAGATGCCTATGGGTAGGCTAAAGTTTGGGGGCCGATGGACGCTAGAGGATTCGGGGAGGGATTATGCACTGAAAAGTACACACAGAGAAGCACACACGCGGTTTACCCAGGTTCGGGGCTCTCGTGAAGAGATAAAACCCCTACTCCTGCTTGTCTGATCTGTATATAGTAGTGTATGAAAAGCATTACACCGGTGCTCCTTGAGCTGAGTTTCTAAGGGAGCAGAGGAGTTAGTAGAGAGCCTGGGGGAAAATGAGCCTTGCCGGGCCGCCTGGGAGCGTTCCCCCTGGTGCTCCTTATAAAGGGGAGCCCAGGGGACAAGTGGTGCCCCGCAATAGACTATGCAAGGTACGGGCGTTGCACTGCTGTTGACATGCCTACTGGGGTCTTGTCGCACTGTTGAAGCATCACGGAGAGTACTGCAGCCACGCAGGGCATGGGTGCCTGTACGTGTCCTTGTCAACTTGTCCTTTGACCTTATCTCCTGGGAGGTAGCTGGCTCTGATATTTGTTGAGGGAGGATACTGGTTTGCTGCTTGCTGACGATGACTCGGTGGTGCTGGAGCTCGGTCCTGCCTGACGTGACCTGGAGACGTTGGAGGGATGCCGACTTGGCCTGATATGTCGGCAGAGGTAGTGCATGCCGACATAGCGATAGCCTGCCGGGCAGCCGCAGGGAGCAGCGAACTTGGCGTGGCGAGTTTGGTCGATCCGGTTCCTGTGCTGTCGATCCGGTCGAACTGACTGGGAACATGCAAGCCTGCCTCCCAGCGATGAGGAAGCCTCGATCGCGACTCCTGGAGCGACTCGGCGGGAAATCTCGGCCCGGCAGCGATTTTGGCGCGGGGAACGGGCCGTCCCGGGATGCTGAGGAGCCGGCCTCGTGGGATAAGTGGATGCCGGCGTGGGCCAACGCCGGTGGTGGGAATGCCGGCCCACCCGTACTTAGAAGGGCGAAAGACCGGGACGGTGGAGAGCTGGCCCACCCGGGTTTGGGAGTAACCGAGATGGGCCAATGCCGAGTTACCTGTCTCGGCCCATCCGGGGTGAGGGAAGCTCGGACCTGGGTCATTCGGCCCACCCGGAGCCTGGAGCCCGACTTGGCCCAGCCGAGTCAGCTCATGTCGGTCCGGGCTGCAGATTCGGTTAGGCCCACCCGGATTCGGTTTTCTGCTCATTTCTGCTTGGGAGAAGTTTGACCAGTCCGAATGAGGGTTGACCCGGCCCAAGGTGCAATTATAACTCTTTAATATTTAATCCAGCTCCATATATTGACTTGTTGGCATCACCAATGATCGTAAAGAGGGGCCGTCTTTGGTATATCGGGGTTACCTCCCCGACACTAGTCCCCGAGGCTGTGGGGGACTCGCAGAGTCGCGCGCAGACTTACAAAAATAAATATCCAACACCCAAAAACTCCATGAAAGAATTATTTTGCCAACATGGGCATCATTATAAGCTGGTCGCCTATCCATGCCTTCCAGGCCAAACGTGACATCCGGTTGACCGAGCTCACCCGAATCAACAGCGAGATGGACAATTTGCACTAGAGATGTGTTAAATGCATGGGCATGGCCACACATAGATGCCTCTGCCGATGTTGGGCAATTTGGCATCCTGCCTGCATGGGCATGTCTTATATGTCGGATGTCAACAGCAAATGCTGGATTGACATTCTGCCTGCATGGGCACATTTTATATATCGTTTTCTAGCCTTCTTGGGCGTTTACCGAAATCATATGTCGGCAGCAAGAGCTGGACCGACATATAGCCTGCTTGGGCATATTTTATACCGGTTTCTAGCCTTCTTGGGCGTTCACCGAAATCATATGTCGGCAGCAAGAGCTGGACCGACATATAGCCTGCTTGGGCATATTTTATACCGGTTTCTAGCCTTCTTGGGCGTTCACCGAAATCATATGTCGGTAGCAAGTGCTGGACCGACATATAGCCTGCTTGGGCTAAACTGAACATTCTGCCTTTATGGGCACTTGTCATCTGACAAGTTGAGATATATCTTAACGCGTACCACTCAGTGAGATTGGATAATTTTCGACTCTACGCATCGAGATAATTGAAGAATCATGATAGTTAGTTAAGCCGATAAAGATAACAATTTGTGAGATGCCTGATGATGTGAGATAAATGCCGTGATATTTTGGCAAGCCGAAATAAACGGCGATTCGAGATATTGCAGGGTGCCCAGATATTTAGGCGAACTGATATAGACAGCGATTTGAGATATGAGGTGATATTGAGATATAATTGCAAGCCGAAATAAACGGCGATCTAGAGAATACCGATAATGCTATGATATTTTGGGTAATCAGAGACAACCGATAAAACCGCAATCTTGGTGATGAATATTCTCTCGGTAAAGCCGATATCACCTTTCAATTTTAGTTCAAGCACATATATAACATATATAATGAATATTTAACGGGAGCAGTAACTTTATTCAACAGATATATTTAAGTCTAGTAAGGCAATTATATCTATATGGAAATGCAGACTCGGTTTCAACCGAGTCCCCGAGTCACTTTTCTTTATCTAGGAGATAAAACAAAACCATACGGGCAGTCCAGTCCCCGGGTCAAGACACCTTTGTCCGGGGAGACAGCTAGACAAAGCAGAAACGAGGGGAGAGTCCCCGAGCACTATTTGAGACTATCTAAAAAAGCGATGCAGACATATAAATGATACTTACGAGGCAAAGTTGTTGGAGAAGTCGAGGAAGACGTTGATGCTGGTATAAATATCAATATGTCGGATTCCACAAGCTTAACTCGGATTTTCCCATCTTAACTCGGATTTCAGCCCTAGACTCGGATTTTCCAAGTCTTGACTCGGATTTCAACCCTTGACTCGGATTTTCCAAGTCTTGACTCGGATTTTCCACCCTTGACTCGGATTTACCAAGCCTTGACTCGGATTTCAACCCTTGACTCGGATTTCAACCCTTGACTCGGATTTTCCAAGTCTTGACTCAGATTTCAACCCTTGACTCGGATTTACCAAGTCTTGACTCGGATTTCCCACCCTTGACTCGGATTTACCAAGTTTTGACTCGGATTTTCCACCTTTGACTCGGATTTACCAAGTCTTGACTCGGATTTTCCACCTTTGACTCGGATTTACCAAGTCTTGACTCGGATTTCAACCTTGACTAGGATTTACCAAGTTTTGACTCGGATTTTCCACCTTTGACTCGGATTTACCAAGTCTTGACTCGGATTTTCCACCTTTGACTCGGATTTACCAAGTCTTGACTCGGATTTCAACCTTGACTCGGATTTACCAAGTTTTGACTCGGATTTTCCACCTTTGACTCGGATTTACCAAGTCTTGACTCGGATTTTCCAATTTTGACTCGGATTTACCAAGTCTTGACTCGGATTTCAACCTTGACTCGGATTTACCAAGTTTTGACTCGGATTTTCCACCTTTGACTCGGATTTACCAAGTCTTGACTCGGATTTTCCATCTTTGACTCGGATTTACCAAGTCTTGACTCGGATTTCAACCTTAGTCAACTCGAAAATGAGTTAACACTCGGGACGATGCCGAAGTTGAGTCCCCGAGTCACTTTTCTCATCCGGGATCTGCCAATGATGTCCCTTGGTGGAGGCAGCGCTAGCCTCTGCCCTGCCCGTTGGTGGAGGCAGCGCTAGCCTCTGCCCACAGCGGCAAGCTAGAGCACGGCGGCAGTATTGACGTAGAGCCGCCGGGCAAGCCAGAGGCACGGTAAGCCGACCGTAGCCTCGTTGACGACGTTGGTGCCGGTGACGAAGAGCTTGATGAAGCGGTCCGGCGAGCGGACCACACATGGCTCCGCCAGCGACCCCCCTTCATGGTTGACAGCAAGTTGTTCCTCTGGCTCGGCGATGATGCCGACTTCTAATGTACCGACCGACTCCTCGCCGTCGGACTCGACAACAACTGTTGGCTCTGATACTGATTCCGCCGAGTTAGCGCGAAGACCCGACGTGCAAACCATGCCGACGAACACGTTGATCCCTCCAAAGACAAGCTGATAACCCTCATCGACTTCCTCCATCTCTGGAGTCCAGCCGGAGTCATCGATCTCGGTTTCTCCATGCTCATCAGTGTAGACTCGCCCGATGGCGAGTTTCTCCATGGCCCGGCGAGCGGCTCCCACGATCTCAACTCCACGCATCTCCTGCCCCACGGTGGGCGCCAACTGTCGTGGGGTTGTCACGGCAAGTCCTTCCTTTGGGAAGGTGAGTTCTGGGGCCATTGATGATTGAAGTACGTAGGAGAGGTTAATCTCGCCTAGGGACACAGATTTACCCAGGTTCGGCCCCTCTTGATTAGAGGTAAAGACCTACTTCCTGCTTCTCTTTATTGCTCTAGAACTGATCTCGATTACAGGGTTCCGGCTCCTATCTGGGGAGTCGGCGACTATAGATCTGGTGTTTCTGGATTGCTTAGAACTTGATGGCTTCGCCCGATCTAAGGTCCAGGACCCCGCTTATAAAGGTGGCCGGGTCCCTGGACTTACAACCTACACCGGGTCATACTAGAACACGGAGTCCTACTCTACGTCTTGGCCTTCCAAGTTAGGGCTCCGGGTTGTACTTGGACTCCTTCTCGACGGGTCCCCTCTCCGTCATGGGCCTTGGTCGGCTTGTCTCCAGCCCAGCCCATGCGACTTGATGCGTGACTCGGCTTTGGCCTTCTTGGTCTTGGCGGGTCTACTTTCCGGGTCCATGGGCCTACCTATAAAGTATCCCCCCATCACTATCGTTCCCCATTCTCCTGCCTGCGTTCTAGCTTCAGTCTTCTCCGTGATTACCTCCTTCTTTCGTATTCTCCCAACGCTTTCTTCTTCTTCGCCGGCGGCGCTTCCTCTCTGACGGGGAATCGGAACTCAATGGCAAGCACTGGAGCCTGGATGGGGTCCAGCGTCGACAGTGCAGAGCTCAAGAAGCTCCGCGACGGGATGCTCATCGACAGCAAAGAGGAGGTCGGGATCCGTATTCCTGACGACGAGGAGATTTCGCCGGTCGCGGTGGTGAACGAGTCCGTGGTGTTCTCCTCGCACCTGGCGAGGGGATTGGCGCTGCCGGTGAGCCCCTTCCTCCGGCAGTTCCTCGACTTTTACGGTCTGCAGCTCCACCACTTGGGGGCGAACAGCATTACGCTGCTCTCTTGCTTCGTCACCCTCTGTGAGGCGTACCTGGGCCTCTGGCCCTGCATGGAGCTGTTCGGGCTGTTCTTCTTCCTCCGCGCCCAGACTTGCGACAAGAAGCTGAGGGAGTGCAGATGCGTCTCCGTGTCCACGAAGAATGTCCTCTTTCCCAAGGTTCATCTGCTCGAATCCGTCAAGAAGTGGCAGAGCAGCTACTTCTATGTTCGGAACCTCACGGCGGAGGACCGGATTGGGCTTCCTCGGTTCAAGAACCAACTACCTGCTGACAAGTCCTGGAACCGGAAGGCGCCTGTTGACGAAGGTCTGGAGGCGGTCGTGACGGCTCGGGTGAAGGACCTGATCGCAGGGGGACTGACCTCTAGGGACCTGACGCTGGCCTGGCTGGCTAGGCGGGTGTACCCGCTGCAGGCTCGGGCGCACAAGATGTGCTTCTATTCGGGTCTCCGGGATCCCCACCGGGCTTGCACGGAGGCCTTGGAGTTGAGCGAGTTGTGGCGCTGGGCCGGCCAGGTGATCACCGACAGGATCGAGCGGAAATGGCAGTTCAACGTTGAGCCGTTTTCTCGCGCACGGCGCGCTCCGATGGTTAGCTCCTTTTGCCTTTTCTTGTCTTGCATTCCTTCGAGCCGGCTGAGTACTTACCCGGCTGGCATGTCTTTGCAGATTTGCGATCTTCAGAGGACCGAAGACATTGACGTCGTCTTCGGGGCGGACCGGCCCGGTCCCCCCCCCCGGAGGGGCAGGCGGCCCCTAGCGAAGAGAGTGCCTCTGACGGAGAGGCGGGCAGTGAAGAGACCGCCTCGGACGCTGAGGCGGGTGACGGTTCCCCCATTGCATCTGACGCGGGGAAGCAGCCGGTTAGGCACGATGACTCCACGGAGTCGTCTGATGGCGCTGATGGCGCCGGTGTCGAGGACGATGACGATAGCGGTTGCGCCGTGGCGAGCCCCGCCGCGGCCGACTCTGATTCTGACCGGGCCTCCCGCGGGGGTCTGGTCTTGGAGCGCGGCAAGGCGGCGCCGGCTCCGGCTTCCCGTGGTAAGTCTTCCGCGCCCGATTTCGCCGAACAAAACAGCGGCGGGGGCGTGCGGGTATTTGTCGATCTCTCCAGTAGCTCCGAACCGGACTCTGAGGGTTCCTCTTCCATGCCAGCCTCCAAGCCGGGCGCGTCCAGCCGCAGAACAAAGGAGCTGGAGGCGAGCATCCAGAAGGCTCGGTCGTTGCCCTCCCCCCAGATCGTAAAGGAGAGGCGGTCGAAGGCAGCCACCGACTCAGACGCGGGCGAGAGCGTCCGCCAGCGAGGCGGGTCATTCATGAAGCGGGGTGCACTCCCCGCAAAGAAGCTTTCTTGAGTGTTCAGCCGGCCAACCACAGTCGGCTTGACACCCGCCGGGAAATCGACGGCGGAGAAGAAGGTTGATGCTATCGTGGAGGAAGCCATAGCTAAAATCGCAGCAAAACATAAGGAGGAGGAGGAAGCGGAGAGGTCGGAAGCTCTTGCCGGTCGGACCAGCGCCCTGGTGGTTAATCCTACTCTTGCCGTTGATCCTGATTACGACTTGAGTGTTGAGGATATGGAAAAGGCTATTTATGCGGAACTGGCGCAGGCGGATTTGATCCGGGAGGCGATGGATGCCAAGATGACCGTGGCGCAGCTGGTGGCTTCAAGGGAGGCCGAGGCGAAGGCGGGAGCGGACGCGGACGCCGGGAAGACCGCGGAGGCTGGCGCCGAGGTCGAAACGACGTCGGCTTCCGTAGAGCGGTCGGCTAGCGACCTTGTCATTCCTGCGAAGGGCGGAGAGGCGCCCTCTGGTGGCGTGAAGCGCCTGCCCGACGATGCGCCGGCTCCTCCGCCAAAGCGCTTGAAGAGGAGGAAACCCGTGGAACTGGGCTCGCGCGACGGGTAAGCCTTCACCTTGAGGCGGAAATCTCGTAGTCTGTACTTCTTGGGGGTGACGCTTTCTTCGTCTTGCAGGGTGCCACTCCCGACCGTGGTGGCGGCAACCAGCATGGTGGTGGAGCCGGCCTCGGGGCCTACTCCCGAGGCCCCTGTGATGCAAGCGGCTGGTCCGCCTCCAGAGGCGGTGATGGTGAAGGCGGACGTGGAGCCGGACAGCCGGGCTCCGGCCGACGCAGCTCCCCTCGTGGTCGACTTCGACCCTCCGGTTTCTGGCAGTGGTGCCGAGGCGACGACGGATGCCTTCGAGACAATTCCACGGCCCGGTGCTGGAGCCGGAAACCTCGCCTTCCCCACTCCTTCCTCATCCGTGGTCAGGCCATAGCGGGGGCGACGGCTTTGCTCCCTGGCCCTCGTCAATCAACTCTAGTGTGCTTTCCTCCGTATTCCGGGCCAGTGCCGGCTCGGCCCGACGCATCGGGGAAGTTCCCCCTCGCCGTACTGGTGGAGCAAAAGGCTCAGGAGAATCTGGCCAACATCGCGTTGCTCCGCTCCTCGATAGAGTATGGCTTCGCCGAGGCGGTTAAGGAGGCGACGATGCTCAAGCGAGAGCTTGAGGCGGCTAAAGGTTCAGTTTCCCTTCTCGGTCGCATTTTCCGTCTTGGCGCCTTGTATTTTTCTTGTGCGGCTTGATTTGATGATGACCCGGCCTCTTCAGGCGACACCACCTCCCGCGCCGGCCTGGAGAGGCAGCTGAAGAAGAAGGACGCTGCCCTGGCACTGGTCAAGGCCAATCTCCAGACGGCGGAGAAGGTGTCGGAGGAGCGCCGCCTGGAGGTCGTCCGGCTGGGGGAGGAGGTGAAGAAACTGCGGGAAGCCGAGCAGCGAAGGCAGGGCGAGGTCGAGTCTCTCCGGAAGAATGCAGATGAACTGAGGAGCCAGCTGAAGGAGTCCATCGACACGAACGACCAGATCGTCCAGGCGGCCAAGGCGCGTGAACTCGAGCATGAGCAACTGGTGGGCGGCCTGATTAGGGAGGTTGAGCGCGTAAACGAGCTTATCCTTGGTAAGTGATGTCTCTTTCTCTTTGATTTCTTGCTTGGGATCTTCTACTCGGCTTCTCCGGCTTGAAATGCAGGCTTCTACCCCGAGGTGGACGCGCAGATCCAGAAAGACGCTGCCTCGGCGCACTCACAGCCAGAATCTTCTAGTGCCGTCGCCGGGTCTGTGCCGACGGCCTCCTCCCGTCTTCTCTGATTTGGCCAAGAGTTCAAACAGCTGAAGGAAGCGGCGGACGGCGTACTCGAGAACCTATGGTCGGATGCTCCCTTGCCAACCGCTCTCCATGACCTGTCCGTCCGGCTTGAAGGGGCGCCAGCCGGCATCGATGAACAGGTGGAGATGGCGGCACGTGGAGGCACCGACATGGCGTTGGCCTTGGTGAAGTCATGGTATCCAAGCGTGCAGATGAGTATGCTAGTGGGTGGCTTCCGCACAGGAACATCCCTCGCGAGTCTGCGTCCGGAGATCTTCATGGCTTCAGGGCGAATTGCCGTGGCGGTGGACTTGACGAAGTTGGTGCCTGCCGAGCCGTCCGCGACGGCACGGCCGACTGAAGACGCTGGAGCCGGCAGCACTACCGCCGCCACCGATGTTGCTGCTCCTTGATTTGCTTGCTCCACTGGAATACCGGGCATACGTGTAGAACTTGCTGTTTTGAATTGACGACTAATTTGATCTACTGCTTGATGTAATATGGATCTGTTTCTCTGCTATTAATTACTGCCTTTGTACTAAGATTTGTATCCATCTTGGTGATGATGATCACCATGTCTAGCCCCCGAAATTTGGGCCGGCTTGAGCATCGAGCCGGGTCGAAATTTTATGCCTCTTACTCATCTTGTACTTTTTTCCGTCGTCTTGACGACGTGCAGCCCCCGAGTCTCTGACTTGGGGTGTAGTAGTTGATCGTCTGGGTGTGCGAGGCCGGCTTGGCGGCTGCGCAGCCCCCGGGTATTTTTCTGCCGGCTGACGGCGTGGCAGCCCCCGAGTCCATCTGGGTGTGCGAGGCCGGCTTGGCGGCTGTGCAGCCCCCGGGTATTTTTCTGCCGGCTGACGGCGTGGCAGCCCCCGAGTCCATGACTCGGGGTGTTGTATATGTACGTCCAGGTCTGCGGAGCCGTCTTGCCGGCTACGCAGCCCCCGGGTATTTTCTGCCAGATGACGGCGTGGCAGCCCCCGAGTCCGTGACTCGGGGTGTTGTAGATTTGCGTCCGGGTCTGCGGAGCCGGCTTGCCGGCTGCGCAGCCCCGGGGATTTTTCTGCCGACTGACGGCGTGGCAGCCCCCGAGTCCGTGACTCGGGGTGTTGTATATGTACGTCCGGGTCTACGGAGCCAGCTTGCCGGCTGCGCAGCCCCCGGGGTTTTTTCTGCCAGCTGACGGCGTGGCAGCCCCCGAGTCTCTGACTTGGGGTGTTGTAGATTTGCGTCCGGGTCTGCGAAGCTGGCTTGCCGGCTGCGCAGCCCCCGGGGATTTTTCTGCCGGCTGACGGCATGGCAGCCCCCGAGTCCATGACTCGGGGTATTGTATATGTACGTCCAGGTCTGCAGAGCTGGCTTGCCGGCTGCGCAGCCCCCGGGATTTTTCTTTTGCTGCCTTGATCCTGCGCTGTGCCTTTTGCCTCCTCGGCTTCGCCGTCTTTTGTGTCGGAGGCCACGTGTCGCCCGGAGGCGGGGTGTTGACGGTTGCGCTACCCTCGGGTCCCTTATAAATAGCGGTGCGGGTGCGTTTCCCTTGCTTCATCTTCTCTTTTACCTCGCTCCTCCTCCTCATCCGAGCATGGCGCCGAAGAAGGAGATCGGGGTGGATTCCCCCGCGGTGGCCAAGCGCGGCCGGGGTCGTCCGCCGAAGAAGGACGCCGGAGAGTCCTCCAATGCGGCGGTGAAGCGCGGCAGGGGCGGCCGCCCAAGCTCGGACGCGGCGGTGGTGGAGATGTCGCCGTTGCGGTGGTTGGAGGCAAACGGAGCCCCTCTCCCGCCCGCTCGGAGTCACCTGTAGGTGTCTATTGGGACGAGTTCCCCATTTCGGAGTTCCTCTTGACGCTGTACGAGCCTATCCAGCGCATCCAGTGGCTCCCTTGGGCCATCGCCGATGCGCTGGAGGGGGAAGGCCCCTTCACATTTCTTCTTTATCGGGTTGGAGCTCGTCAGGGGCCTTGGGAGGTACATGCTCGTGTCGTTGTCGGCCAAGAAGGTGGGAAGGTTCGCCGGCAGGCTGATTTCTTCTCCAGCTGGAAAGCTTTCGCTAAGTTCTTCCGCCTGGAGCCTCCCTTCATCCTCCACTTCCAACTGAAGCGCCAGACTGGGGTCCTCTACGTCAAGGTCTTCGACGGCTCCCTGTGCCTCAAGGAGTGGGAGGAGAGCGATGAAGATATGACTCCGCCTCTCGCTTAGCTTTAGGTTATCTTGTAGCCGGCTTGGCCTGTAGGCAAGGTTGTCCGCCTGTGGACTTCCTCCTTTTGCTTATGTAATCTGCTCCCGGCTGTGAGCCTTTATTTATGATATTGAATGGCACCTGCTTCTGTTCACGCCTTTGTGTGCTGTTTACCGGCTTGACCTTTTACATATCATCCGGGTTGAGGTCTCCAGAGCCGGAGGCGGCATTTTTGTGCGGGAAACGAAATGACGAAGTGGTTAGCTTGCTCTTTCGATTATGGAGAATATTTTTATTTTGCTTAGCTTAGCCTTTCCCGCCGCCATTCGTGTGCACTTCACCGTCCAGCGGGATCATGCACACTACTATAACGTTAGGATCCGGTTTGTTGGGCCAGAGTTTTCTCAGCCGACAACGATTTCTGTTTCTTACGTCTTTCGCATACAGTCAGCCTCCAGCTTATTCTCTTGCCAGACTTAACCGGATCCGAAGAGTTAGCCGTTTAGCGTTGTGTAGTTAATCGTCCGTAATAGGAGAGTAGTTGCCGACTGCCGGCTTGGCCGAGTTTACAGAACAGCATTTTTTCAGCCGGCAGCACTTTCCTTTATGCGTTTTTCATGTTGTTGGCCCCCTCCAGCTTGTTCTCTTGCCGGGCTTAACCGGATTCGAAGAGTTAGCCATTTAGGGGTTAGTCACGCTACCCGGCCGCTAAAGGCAAGTTTGCCGGCTGCCGGAGCAACCGGAAAGGAAATGCAGAAAAGAATTGCGAAAAAATTGCTCATGTGCTCATCATTCTCATTTCTTTATTGATAGCATGGGTGATACATACGGTTCTTTCTCACGTGTAGAATCGACGCAAGAGTGACGCGTTCCACGGCCTTTCCGTTTCATCGCCTTCCTTGTCCATCGTGTCCTTCTTGTGCTCGCGGGTATCGATCAAGTAGTAGGCATCGTTGATGAGCGCTTTGCTTACGATGAATGGTCCCTCCCAGGGTGATGAAAGCTTGTGCATGTTCTTTGTGTCTTGGATTAATCGTAGCACGAGGTCGCCTTCGCGAAAGCGGACAGGCCTGACCTGCCGGCTGTGGTAGTTGCGTAATTGCTGCTGATACATTGCCGACCTTGACTCGGCAAGCTGGCGCGCTTCTTCGAGCGGGTCCATCCCGTCTTCATAGGCTTGTTTAGCTTGTGCTTCCGTGAACAAGATGATTTGAGGCGCGTCGTGCTCGATGTGAGTTGGCATGATGGCTTCAGCTCCATGGACGAGGAAGAAGGGGGTGAAGCCGGTTGAGCGATTTGGGGTTGTCCTTAGGCTCCAGAGGACGGAAGGTAGTTCTTCTTCCCACGCGCCGGCTGCCCGCTCGAGTGGTTCGAGCAACCGAGGCTTGATGCCGGATAGGATGAGGCCGTTTGCCCGTTCGACCTGCCCATTTGACTGCGGGTGCGCGACGGAGGCCACGTCAAGCCGGATGCGGGTCTTGCCGCAGAACTTGGCGAATTCTCCCTTGACGAAGTTCGACCCATTGTCCTTGATGATGCTGTTGGGATAGCCGAAGCGGTAGATGATGCTCTTGAAGAACTTGATGGCTGTTGGTCCATCCAGCTTCTTGATCGGCTTGGCTTCAATTCATTTCGTGAACTTGTCGACGACTACCAGCAGGTGTGTCATGCCTCCACTGGATCTCCTTAGCGGGCCAACCATGTCTAGTCCCCAGACGGCAAACGACCAGGTGATAGGAATCGTCTTGAGCGCTGAAGCCGGCGTGTGCTTCTGCGTTGCGAATCGTTGACAGCCATTGCAGAGCCGGACCAGCTGGTTTGCGTCCGCCAGCGCGGTCGGCCAGTAGAAACCGTGCCTGAACGCCTTGGCCACAATTGCTCTTGATGACGCGTGGTGGCCGCATTCGCCTTGATGAATTTCCTTGAGGATCTTGATTCCTTCTTCTTGGCTCACACAGCGCTGGAATATTCTAGAGACGCTGCGCTTGTACAACTCGTTGTTGATGATGGTGTAAGCACTTGCTCGTCGTTTGATTTGCCTGGCGATGAGCTCATCCGCCGGGAGTTCGTCATTGGCGAGGTAGGCGAGGAAGGGTTGGGTCCATGGCGGAGCCTCTTCGATGACGAGGACCTCGACGGCTTCCGGCTTGCCTGGAGCCGGCCCGTCCGACTCCGCGCCCGGCGGCATCCGGATGGAATCGGAGCCGGGACACGGCGTGATGGATGGCCTGTACAGCTTCTTGAGGGCGACGCCGGGTGGGATTTCCTCGCGAAGAGAGCCAATGTTCGCCAAGGTGTCAGCTGCTTCGTTGTTGGAGCGGTGGATGTGGTGGAATTCACATCCGTCGAAGCATCCCGCGAGTTGCTGGACGAAGAAGCGGTAGGCAGCCATGTTGGGGTCCTTGGCGTCCCAATGACTGCTGGACCACCATGTCGGAGTCGCCGTAGCAGAGGATCCGCTTGATGTTCATAGCCTTGGCGAGCTTGAGGTCGTGCGCGAGAGCTTCGTATTCAGCTACGTTGTTGGACGCCGTGAAGTGGATTTGTAGCACGTATTCGAGTCGGCCCCCTTTGGGTGAGGTGAGGACGACTCCGGCGCCGAGTCCCCAGTATCTTTTGGAACCATCGAAGTGCATGAGCCAATGCTCGCCGGAGTCGGGTGGTGGTGGTACGTGGTCCGTCTCCGTCCAGTCGGCTAGAAAGTCAGTCAGCTCCTGTGACTTGATCGTCATTCTCTTGTCATATTCGACTCCGTGCGCCGTCAGGTTAATCGCCCATTTCGCCACTCTGCCGGTTGCGTCCTTGTTGCCTATGATCTCGGCAAGCGGAGCATCACTTATCACCTTGATCGGATGCTCTTGGAAATAATGCTTCAGCTTCTTCGTTGCCATGTACACGCCGTATACGAGCTTCTGGTAGTGCGGGGTAGTTTTGCTTCGACTGCGAGAACACTTCGCTGAGGTAGTAAACTGGCCGCTGAACCGGCCGCTGCTTGCCGGCTTCCTCTCGTTGCACCACCAGGACGACGCTGACGACTCGGTTGGAGGCGGTGATGTACATGAGCATGGGCTCTTTCGGAGCCGGAGGTGCTAAGACCGGGGTGGTGGCCATCGTGCACTTGAGCTCTCTGTAAGCGGCGTCGGCCGCGTCACTCCAGACGAACTTGTCCGTCTTGTTCAGCAAGTGGTAGAGCGGGAGAGCCTTTTCACCGAGTCGGCTGATGAAACGGCTGAGGGACGCCAGGCAGCCGGTGAACTTTTGGATGTCCTTGACGCTTCTTGGCTGTCGCATGTTGTCGATGGCGGCGATTTTCTCCGGGTTGGCCTCGATTCCTCGTGCTGACACAAGGTAGCCGAGTAGCTGTCCGGCTGGAACGCCGAACACGCATTTCTCCGGGTTGAGCTTCATCTGGAAGCGGCGCAGGTTGTCGAAGGTTTCCTTGAGGTCGGCGAGCAGAGTGTGCTTCTCCTTGGTCTTGATGACGACGTCGTCGACGTAAGCATGCGCGTTGCGACCGATTTGGTCGTGCAAGCATTTCTGCATGCAGCGCTGGTATGTTGCCCCTGCGTTCTTCAAGCCGAACGGCATGGTGGTGTAGCAGTACGGGCCGTAGGGGGTGATGAAGGCGGTCTTGAGCTGGTCATCCGGGTTCAGCGGAATTTGGTGGTAGCCGGAGTAGGTGTCGAGGAGGGAGAGGAGGTCGCAGCCGGCCATGGAGTCGACCACCTGATCGATGCGTGGCAACGCGAAGGGGTCTTTAGGGCAGGCCTTGTTGAGGTGAGTGTAATCAATACACATCCGCCACCGCTTGTTCTTCTTTTCCACCATCACTGTATTGGCTAGCCATTCTGTGTGTTGCACTTTCTTGATGAATCCAGCCGCGAGCAGTCGGGCTATCTCTTCTCCTATTAACTGTCTTCTTCCTTCCGCGAAGCGATGTAGAGACTGTTTTACCGGCTTGGCATCTGGTCGGACGTATAGAGAGTGCTCAGCGAGTTCCCTCGGTACACCAGGCATGTCCTTGGGGGACCACACGAAGATGTCCCGGTTCTCACGGAGTAACTCGACGAGCGCGCTTTCCTATTTGGTGTCCAGGCTCGCCCCCACAGTGACGAACTTGGATTTGTCGCTGTCGTCGAAGTAGATCTTCTTAGTATCTCGCGCTGCCTGGAAGCTCGACTCGCCAGCTGGCTTGGCCGACTCCGGAATCTCCAGCTTCTCTTCGCTGGCCTTGCGCTTGAATTGTCGCATTTCCTCGTTGCAGACCACGGTCTCGGCCACCTTCGCGCTGTCGGTGGCGCAGGCGATGGAGCGCTTGTAATCTCCGGAGACGGTGATGATTCCATATGGGCCTGGTAGCTTCATCTTGAGCTAGGCGTAGTGAGGTACGGCCATGAACTTGGCGAGCGTCGGCCGCCCAAGTATGGCGTGGTAGGCGCTGGAGTGGTCGACCACCTCGAACGAGATGGTCTCGCGGCGGTGGTTGCTCTTGGTGCCGAATAGGACATCAGATGAGACCCATGGATGAGCCGGCTCGCCCTGGCACAATGTCGTGGAAGACCGTCCGGCTCGGCGTCAAGCTGGACTCGGAGACACCCAGCTTCTGTAACATCCCAAAACTTTGGAATGTTAAAAATCACAAGAAATTAAAACTTTTGACAAGGAAAGAAAACTTTTGAGAATCGTATAAAAGAAAATATCAAACTAAAAGAAAACTCAAAAGAATAAAGTATTATAACCTATTCAAAAGTATTTTGGATTTTCAAATGTTTCAAACATATTATCTATTTAAATTTTGAAGTTGGAATAATTGTTTTGGGTAAAATATAAACCCTTAAGTTATTTTCGAAATTATTGAAATACCATTTCACAAAACCTTTTCATGAATGATTTATTTAAATATATGTTGTTTATAAAATGATATTACAAAGTTTTATATCAAAAATTATAATTTTTGCTATTACGGATTTTATTAAAACCCCAGACTATGTTTGGAAATTCACATAAAGTTATCTTATACACTTTATGTAATATTTTGTTTCTTATAAAATAATTTTGTAATTAAAATGATACCAAAAGTTTCTATCTTGACAAGCTTTTCAAAATGTATTTATTCAAAATATTCTGAAATCATTTGGATCAAAACTGAATTCAAAAGTAAGTTCAGATAAATAAAAACAGAAAAAGATAAAGATAAAAAAAAGGAACCGAACCCAACTTGGGCCGGCCCAGACAGGAGGCACCCCCACAGGCCATTTTGTTTCCTTCCAATCTTTTCTCATGGGCCGTATCGGCTAGCCCATCTTGCTCCCGATCGAGTCGTCTCCCTCGTGTGCTCGCTCACGTACGGAACTTACGTTACAACCATAGCAGTCAATCTTTCCCTTCCTCTCCCCTCTAATTAAGCGACTGTTTCCTCTCAATTTCAACACGAGACTTCCTCAAAATTGGATGGGCATCTCATTCAGGGAATTTGTTTCCCCATTTCTTGCCTCAAACCTCCAGATCGACGCGGTGAACCGAATGCCATCGGTTGACATCCATCTTTCAATCTCCCCTCTCAGCCCCTACAAAGGTAAACCAACCGTGTCATCTTGCTCCCCCTGCCAGTCTCCACCACTTTGCTGAAGATTTTATCTCAAGATAATGTCTGTACATCTCGTTCCGTCGATGCCTTTTTCTAGATCTTGGCAAGTTCATCGGACCGCTGCGTCGTGTATGTTGATCTTTCCCTCGATTCCTTTTACTGGTAGGCTCTCCTAATTATCTCCTACCACCAGGACATGCTCGTACGTCAAAATACTAAATATCTTTCCGTGTCATCGCCGGAGCCGCGACCGCTTCGAGGACTGCTGCCGCCGCTTGGAGCTTTGAGGATCAGCGCCGAGGTCACGGAAGAGTACCCAATGCCTACACGCATCTCCTGGACGTCTTCCCCGAGATATACTTCAACTGGAGAGTCGAGTCCGTCCAATCCCGAGCATGTCGTCACCGTCTCGATAGATTTCGGCAATGCAAAACGATCCCGGCGAGGTGAGCATGTGTTGGTGCCAGAACCATGTGTTGGAGATATGCCCAAGAGGCAATAATAATGATTATTGTTTATCATATTTCTCCGTTCATGATATGTTTAATTCCATGCTAGAATTGTATTAACCAGAAACAAATGCATGTGTGGAATATAAACGGTAATGTGTCCCTAGTCTTTACTCTTGTGACTAGTTTGTTTAATTAAGTGATGGTTAGATGTTTCCTAACCATGGATTTATGAATCACTTAATAAATGAAGTTTGTATCATAGGTGATGATATAATGGACAAGACTCAAATTAAATAGATGTCAAATATAGTTTCCTTAGACCATGAGATTATGTCACTCCCGCTTATCGGAGGAGAGCTTTGTGGACATCAAACGTCACTTCGTAACTGGGTGATTATAAAGGTGGTTTTCAGGTTCTCCGATGATAGGTTGTTGGGTGACATGTTTCAAGACTGGGATTTGTTCGTCCAACAGTTGGATAGATATCTCTGGGCCCTCTCGGTAGTATAGCATCCAAACGCTTGCAAGCATATGACTAAGTGGCTAGTCATAAGGGATCCTATTCTATGGAACGAGTAAAGAGAACTTGTCGGTAACGAGATTAATCAGATATGGAGATATCGGTGGATTGAATCTCGGACAAGTAATATATCGTGAAACAAAAGGAATCGTATATGGATTGATTGAATCCCGGACATTGTGGTTCGACTAGTAAAGTACTTCGTCGAATATGTAGGAATTAATATGGACATCCCGGTCCCGCTATTAATATGACATATTCGCGAACCCGCAGAGTCACACACTTAACGTTCGATGTAGTTAGGGTTCGAGATAAATGATGGTGAGAACGAATATTGATTCGGAGTCCCGGATGGGATCCCGGACGTCACGAGGAGTTCCGGAGTGGTCCGGAGAATAAGATTCATATAAGGAAAGTTGTTTCCGGAGGTTAAGAAAGGTTCGGGAATTTATCGGTAAAGTACCGGAATGTTCTAGAAGGTTCTAGAGGGGTCTAGAAGTGGGGCCCATAAGTGTATGGGGTCCACAAGGCATGAAGGGGTAGTGGGCTGGCCTATTGGGCCAGCCGCACCACACCCTTATAGGCCCATGCGGGCCAAGCTTCTAGAAGGGGGGGGCGGCCTAAACCCTGAGGGTTGCTTGGGGGGGCAAGCCTCCCCCCCTTGCGCCGGCCCTAGATGGGGGTGGGGCGCAGCCCCCCCTGCCCCCTATATAAGGAGGCATAGAGGAGGGGGTGCGGCACCCCAAGGCCACCCCATAGGTGCCCTAGCCGCACCCCTCCCCCTCCTTGCCACCGCCTCCCTCCTCCTCCTCTCTCCCGATAGCTGCTTGGCGAAGCCCTGTCGGATCTCCACCATACACACCACGCCACCGTCATCGTGCTGCTGATCTCGCGAACCTCTCCACCACCTCTTGCGGGATCAAGAACGTGGAGTCTTCATCGAGCTGTACATGTGGATCTCTCGGAGGCGTTGCTCGTGCGGCGCTTGGATAATACATCTCCTCGCGACTAGACAAGTCTAGTTGCGGGGATCGACTAGCCAACCCCTGCCTCGACAAAACGCTCACGGTTTTCTTCGAGGGTGAGATTCGATCTCCTTCTTGCTACCAACCTCTCGTAGATCGGATCTAGATGTTGGGTTTATTCCGCTATCTTTGCGTAGGAAATTTTTTGTTTTCTATGCTGCGACCCTTCAGTGGTATCAGAGCCTAGATCTATTCGTAGATGTTGGTGCGATTAGACACAAGTGTTGTGGGCGTTGATAATTTGTGTTGCTACCTTCTCGCGTGCACTTTGCATCTTTGCGGTACTGTGAGATTGAAGCGGCCCGGACCAACTTTACTCGTCCACGCACGAGAGACCGGTTCCACGACTGACATGCAACTTATTTTGCATAAGTAGCTGGCGGGTGTATGTTTCTCTTGCTTTAGTGAAGATGCAATTTTCAATGGAAGGCCTTTAAAAAGGATGAGTAAATCAGCAACTATTTTATCACCGTTGTGGCTTTGCGTAGATTAGAACGGTTCTATCTATTGACCCATTAGAAGCCACGTAAAAATTGCATAAACAAAGTAGAGGCGTCTAACTTGTTTTTGCAGGGTTTGTGATATGGTATGGCCTCAAGATATGATTATGTGATGTATGCAATGATCATGTTTTGTAATTATCACGACTTGCATGTCGATGAGTACGGCAACCGGCAGGAGCCTTATGGTTGTCTTTGATTTATTGTATGACCTGCGTGTCACTCTAAACACCATGTAATTGCTTTACTTTATTTGCTAAGAGTAGCCAATAGTAGTAGTTGCAATAGTTGGTGGAGACAACCATGGTGATGGCGTTTGAGCTGGTGATGATGGAGATCATGCCGGTGCTTTGGAGATGGAGATCAAAGGCACAAGAAAAGGCTATACCATGTCACAATATTGAATTGCATGTGATGTTAATCCTTTTTATGCACCTTATGGTTTATGCTTAGATACGATCTCGACGGTAGCATGATAAGGTGATCTCTCACGTTAATATCAAGAAGTGTTCTCCCCTAGTATGCGCCGTTGCCAAAGTTCGTCGTTTTGAAGCACCACGTGATGATCGGGTGTGTGATAGATTCTACGTTCACATACAACGGGTGCAAGCCAGTTTGCACATGCAGAAATACTACGGTTTCCTTGACGAGCCTAGCATGTACAGACATGGCCTCAGAACACAAGAGCCGAAAGGCTAAACACGAGTCATATGAATGATATGATCAACATGGAGATGTTCACCTTTTGAAACTGCGCCACTTCACGTGATGATCGGTTGTGGTGTAGTGGATTTTGGATCGTGTGTCACTAAACAACCAGAGAGATGTTGAGTTTAGTGGGAGTTCGTTTTATAATTAGATTATCTTTCGAACACAATATCATGAACATAGTCTAAACACCTTGCAAATAATGTTGTAGATCAATGGCCCTTCCCAACATCACCATGAACTTTAACGCATTCCTAGAGAAAGACAAGCTGAAAGACGATGGAAGCAATTTCTCGGATTGGTTTATGAATCTGAAAATTATCCTCAAAGCTGCCAAGAAACTGTATGTCCTAGATGCACCGCTAGGTGAGGCTCCAGCAGAGGGAGCGGCTGAAGACATTAGGAATGTCTGGGCAGCCCGTTCAGAGGACCACGAGATAGTTAAGTGCGGTCTGTTGTACGGCTTAGGACCTAAGCTTCAAAAGCGTTTTGAGCACCATGGCGTTCATCAGATGATCGTTGATCTGAAAGCTATGTTTCAGACTCAGGCCAAGGTGGAGAGGTATGAAGCCTCTTCTAAGTTCTTTAGCTGTATGATGGAAGAGAACAGCTCCGTCAGTGAACACGTGCTCAAGATGTCTGGGTACGGTGATCGTCTGGCGCAGCTGGGTGTTGTGATTCCCAATGAGTTGGGGATTGACCGTGTTCTCCAATCACTTCCACCGAGCTACAAAAGCTTTGTGATGAACTATAACATGCAAGGGATGGAGAAAACTCTCCCTGAGCTTTTCGCGATGTTAAAGACCGCGGAAGTGGAAATCAAGAAGGAGCATCAAGTGTTGATGGTCAACAAGACCACCAGTTTCAAGAAAAAGGGCAAAAGAAACAACTTCAAGAGGGACGGCAAGCGAGCTGCCGGGCCTGCGAGGAAGTCAAGGAAGGGCCCTAAGTCTGATACTGAGTGCTTCTACTGCAAGGGAACCGGACACTGGAAGCGGAACTGCCCCAAGTATCTGGCGGACAAGAAGGCTGGCACCGTCAAACAAGGTATATATGATATACAAGTTATTGATGTGTATTTAACAAGTGATCGTAGTAGCACCTGGGTATTTGATACTGGTTCGGTTGCTAATATATGTAACTCGAAACAGGAGCTGCGGAATAGACGGCGCTTGGCAAGGGACGAGGTGACGATGCGAGTTGGAAATGGATCAAAAGTTGAAGTCATCGCTGTCGGCACACTCCCTCTGCATTTACCTTCGGGATTAGTTTTAAACCTTAATAATTGTTATTATGTGCGTGAGTTAAGCATGAACATTGTATCTGGATCTTGTTTATTGCGAGACGGTTATTCATTTAAGTCTGAAAACTTTGGTATTTCGATTTATATGGATAATACCTTTTATGGTCATGCACCTGAGAGGAATGGTTTATTTCTATTGGATCTCGATAGTAGTGATACACATGTTCATAACATTGATGCCAAAAGATGCAAAGTGAATGATGATAATACCACGTATTTGTGGCACTGCCGTTTGGGTCATATTGGTGTAAAGCGCATGAAGAAACTCCATTCTGATGGACTTTTGATTCACTTGATTTTGAATCATTTGAAACTTGCGAACCATGCCTTATGGGTAAGATGACTCGAACACCCTTCTCCGGCACGATGGAGAGAGCAACAGACTTGTTGGAAATCATACATACCGATGTGTGTGGTCCGATGAGTGTTGCAGCGCGCGGTGGATATCGTTACTTCTTGACTTTCACCGATGATTTGAGTAGATATGGGTATATTTACTTGATGAAACATAAGTCTGAAACGTTCGAAAAGTTCAAAGAATTTCAGAGTGAAGTTGAGAACCATCGTAACAAGAAAATAAAGTTTCTTCGATCTGATCGTGGAGGCGAATATTTGAGTTACGAGTTTGGCATGCATTTGAAGACGTGTGGAATTGTTTCACAACTCACGCCACCCGGAACACCACAGCGTAATGGTGTGTCTGAACGTCATAATCGAACCTTATTGGATATGGTGCGATCTATGATGTCTCACACAGATCTGCCACTATCATTTTGGAGCTATGCATTAGAGACAGCCGCATTCACATTAAATAGGGCTCCATCAAAATCCGTTGAGACGACTCCATATGAGTTATGGTTTGGCAAGAAGCCAAAGTTATCGTTTCTCAAAGTTTGGGGTTGCGATGCTTATGTGAAAAAGCTTCAACCTGATAAGCTCGAACCCAAATCGGAAAAGTGTGTCTTCATTGGATACCCTAAGGAAACTATTGGGTATACCTTCTACCACAGAACCGAAGGCAAGATTTTCGTTGCCAAGAATGGTTCCTTTCTAGAGAAGGAGTTTCTCTCGAAAGAAGTGAGTGGAAGGAAAATAGAGCTTGACGAGGTTGTTGAACCTGTTCTTGAGATGCCGAGTAGCGCAGAACTGGAAGTTGATCCAGAACAGCCATCGCCACCTGAAGAAGGAGCAAATGATGTTGATCATGCTGTTCCAGTCAAGGCTGCTATTGAACCTCGCAGATCAACGAGGGAACGTACCGCTCCTGATCNCTAGCTTGAATATAAGACCAAAGAAAGAAAGAAATACCTTATTTTCTTGTTTGGTGCAAGTATACCACGTTTTTCAATGCTCTTGTAGCGATCCCTTGCGAGATTACAGCAACCCTGCATAAACATACAGCGGTTAGTCCCTGCACAATTCTAGATGGCAACAAAACAAGAAATGTTACCTTCAGCTGTCTGAGAGAACCACTAATCTCCTCTGTCAACAGAACTTGAACAGGAGCCGGTTCGAATCTGTTAGATTCGGATTTTGAAATTAGTATCAGAAATCAAATATAGACAAATGTTAAGCACCGAATTTTACCATGTACATATAAAATATACCCCAAAAATTAGCAACACCATTATCAAATTTTGTACCGCAGAGAATGCGTAGTTGATAAAAAACTCAATGAGCAGATTAATTTCATATTTAAACTTCCACCAAATAAATATATATTGCCTGCCAATACTAAATTTCACGAAATACCAACACTAATATATGCAGACCAGACTTGCTATGATAAATCTGCATCTTTTTGGAAATTTTGTCATAAGGTGCAAGGCAAGCACTTTAGATACAAAGTAACAGAATAGTACTCAAAAAAGAGCTTCCCTGAATAACTGCATCACTATCAAAAAGAAAAAATGAACTACTACTGGTCTTTTAGAAACATCTGGCAACTAACTTGAATGTGACCCCATACACTGCTGTGAGGGAACATTATTGCAAATAAGTATGAGCCAACTAAATGCATGTGAGGAACATACTTGTGTCTGCCCAGACGACGTGGGCCTGACTTTAGTCTTTCCTGCTTAGCCACAGTTCGCCTTGTGTGCAATTTTTCCTTTTCCTCATCCTCTTTAGCTATCTCAGCTATTATATTTGGCAAGCTGCAAAAACAGCAAAAATAATGTAATCAGACGATTAAAAAGGGACCATTCTTGGGAGCTTAATAATATAAGAATGTGATCCTACCTGTCTATTTGCTTTGAAAGAACTTCCAGTTTCTTTGCATCTGCTTCTGTCCTCAACCTCTCCTTACGACGAGCTCTTTTGTTCAGTTCTACTCTTGTAACTCTTTTTATTTTGCTCTTCCTGGAAAATAATAGATCATACCAATAAATCATATTATCATCCGCAAAGATAAATTTACAACAATATTAACTCCAATAATATTTTGCAAATCAACACTAAAACCTTCAAATTGAAAGGTAAAAACAGAGAGCTTATTTTGAAAGCAGAAAATTCTTCTATATTGAAAGGAGATGCTCTAAATGGATAACCAATGACCGACGCCATGCTCTGCTAGCTTTTTAATGGTATCATTGGAAGATTAACATAAAGCCCAGCACCACCAAACTATCTGAAAAACTAACTCACTTCACGGAATATATAACATTTCAGAAAAAAAAAACTGAACTGTATGACACTAAACTTCAATCATCATTAACTTGCACTAAACACAGAAGCCTTGGCAATAGAAGTATCATGTACTAAAGCCAAAAAGTACAGCATTAACAATTACGGGACTTAACATAGCCAAGTTTACCTTTCACCAGCTGGAGCATCAGCATCCTGCTCTCCATCGCCTTCTGCAGCATCTCCATCTCCATCATCAGCAGCATCAAGAAAAAATTTCTGCAGGCCAGGTGAAAGAAAAGTGATATTTATTAAATGTTGTGCAAAATCACAACACAAGCACTGATAGAGCACAAACCATACTAGATTGTTCCAAGACTCAAAAAGTCAACAGTAGACAGGTACTCCATAATTGTTTTGATAAAGGACAGACCCAAGTGCACAGAGGCTCCCACACAAGGTGGGGTTTGGGGAGGGATTATAGGAACCTAGTCTTACCCCAATTGTTTTGATAAAATAAAGGTAAAAATATTTACAGGTTATATGGTCCACATAACATAGCATGCAAAATATGTTTTAACGAACATGTTCATCTTTAAATATACTACATGCATTTCAGGTTCTAGAACTAAACTAATATAATTCAAATACACATTCAATAACTGCTTGGGACAAAAGGCTTAGTTGTTGTTGTTGTACACATTCAGTAACTGAATTCACCTTACATTACTCTTCACAGCCTAGATAACAAGAGCCTGGGCATGCACTACTCTGCCATACATATGGATGAGATAACTTGTCCTTTCATGATATACTTGTAGCAATTCTAGAGACAGTCATTATACTATCTATGTTGCTCAATGGTCATTTTCTTCGATAAATCCATCATTACAACAACAAAAAAAGTTATACTTGGTGCAAGGTAGACTTTCCAGTATACAACATACATCTTCAAAGCAACCTACTTCTCTAACAGGCATCTAAATACATAATGCATACCTAAGTATATCTGTATATGGGTGTGAGGCAGTACTTAAATGCATTGGCAGGGCTTCAACTAGAATGCTGGGATATTATCCAAATTTAAATCATCCCCAGGATGGGCTATGTTTAATTCTCAGTAATCAGTAATGAATCGTTCATAAAACTTACATCTTCTTCAGCGACTGCTTCACCAAGAACAGTAAGTGGCACTGGTTTGGGGCCTAACTCTTTCGTGTAGACCTTACGCATTTCATCAGCAACGGCTTGAGCAAGAGAGTTCTACATACACCAACACAAATAACATGAGTAAGGGGAATTTTATTAGATCCACCAAGATATCTAACAGCCAAAGGTCTGGCAGTTACTGAGTGGATAACATTCCAAATATCTTAAACTAAGAACAGATCTTCAAACACATACTTGATGGTCTTCAGATTTAGGATTAATTGAACATCCTGGAGGCTCGATTTCAACCGCAGGAAAAATAGATGTAGTAGACCTCTGCAAGCAGTTATCCATAATATTAATAAACTTTTAAGACTGACGAAAAATGGAACAGCTACCACCAAATACAGCAACTTGAAGAAATTACATGAGTAAATTTGCATAAATATGACTGCATTTTTTTTTTACAAATACAAACATACATTTTTCATAAGCCTCTTCATCCCCTTTTTAGGCAAAGCATATCCTGTATTATCTCCGCCCCAGATGTCAAGGTTCTGTTCAGCTGAACCATCTTCCTCCTGTAAACCCAACAAATCCAGCAATCAGACGGCTGGGCCTCAAAGAGAAAGGAAGCCACATACTTCTCCAGCAGTTAATTAATATACCATGGGAACACTCTTCTCTTCCCGTGCCTCCTGCAACTCCTTCTTCGCGTGCTTCTTGAACTTCTTTTTATCCTTCTTTGACACCAGAGAAGACGGGATGGGCTGCACGTACGGGTTCCGCTTCAACAAGCTCTCGTGGTAAAGAACCTTCTCCCTGTTCTTCTCGATCTTCCTTTTGACAGGAGCATCTACAAGCAGCAGCATAATGTTCAGCGCCAGACCACTGGATGCATTAGCAGGATAACCACGCCACTGTGGCATACATGTGTGGTACCAGAACTAGCTACAACATTACGCTACTAGATTAATATATGATCAAAATAATAAAACCATATGATCAGCAATTTCCATGTCACTGCATCCTAGAAACGAAAACTTTGTTCTCGAATTCGGGAATGATGCCTCAATCTTAGTCCGGAGCTACATGGGACCAGCACGTTCCCGGCTCCGAAAACTAATGACGGTGGACGCAGTGGACAAGGCAGAGGCGGACAAACCTTTGGGGGCCGGGTCGGCGGCGGCGGAGGAAGTGGAGGCGGAGGCGGAGGCGGGCTTGTCGACGAAGAAGAGGGAGTCGGACGGGAGGGAGGGGATGGCGGCGGCGCCGGCGTGGGCGTCGCGGGTCTGCTTCTCGTAGAACTCGTCGATGTCGTCCGTGCGGATGTTGGCGCGCCACGCCTTCTTTCCCTTCCGCGAGCCCTTCGCCGCCTTCCCCATCGCCGCCGGTTGATAGCTCGCGCCGCCGCCTCTGGGGTGAAGCGAGAAGGGTTTTGGGAAGAAGAGGAAGGAGGCGGGGAAGGGAGAAGCTAGGGTTTCTGGCCTGTGGCGGGCCGGGTGTACTTGGAAGGGAACTGGGGTGCTGCCAGGTGGGCCCAACCGTAAGCGGGCCCACCAAGGACGATGTTTTTTTTTTTTGCCATTGCAGTGGATAAACAAAAGGGAATTAGTAAGAAGTAGAAGGTGGCAAGAGGCGAAATTGATATTCAAGTCGACAAGAAAGGTAAGAGCAACTCCAGCCGTTGGCCCCTCAGGGTATCCGGCGGAAGGGCCGGCCTTTGGCCCTTCCGCCGGTGCTCCCGAGTCTTGGGGAGGCCCCAGTTTCCAGTCGCCCCCTAGTTTTCGCCCCCCAAGCCGTTTTTTTTTTTTGTTTTTTGAAACAACATGTTCCCGCTACAAATCGGCGATCGAGTTCGGGGATCTAGCCACAAGTTTGGCGACAAAAAATGCCACAAGTTTGGCGAATAGACACAATTCGGCGATCAAAATCGGCCACAAATCGGCCGTCGAACAAACGATGCTCAAACAGCCGGCCCGTCGTCATCTACTTCCACCACGACAGGGTCGGCCGATGGTGGTGCAGGGCTCGGCGACGATGATGCCGGCGTTGTGGCGGTACTCGGAGACGATTTCGTGGTAGAGCTTTCCGTTGGCGAGTCGGCGTCGGTCTCGGAGTCGGGGTCGGAGTCGGCGTCGGCGCTGGTATCTCGTTCAGGATGAGGTCGTGGTGGCCCATGTACCACGTCTTGATCTTGTCGCCCATCGTCGCCGTGTCGGCGCTCATGAGGAACGCCAGATCCGTGTTCCTCTTCTTGGTCGCGAACCTGCTTCCTGCCCGAAAGAAGGCTAGCCGCCTTACATCCAACTTTTCTGGATTCCTTTCTTTTCCACTTAATCATAACGGTTTTTTTTATTCTTCTTTTCTTGTGGCGGAGATCAAGGTTGATCATTTCAAAGCGAAAGACGTTGGTCTTGAGGAGCTCGATCTTCACGTCCTGTTTCAGCAGCAGCTGCAACCACCTCGCCTCGCACTTCTCGTCCCTCTAGACGGTGTGAGTCTTGGCGTCGGCGATGCACCGCTCGATCAACGAGTGTAGCCTTTCTGTCACCGGTGCACTCGCCTTCGCCACCTTCGCTTTCTTGTTTCCATCCGGGCGTCCATTCGCGGCTGCCGTTCCCGACGCGTCGGGGTTGTAGGGTTCTTTCCCCTTGTCGAGGTTCAGGCGAACCTCTACCCACTTCTCGCACTTCTCGATCCTGGTGAACACATGGAGGTAATTGAAGTCGGCGTCTGAAAGAACATTTCCTAACCCCTATTAGTTTTGTGTGTTAGTTAACAACACTAATGATTATCTAATATGATGCTAAGTGTTGCAGGATTATTGACATATTTTTCCCCTAGCATCATTCACCAAAAAGTGAAGAAATGGCAAAGTTTTCTTGCTGCAGGAAATTTCCTGGCCGGAGTCTCCGGCCTGTCTGGCCGGAGTCTCCGGCCCCTGGAGTTTCCTGCCCTTCGCCAGTTTGTGTGGTGCGCCTCTGGTGTCTGTCCGGAGGGTGCCCGGAGGAAGCCCGGAGTCTCCGGGGAGGCCGGAGTGTCCGGCCCGCAAGACCGGAGTCTCCGGCCAGCCCAACGTCCTCGACAAGTCTCCGCCCGGGTGCGGAGTATCCGGCTACACCAGAGTCTCCGGTCCCCCTGACCGGAGTCTCCGGCCCTTCGATCAAGCGTGCAAGGTGTGGGGAGCTTCTGGTGCCAGTCCGGAGGAACCCCGGAAGGAGACCGGAGTCTCCGGCCCTCTTAGGCCGGAGTCTCCGGCATAAGTGATCCCCAACGGCTATAATTTGCAGAGGGGTATAAATACCCCTCCACCTACCTCAGACCAGCTAACTCGTCTAGCATTTATGAACCCTAATATTTGAGAGCTCAAAATAACAAGATCTCCCAATTCCTCCGTCCAAACGCGTTGATCTTCGGAGGATTGAAGGAGAAGACCCGGATCTACATCTTCACCAAGCCGTTCTTCATTTCCCCCTCGTTCACTCGAGGATTCTTGTTTCTAGGGTTAGCTTTGTGTTACCCTAGATTCTTGTGCTCATTTGTTGTTGTATTTGTGACAGTGTTGTTGATTTGGGAGCCCCCAATTCAGTTGTGGGTGTGTGCCCCAAGAACCGTGTAAGGGCTCCGGATTCCGCCTTGAAGGACTCCGAATAGTGGAAGGTGAACCAAGCCTTTGTGGCAAAGTTCATCGGAGAATAGGGTGAGGCCTTCGTGGCGTTGAGTAGGCCTTTGTGGCGAACTCACACCCCTCCAACGAGACGTACTCCCTTAACAAGGAGGAACTCGGGAATACACCCTTGTCTCCGCGTGCTTCCCCTTTCGGTTACCTCTTCCCCTTTGTAGCCTTTACTTGTATCGTTAATTGCCTAGTTGTTTAGCTTCTTCTCATATAGGTAAATTCACCGTAGTTGCATATCTAGATAATTTACCTTTGTGTTAAGCCTTAATTTGAAAAAGATTAAAAATTGGTGTAGCACCTATTCACCCCCCCCCTCCCCTCTAGGTGCCCATACGATCCTTTCAATTGGTATCAGAGCCTTGGCTCTTAAGTTAGGCTTCACCACCTAAGAGAGTATGGGTGACGGAGATGGTGTTACGGGTGGTAGCGCTCCTCCGGTGTCCATGGATGATCTCAAGAATTTGGAAACAAGCTTGACATCATCCATGAACACTCAAATGGATGAGTTGCGTGCTATGATGAGGCAACTCTTGAAGGCTAACACGCCACCCGCCACACCATCCCTAGAGGCTAATGCTTCCGCCGCGCAAAGTGGGGAGGGCGAACAACAAACTAATGAATCCCTTCCTAAAATTGATGGTGGGAAGAAACCGGAGTACCATGGGGTTCCATTCACGTACTCGGTGGACCCACCTATCCCGCATTATCATATAAACAATAGGGGTGATCCACCTAAGTTTAATCCATCTTGTTTTACTAATTGGCAATTTATGATGAAATCTCATATCAAGAGCGCTTCAAGTGAGCTATGGAGAATCATTCAAGTTGGGTTCAAGGCCGTTATTCCGAACAACATGACAAGAAGAGAAGTTGTGGATGGTCAACTCAATGACTTGGCTCTCAACATAATTCACACCGCCGTGAGAGAAAAGCACATGTCACTCATTGAGATGGCCACCACCGCCAAAGAAGCTTGGGATATTCTCACTCAAGAGTTTATCGGTAATGAGAGCATGCAAAGGAATAGATTTGAAGCCTTTAGCAACCAAGCCGAGGGATTTTTCATGGTAGAGGGCGAAGATCATGAAGAAATGTATCGAAGACTCAAGACCCTTGCTACTCAATTTCGAGCCCTTGGTGCAACCTATGTGGATGATGCTTGGATCAAGAGGAAGTATGTGAGCGCCCTTTGGCCGTTTGAATCCACCGACTTGAAGAGTCTCCAAGGAAGACACAACTAGCACCTCATGTCATCTAATGAAGTCATGCAAGAGATGGCGGCATACAAGGTGGCCGCCAAGAACGCCGAAGATGCTAGAGCCCGAGCCATTGGAATGCATAGAGGAACCTCACTTGCTTTGAAGGCCAAGGTTGTGGAGCAAAAAGATGATGATGAAGCTCAAGAAGATGTGTCACATTCAGTATGCGGCTCCCAAAGAGCTTCAAGATACCCTCAAGGACTATGCGGCTCTCACATCCAAAGTCTTTTGGAAGAGTCCATCCAAGGCAAGGGATTTCGTCAACAAGGCAAGTGGAAGGAAGGAGGGTGGCCCAAGAGTTCGTTCTTGCTACAATTGCCAAGATAAATATCACTTTGTGGCCGAGTGTCCGTTCGAGAACCGAGAACTTCATGGAGGAAAGCTTGTTAGGAAGGACAAATCAAAGGACACACATAAGAAACCTTTCTTCAAGAAGAATGCCATCAACAAGAAAGCCTCCGAGAATTGTGTTGCTTGCTCAAGAAGAGTATTCATCCGGAGAAGAAGGAGAAGAAGAGCCCACAAATGAAGTTGCCGCCATTGCTACTGCTTCTTCATCATCTCCTTCCCTATTTGAATCCCCCAATGAGAATGTCTCTATCTCCTCCGCAAGATGCTTCATGGCTAAGACCACCGAGGTAACATCACCCTCATCTCCTAAGGCAATGAGTAATATGGATGATGCTACTAGTCTTAAAATCAAAGAGGAAATAGTTGCTTTCGATCATTTTATCACTAACATGCAAGGTGAAACAAAGAAGCATGTTGAGACTCTTATGAGTCAATATGGTGAAGCTCAAGAAATGCTTGAGATAAAGGGTAAGATTGAAAGAGAGGATGCTATGGAAATTGCATCCTTAAAAGACAATCTTGAAGAAGAGCATGAGCTTAGAGTTTCTCTAGAGCAACAACTAGAATCTATAGAAGAATCAAATGATGCAATTGTTGCTAAACTCATTAAAGAACGTGACCATGCAATTGCCAAATACAAAGCATGTAAGAAGGAAAAGGTCGAGCTTGGTGTTGGTCATTCTAGACTAACCGAGGAGCTAGAGAAACTCTCCAAGGCCTACAAAGATTTGGAGAGTGAGCACACTACCCTCACCAAGTCGTATGAACAACTTCAAGCTCAACTGACTAAAAATGATATGCCTAGTTACTCTACTCCTATTACTTGTGATCATGCAAATATCATTAAGGAAAATGCTAGATTGAAGATCAATCTTGCTAAGGCCATCTCCCTAGGTAAGAAACCGTTTGTCACTTCACAAAAAGGGAGAGTTGGTCTTGGGTTCGTGGAGGAAGAAAAGGAGAAAGAGAGCTTCATGAAGGATGCTAGAGCTCCTCAAATTAAGAAGGCCAATGTTGCTAGTGCTCCTCAAGAAAAGAAGAAGGTCAACATTGCTAGTGGTGGTGCCACAAGGGGCAAAACCATTAGTGATGACTTTGCGGGAAATACCAACCCTCACTACATTATCTTTGTTGATTATTATGGGGATGTCTATGCTAAGTTTGTTGGTCCTAGAAATGTACACATTGCTCGTTCTATTTGGGTTCCTAAGACCCTTGTTGCTAACAAAAGAGGACCCATTGAAAAATGGGGACCTAAATCCAAGCAATGATTTCTTGTAGGACTATGCTTCCGGTGGGTCAAAATGGTGCTTAGTGATGCACAAAACATATGACCGGAAGCAAGGAGTTGATGACGGAGTTGAGATCAAATCTAAATCATGCAACCGTCACTTATGGAGATCGATCAAAATCCGAGGTATTGGGCTTTGGCAAGGTGGTAGTCGCTAAGGATATCACCTTAGCGAATGTCATGCTTGTCAAAGACCTTGGTTTTAATTTACTTTCCGTTCATGCACTTAATAAGATGGGTTATGCCGTCTTCTTTGATATTGATGTTGTGGTAATCTTGTGGAGCAAGACTCTAAAGGTCGCTTTCGTTGGGTACGTCGAGGATGATTTGTTTGTGGTTGACTTTTCGAGGGAAACCACTTCAAATTCGATGTGCCTATTCGGAAAGGCCGACAAGGGTTGGTTGTGGCATCGCCGCCTAGCCCATGTCAATATGAGAACTTTGCAAAGTCTCCACAAGGGTGGCCACATTCTTGGACTAAAAGAAGATGTCTCTTTTGCCAAAGATCGTGTTTGTAGGGCTTGTGTTGAAGGAAAGATGCATGATTCTCCCCATCCGTCCAAGACTATTATTTCATCCAAGAGGATCTTGGAGCTCCTCCATGTGGATCTTTTTGGTGCCGTTCCCGAAGCTAGTCTTGGTGGGAAGAAGTATTGCTTGGTGATTGTTGATGATTATTCAAGATTTACTTGGGTTTATTTCTTCAAGTCGAAGAGTGAGACCCAACAAACCTTCATCGACTTCTCCATTGAAATGCAACGTCAACACAATGTCCCCATATTGGCAATTAGAAGTGATAATGGCTCCGAGTTCAAGAACTACACCCTCAATGAGTTTCTTAGTGAAGAGGGCATTCGTCATCAATATTCCGCAACCTATACCCCTCAACAAAATGGTGTAGCCAAGAGGAAGAACCGGACTCTTATGGATATAGCAAGGTCCATGTTAGCGGAGTTTAAGACTCCGTTGACCTTTTGGGCGGAGGCTATTTCCACGGCTTGTCACTCCTCCAACCGGCTCTACTTCCGCAAAGGGTTGAACAAGACTCCTTATGAGATCCTCACCGGCAACAAACCTAACATCTCCTACTTCCGTGTCTTCGGTTGTAAGTGTTTCTATTTGATCAAAGGTTGTCGCTTAACTAAATTCGAATCTAAATCTCTAGAGGGTATATTTGTTGGTTACGGTGCCGAATCCCACACTTATAGAATCTATGATAAAGCCACACGGCGTATCATAGAATCTTGTAGTGTGGTGTTCGAGGAAAATAACGGCTCCCAAGTGGCGCAATTTCATGTTTCCGATGTAGATGATGAAATTCCTCAAGAAGCCATAAGAAGAATGGGTGTGGGATTTTTCCGCCCCATTGAGGAACCCCTTGTGGTGGATCGAGAAGGACAATGCTCTACTCAAGTGGAGCCTTCATCTTCATCAGAATTGCAAGCAACTGCTACTGGAGTCACTGCTACACCTAATCAAATTCCAGCTCAAGACCCTCAACAACAACCTCTTCTGCCTTCTGTCGCCAGGCCGGAGACTCCGGCCATCTTGACCGGAGAATCCGGGGGGCCGGAGATTCCGGTGCCACAGGCCGGAGACTCCGGTCTACATCCTGCAGAAGAAAGTTCAGCTCAAGATCTTGGTCCTTCCACCTCTTCCAACAATGCTGATATGTTTTCTGGGGATCAAGGACAGCTTACCGGTCAAGGCGGGGACTCGAATGATCAAGATGATCAAGTGATACCTCCAAGATGCAATGAGGATATCGAAGCCCGTCGTCGAGCTAGAGTTGAAAGAACCATGGCACGTCGTGAACATTTCCTTGAGAAGGTGATTGGTGATGTGAGAGGCAAAGTGTCCACCCGAAGGCAATTGGCGAACTTTAGTGACCATCAAGCTCACATTGCCATGTTTGAACCGAAGAAAGTGGCCGAAGCTCTTGAAGATCCGGATTGGTTGCTAGCTATGCATGAAGAACTCAACAATTTCGAGCGCAACAAGGTTTGGAAGCTAGTTGAGAAGCCTAAAGAGTGCCGCAATGTTATTGGCACTAAGTGGATTTTCAAGAACAAGCAAGATGAGCATGGCATGGTTGTGAGGAACAAGGCTAGATTGGTGGCTCAAGGGTACTCTCAAGTTGAAGGCATTGATTTTGGAGAGACCTATGCTCCCGTGGCTCGCCTTGAGTCCATCCGTATCCTTCTTGCTTATGCATCCCGTTATAACTTTAAATTGCAACAAATGGATGTTAAAAGTGCCTTTCTTAATGGTCCCTTAAAGGAGTTGGTGTTCGTTAAGCAACCCCCGGGGTTCGAGGACCCCAACTTCCCTAACCATGTCTACAAGCTTGATAAGGCGCTCTATGGACTTAAACAAGCACCACGTGCATGGTATGAGCACCTTAGAGAGTTATTGTTAGACCGTGGATTTGAAGTTGGGCAAATCGATCCTACTCTTTTTACTAAGAGGGTTAAAGGGGAGCTTTTCGTGTGCCAACTATATGTTGATGATATTATATTTGGCTCGTCTAACAAAGCTTTTAATGATGAATTTTCAAAGCTTATGACCGATAGGTTTGAGATGTCTATGATGGGCGAGTTGAAGTTCTTCCTTGGTTTTGAGATCAAGCAATTGAGAGGAGGGACTTTCATTAGCCAAGCAAAATATATTCAAGACATGCTCAAGCGGTTTAATATGGCCGATGCTAAGGAGAAGAAGACACCTATGGATACCAAATGCCATCTACAACTTAACCCAAAGGGTATAGATGTGGATCAAAAGCTTTACCGCTCCATGATAGGTTCTTTGCTTTACCTTTGTGCATCTAGACCCGATATTGTGTTGAGTGTAGGTGTGTGTGCAAGGTATCAAGCGGCTCCTAAAGAAAGCCACATGTTGGCGGTCAAGAGAATCCTACGATATTTAGTTCATACCCCAAGGTTTGGTTTGTGGTACCCAAGGGATTCCTCTTTCACTCTTCGTGGGTTCACGGATTCGGATTGGGCCGGTGATCAAGATGATAGGAAATCAACTTCCGGGGCTTGCCAATTCCTTGGTAGGTCCTTGGTGAGTTGGTCTTCTAAGAAGCAAAATTGTATTTCTCTCTCCACCGCCGAAGCCGAGTATGTGGCCGCCGCTAGTGCATGCACTCAATTGTTATGGATGAGGCAAACTTTAAAGGAATACGGTGTCAATTGTGACAAAGTGCCTCTTTTGTGTGACAATGAGAGTGCTATCAAGATCGCCTACAACCCGGTGCAACACTCAAGGACCAAGCATATTGAGATTCGTCATCATTTCATTCGAGATCATGTTGCCCGTGGAGACATTGAGCTAGCATATGTGCCAACCAAGGACCAACTTGCGGATATTTTCACGAAGCCACTTGATGAAGCAAGATTCACTTATTTGAGGAATGAGCTAAATATCGTGGATTCAAGGAGCTTGGCTTGACCATCTTGCATACACACCTATAGCTTCAACCTCTATCTTGGTTTAGGTGTGGGCATGAATTTAGGGGGAGTGTTGTCCTAATAAATTGGGCTCTTCCTCCCCCCAATATGCCTATAGCAAAATTTATTTATCTCTATTTTCATTTCATGAATTGTGAGCTTAAATGACGAGTATTGGTTATGGACCCAAGATATATCTTCGCGGTGCCATACCATAAACTCATACATGGTGGCCTAGGCCACCGACCTCTTCATTGTGAAGAGTTGGTTCTTTTGGGATTTTATTGGATTTTATTTGCAAATCTTTTGTTCTTATGGGAAACTCACTCAATCTTGGCTTTTATTGTTTTGGCTTTTGCAAGTTGAGTGTGAAGTACCATCCCAGTTTGTGTTGTCTATCCCAAGCCTCTCCTTGCCCCAAAACTTGCTCCTCTTGTCACATACGTGTCCACCACCATAAACTAGCTTCTCTGAGTTGTGGGGGCCGGAGACTCCGGTGTCTAACACCGGAGACTCCGGTCTGAGCAGAATCTCCGCCCTAAGCCACGGAGACTCCGGCACCCCGGAGACTCCGGTGTGCTTAGGCCGGAGACTCCGGTCTCGGCGTTTCCAGGGGTTCAAAAAGGGGATCAGGGTGGGAGTTATTTCACAACTCCTCACCACCCCCGACCTCTCCTCTCCCCCTGCTGCCGCCCCCTGCCTGGAGGAGCTTCCCCGGCCGCTTCCCGCCGCCGGAATCCGCCGTCCAGCCGGCCCCTCTTCCTCTCCAACGTTGGGGAACGTCCTCCCCACCATTGGAGACCTTCACCATGTCGAGCAGCGGTACCTCTCTCTCTCTCCCTCTCTAGGTTTCTTCCTAGATCTTGGATAGAGTGTGTAATGTTGCTCCCTATGGTGTAGAATCTCTTGCTGGCTCGTTTTCATCTCAATGCATCAATTCTAGCATCTTTAGCACCGAAGTTTGACCTAACCCTAGATTCTCAGTCTCAGGGCCGGAGACTCCGTCTGTCCCAGACCGGAGACTCCGGTATGGCCGGAATCTCCGGCCCCTGAGACCGGAATCTCCGGTGTAGATCATGTTTGCGTGCTTTTGATTCTCCAATTGATGCATCTTTTGTTCCTCTGGACATGTATGCTCATCTCCCTGCTACCCCCTATCTGTTTACTCACAGGATCCTCGCAGCGACTCAAGAAAATCACTCACAACCCCAATAAGGTGTGCCGGAAAGAAAAGAGGGGTTCTAGGGCTTATTTGGATCGGACCGAGGATGGCCGTTTGGCTCGGCGTGACAGAGGGGCAGAGGCTAGAGAGGCTGCGCAGAGAAGAGCTGAAGAAGAATTCCTTGCTCAAGAGAGGGCCAAGAAAGCAAAATTTGACAATTTGACCACCCTTAGTGGGTTGAACAAATCTGAGTTCCGTGCTATGAGGTCACAACCATTCTTTGATATGCCGCGAAACACCTCCAATCCTCGGTTTTGGAGAAAGGAACAAGAGATAGTGATGAATGAAGTCTATGCAAGGCTTTCGGGTCCCAACATCGTTTGTGTGCAAAAGGTCCTCAACCTCTCCGCTCTTAGCACCAAACCGTATTTCCAAGAGGCCGTTTGGATAGTTCGCAAGCTTGGGTTGGAGCACCTCATGACTCTTCAACAAAACTATGACATCACGTTGGTGCATCAATTCTTTGCGACGGTTCAGTTTGGGGAAGATGTTGATGTCAAGTTGACTTGGATGACCGGGCCTATGAAATGTGAGTCCTCAATGACAAGGTTCGGTGAATTGCTTGGATATGTGTTCCGCACGGGTGACGCCCACCAAGGAAGAATCATGCACACGGAAGGGGTCCACTATGATAAAAACAAGATGACACCGCTCTACCTCAACAAGTCCTCCGTTGGTTCAAACAAGGATCTCCTTCCCACATTCAATATCCTTCTTCATATGTTTAGGTGCAACATTGCACCCCAAGCCGGGAATGTGGATGCTATTCGTGGAGGGCTTGTCAACCTCCTCGTTCATTCCTATGCGGTGCTTCAAGCCGGAGTAAATTGTCAAGGTTTTGAGATTGATGTGATGGATTTTATCAAATGTGAGTTGCATTGGGCGGTGCATGAGATGAAGAATCCTATATATGCACCTTATGTGATGAGGCTAATCCTTGATCAAGTGCCAACTCTCAACCGTGAGCACTTCACCATCCACAAGGCCGGCTCCCTCCAAATTCTCAAGCATGACAAGCCATCCTCTTCTAGTGCTCCCTCTCGTGTCCCATTTGCATCAAGTGAAGAAGAGGAGGAAGAAGATGTGGCACCCGTTCGTAGGAGGAGTAAGAATGCCGACCCTCCCTCATGGGTTAGCAAGCGCAAAGATGATGTGCAAAGGAGGATAAAGAAGCTTAGTTGGTTTGAAAAGATGGTGCTTCGCATGAAAGTGTGCCTCCACCGGAAACATTACGAAGGTTATAAGGAAAGGAAGTTGATCATATCCAATCAAAATAAGTTGTTCAAGGAGTTGGAGAAAAAGAGGGACAAGACTCCTCCACCTCCTCCTCCCCTCGCATTGGCAAAGCAACGCAAAGAGCACGCCGAAGATGAATCCTCCGGTAGTGAGCCGGCAATTCGCTATGATGATTAGCACGCAAAGCAATTCCCTTGGGCTGATTTCGAGTTTGAGGAAGTGTCCTCCATGCCTTCTTCCTCGCGTAACACCGGCAAGGCTCCAATGCCTCAAAGGGAGATTGAAGAAGATGAGGAGGCTAGTGGCTCTGAATATGATGAGGATGATGATGATGATGACGCAACCGACGAGGACTCCGAGTGATCTCCTTGGGACCGTTAGCATCGCCTTTCTTTTTTGGTGTCTCGATGCCAAAGGGGGAGAAATGGTTCTAGTAGGCTATCCGTGGGATTTGCATGGGTCGGGACACAAGCATTTTCTTTTATCATTTCTTGAGAGCTTGTGTTCCCTTTTATTCGTGTGTTGAACTTTGTGTTAAACTCGATTTTCTATTTGCTACTATGTGTGAGATGTGGATCTAGTTGTCATTTTATTCTTGAGTTATTTGTGATGTGATCTATTGGTTGAGTTATTTGTGATGTGAGATGTGCTTTGGAATCATCTTTTATTCTCACACCAAGGTATGCTTGTTAACTCAAAGATCAACTCTCTATATCATGTCTCATATGTTTGCAAATGATTTTGTTATATATATCATGTCTTAATTATTTGTGGCATTCTCCTCCTATTTGTGGGTTTCATCTCATATGTGTAACTTGTCTAATATGCACACATTTAGGGGGAGATGCTATTTTTCACATGATATGATCTATTTATTTTGCAAATCCTAGTGTTGTCATCTAACACCAAAAAGGGGGAGACTGAAAGAACATATCCTAAACCCTATTAGTTTTGTGTGTTAGTTAACAACACTAATGATAATCTAATATTATGCTAAGTGGTGCAGGTTAATTGATATATTTCTACCTTTAGCGTCACTCACCAAAAAGCGAAGAAATGGCAAAGTGTTCTTGCTGCAGGAAATTTCCTGGCCGGAGTTTCCGGCCTGTCAGGCCGGAGTCTCCGGCCCCCTGGATTTTCTTGCCCCCTGGCCAGCGTGTGGTGCGGTACTAGATACCCCTCCGGAGTACCACCGGATGGTGCACGGAGTCTCCGGGAGGCCGGAGTTTCCGGCCCCTGGTGACCGGAGTCTCCAGCCAGTCCTGCGTCCTCGACAATTCTCCGCCCAGGTGCGGAGTCTCCGTCCTGCACCGGAGTCTCCGATCCTCCAGACCGGAGTTTCCGGCCCTCCCCGAAGCAAGCGAAGTGTGGTGCGCCACTGTATGGGTGTCCGGAGGAACCCCGGAAGGAGACCGGAGTCTCCGGCCTACACCGGAGTCTCCGGCCCACTTAGGCCGGAGTCTCCGGCATAAGTGACCCCCAACGGCTATAATTCTCAGAGGGGTATAAATACCCCTCCACCTACCTCAGGACAGCCAGCTCGTCCAGCATTTATGAACCCTAATATTTGAGAGCTCAAAATCACAAGATCTCCCAATTCCTCCGTCCAAACGTGTTGATCTTCGGAGGATTGAAGGAGAAGACCCGGATCTACATCTTCACCAAGCCGTTCTTCATTTCCCCCTCGTTCACTCGAGGATTCTTGTTTCTAGGGTTAGCTTTGTGTTACCCTAGATTCTTGTGCTCATTTGTTGTTGTATTTGTGACAGTGTTGTTGATTTGGGAGCCCCCAATTCAGTTGTGGGTGTGTGCCCCAAGAACCGTGTAAGGGCTCCGGATTCCGCCTTGAAGGACTCCGAATAGTGGAAGGTGAACCAAGCCTTTGTGGCAAGGTTCATCGGAGAATAGGGTGAGGCCTTCGTGGCGTTGAGTAGGCCTTTGTGGCGAACTCACACCCCTCCAACGAGACGTACTCCCTTAACAAGGAGGAACTCGGGAATACACCCTTGTCTCCGTGTGCTTCCCCTTTCGGTTACCTCTTCCCCTTTGTAGCCTTTACTTGTATCGTTAATTGCCTAGTTGTTTAGCTTCTTCTCATATAGGTAAATTCACCGTAGTTGCATATCTAGATAATTTACCTTTGTGTTAAGCCTTAAATTGAAAAAGATTAAAAATTGGTGTAGCACCTATTCACCCCCCCCCCCCCCTCTAGGTGCCCATACGGTCCCTTTCAGGAATCTCGTCCCGAGATTCTAGAGTAGAAGTAGGGAGGAGGGACACATGACTACACGTATCTCCCACGATCTTCTCGATCCCACAATGATCTTCCTTGTTGCAGAGCAAAAGGTAACAAGCCGAGGTGATGGAATGAATGGAAGGTAGCTCAAGGTGTTAGACAAGTTTTCTCCTAGGGTTGGAGATATGAACTTGGTCCAAGACCATAAGCCATTGACGAAAACTATGAACAACTTGACCAATCCAAGGTCAAGCAGAGGATAGGACAACCGATCACCTTGTTCAGGATCTTTGTCCAAGACTAAGACATCACTTCAAACCACCTTGATGTGTAGCCAGTAGATATTTGGAGAACCGCGAGGAGAAAGGACATCTTTTGGACTCCACGCCTTCGACATACCAAACGCTTCCATAAGGTTAAGAGCTTGGACCCTAACGCGGCTGGTGAATTCACACAATGTCCGTGTGATTGGGCAAAACTTTGGGTTCACCTAGGAGGGAAAGATATAGCACTGATCCACATTTAGATAGAGAGGTAAAACCTCACAAATGAGCTATTGCCATGAGATAGATGGAGTAGGAGGATTGGCCGAGGGAAATTTAGTAACTCCGTTGTAAGGTTCTCCTTGAGGTTCTAGATATCACACTCCGGCTTCGGAATAGCCTTCGATCGATCATCAAGCGAAGGTCGTACTTGAAGATAAAGAAAGGACCATAGGGGGAACTATTAGGATAAGTTACCCGTGATACTCATGGTTAGTGGGTGATTTTTAAGGATTGAAGAGATTTCGTCAATAGACCTTCCGGTGAGGTGCTTGAACCACAACACCGAACTTGTCGGGTTACAAATAAGCCTAGGTCATACTCTTGATAAACCCCAACCATCATTTCTGCTCGAGGTTCCGAGTGGGTTAGGTGTGCAGACTTCAGACTTTAGCAGGTCTGAAGGGGGAGTTTGCGAAAGCTGATGAAAGGTGGGGTCACTAGTTGTTCTCAAGACACGGGCCACTGTGTCAAGCTCCAGAGCAAGGGCTAGATTGCAAGTTCCATGGGTCACGACTACGAAAAGAAAATTTAACCAGCATGTACTCCAATCACTAAAGCGCAACTGAGTCCAGATTGGGAAACACCGGTAAGATGCTGAGATTTGACAAGTTCCTCTTATTCAAGAACAACTCGGCCAGTGGCATCCATGACGCATTTAGAGAACTGGAGGTAACAACCTACCATCTCAACAACAATCCGCACATGCATAACCAACTTGTGATTATTTCCGGGGAGACAAGTGAACTTCACTCGGACCCCTGGCGACATATATTAACCATTGCACATGGACCAGAGAAGAACACTTCCATCATCCAGGACATATACTACATGATGACACGAAGATGGTTCGGACAAGTTTCCAATATTACTCGACAACACGGTCAGGGGACAACCCGGCAGTACTTCTGGAAAGACATCCAGGATATCACGAACCACCGCATGTCACTGGATGCGAGAGTTAACTTGCTTTTCAAGGAAAAGACGTGGTCTTCAGAGTTTCCACACGAATATAACTCGTTGACCAAAGGTGTGTACCTAAATGAAATGGACTTGGCAGTTCCGTCAACTCGGCTTGATGACATGGTTTCCCATCATGCTAAGAGTGCCACCCAAGTCCTTGAAATTTCAAAGCAACAACCATTGCTAAGAATATCCGATTACCACCACCATATTCATCCTCAACATTCTTGAGCCCGAGTGGCTCGGAGGTAGATGGATAAGGAAGGGTAAGAGCATCACTTCATCAAGTAAGTCATGAGACTAAGCACGACCTCTTGACATAAAAGAGTGTGACACTCCAAGGTGGAACGGAACAGAAGCTAGACAAGCTCTTACTCCACGAATTACAATACTTTGACCTAGTCCGAGAAATGGACAAGGTACCGGAGTTTGTTTCTCCTGACATACCGAAGTGGGATGGCTTGACGAACCACAAGAATAACACGCATCAGAACACCCCAATGCACGATAAAACTTGACTGTCAACCGACAGGTAGAGGGCGGACAACAGATTTAGAGTAAGGAACGGGCTAACAACAATTCCAAGATATTGCAGAAGCCCTTGTTAGCACTCTTCCGACAACTAGTGCCGAAAGGGTTTCACGAACGAGTGTTATTGGAGGAATCACAGACATTTATGGAAAACTCGCTAAGAGCAATCTTGTCGTGATCCAGATGGTTCCATGACAGAGAGTCTAACTAAGCTAGTGACAGAGAAGAGCATTGCTGAGCAAGTCAATTACGACTGCAACCTCGAGTTTCAAGACTAACTTCAAATTTTGCCAACATGATGTAGGGTTTGACAATTACATCAGGGTTCAACGGGAAGGATCTTGGGTTAAAGATCAGCTTCATGTACTGGGACTCACAATAGCATAATGCCCATAAGGATGACAATCCTCATGAAACATTACACCAGAGCCCTAGCACAATCCAGGACCTTCGGTTCAAGATCTTGGCTAAAGCAAAGGAATGTCTTGACGATCCGCAATACTTCCTCTCGTCGGGCTTTAGAATTGGCAGACGAGCAGAGTTAACCAGTAAACAAAAGGTAGAAGTCAACCCCGTGAACCTAAATTGTTGAATCACCAGACGAGCAGAAGAACCATTAAAACAATTAGAGGTAAGATAACTCAGAGTAGAGAGAGTTGGGTAAGGAGTAAAAAGAATCCTGAGAGGATTTCACAACTTATTTTTAGGTTATAAATAATTTTCTCGATCACTAGACTCGACATCGACCAATAGAACGGGTTTCCTACAGGCAGTCCTGCTCTGATACCAACTTGTAGCGCCCCGACCCCGAAATTATACAGAGAGGCTATGTAACCCACAGGCTATGCTACACAATCGAAGGGCATGGAATTACCGCTCCCACGCAACACATCGATCGTGCCATAAACACTGGCATAGCTATCAATGTATAATAAAGAGATCAAGACTTGTGGAACAACTGGCACATCACAGACTCTGCGACACAAAGATCATATAGCAACTCATATATGAGAAGATACAAAACACACACAGGGGTCACAGACCCATCATTACATCATGCGGAAGCAAAGTAGTGTTGTCTAACAACAATATCCAAAATATGGCCTAAGAGGCCTACAGATAAACATCCCGTGCCAGCCTGTTCCAGGACGTCCCAAGCTGCCACCTCGGAACCCCAGACTACTCGTCGATGGCCACGAAGAACCCACCTGTCTGCTCGCTGTCGTCCTCCTCTGAAACAATTAATAATCAACAAGGAGAGACTGAGTACAACGTACTCGCAAGTTTAGTAGGGCGATATAGGCCCAATGATGACAAGGCTCTAAAGCTGTATAGTAGTTATTTTGCATAAAGCTAGTTTTCCTTTTAAAAAGACATAACCCATGGTATCGACTACTCAGAAGATTTTTTGAAAGGGGATAAGAAGGTAAACTTTAATCTTCGGTTCTCATTGAACCAAATAATAACCAGAAACCACCACTCATCTCCACCAAGGCACTCCCCCGAATCACCCTCGAGGAAATGAACCTTTTAACACACATTGAGTTGCAACCTCTAGTTGCCAAATTTTAATTAAGTTAAGGTTCTCTATGGTCTCGTATATCCGTTCCCAAGTCGTCCATAACCGCGGACACGGCTTTTCGAAAAGATTAAACCCTGCAGGGGTGTACTAATTTACCCATTGGTACCGTCCGGCTCACCTGATTGGCCCTCTTCCGGGGAAGGCCGGCGAGTGGGCGCGGTTAGACCTTTACATTGCATGAGGCTTACTCAAGGACCATCAATATGTGGAAGGACAGGTTCAGCGCCTCCAATGCCCTGCCCCGCGGCCACATCCTAAACACCACCGTCCTCATCGTTCCTTTTTCCACCCACACAGTCACACGCAAATGGAAATAGCAAACTAGAGGACCCTTGACAAGCCCCTCACAAATTATTCGGTCAGAGGGGATTCCATATGTCCCCACCTTTGGAAGCACGCTCGATCTTGGTTCTAGAGACAAGAACTCGCACCTAGGGGCAAGAATGAGGCAAAACACCATCCCCGATGGCAACTCATCCAAGCCTTTTAAGCAATTTAATTAAGTACCACAGGTAACCAACATGTCCGAATATTCCACCAACATCATAATTATGGAAATAATCACCGGACAATTTAGCATTTAACTAAGCATGGCTAAGCATAGCTAAGCTATAAGCAATTGATATGAAGTATCTCAGGCCAACACAACAACCTATGGTTATTAGGAGGGGAGACATGTAATGGTTTAGGGGACAATCCTATTCATAGGATACTCTACATCTTGATCAAAGTGACATTGGAATCGAATGCAATATTATGGTGGATAAAATAATTGTATAAAACAATAGGAGGCTATATGCCAAGAAGGTTAGGTTATCTCTTGCCTTGCTGATAGTGCTGGTCGCGCGGATCGTCGAGGTATTGTGGTGGAACCTCGACTTCTGAATCTAATGGTACACAAACAATAACAGGAAAACAAAATAAATAACACGAATACAAAAGGTGCAATGCAAATTCATGATGAGATGGTCAAATTATGCACCGAAATGGTGTTGGGCATGTCCCACAAGTTAAATGGAACCCCTAAAATAATTATCGCACTTAACGGGTTATAACTCCATATTTAACTTAGTGAATTAAGCATTTACCCAAAAAGTCCAGTACTAATATATGGGCTCTACATGCATGAAAATGACATTATTAGATAGGTATTGTTCCCCTGATCATTTTGGTACTTCGTTTGCAATTTTTCGATTAACGATGAAGAAATGGTGATTTAAACGGTTATTCAATTTAAATCATTTTAACCAACTCGAAAATGACATCAAAGGAAAAGTTGTTGTCAGGCTGTGAGATTAACATAACTAGGTAGCCCTTGTTTTGCTGATCATTTTGGTATATCATTTGCAATTTTTGGATCAATATTTATCAAGTTATGATATTTCCAATTATTGATTTAAATCTGCCATTTTATTCAATTTGTATAAACAGCACAAAATTTAATTCTACAATTCTCTCAAATGACATAAACTTGTAGTTCATTAACTGTTGAACAACTTGATACCTTATTCATAATTTTTGGATAAGTATTTTTCAAGTTATAAATTTTCTAAACATTGATTTAATTCTGCCATTTTAGTATTTATTAATTAAAGTCAATTTAATAATTTTAGTTGATCATGGCAAGGGTACTAACAGTTAGATATTGTTTTTCTAAGCATTTTGACATATTGTTTGCATTTTTCTGAATTGTGGTTCAAAAGATATTCAATTTCAAATTTTGAATCAATTTCTGTCTTTTAATTTAATTTCAGAAATTCCACCGAACCGTTTTTCACCGGGCAGTGGGCTAGCCACAGCCACTGACGGCCCGGGCCCGTGGACATGCTGGCGTCCACGCGGGCGAGGCGGCCCACGGTCAGGTTTGACCGTGGCGCGTGCCAGGACCGGCGCGAGCGCGGCGGTGACCGGCGGCACGGCCGTGCACCGATCTGTCGTGTGCGTGCACGCGGGAGCCCGAGAGGGGGCGCATGCGCTCGACATGACAAGGGGAATCTAGTGGCGGCGCGAAGGACCCTATGGTCGCCGGGGTGTGCTCCGGCGACGAGCTACGGCGGCGGCGGTGGCTCGGCCTACGGCACTAGGGTGAACCAGAGGGAGAGGGAGAGGAAGAAAAGGTCCAGGAGGACCAGTGTCTCACCCTCGATGTGTGAGTGTGCCCGGTGGTGAAGGGGGAGGCCGGTACCGGCGGCAATCATGCGCGGCGGCCGGCGGACGGAGAGGAAGAAGACGAGGACGATGGCGACGATCCCAGGCTCTCGGCTCGATTTCGTCGGCATGGAGGTAGAAGAGGTCACGGCGGAGCTCCTGGTGCATTCGGCTTTCCCTGAGGTGCTCGGGATCGATGGCGATGTGGCGGCGACTCCTGCGAGGTCACGGCCATGACGCCGCTAGGGTTAGGGTTTGCTGCAGCGGGGGAGAAAGGAGGGGGAGAGAGAGCAGGCGCGGCGGGGAGCCTTCTTATCCACCAGGGGGGCCAAGGCGCGAGGGAGCAGCAGAGGAGGACACGTCGATGCGCGGCCATGGTGCCAGTGTTCCCACAGTGGCGCCAGGAAGAAGGAGGAGGGGAAAGAGTATGACAGGGGGACCCACCTGTCAGGTTTTTAAACTTTTCTTTTTTTCATTTTAAAACCATTAGGGTTTAGGCAATTAATTAAGGCCCTTAAACATTTTTATGAATTCTGGAAAAATTTGAGTAGGCTCCCCTTATCATGTAGAGACTCCACAAAAATTGGTGTGGCAAAATAAAAAGTTTTGCATCACATTTGTTCATAGGTTTTTACAATTAACATTTTTTATCAAAAGCAAAATCCATTTAATTGGGGTACTTAACATTTTTCAAAATATGTGAAATTATTAGTGGGGGCTCCCAATAATATAATGAAGCTCCCTATATTTTTATTTGGAAATTTTGAAATGTTCAACTTGGTTTCAAAATTAAGAATTGGTTTAACTCAAATTTGAAGTCCCAATTTATTTAATTGTTTGGCAAGAACTTGACTTTGCCAAACAATTATGAAATGCATTCTTGGAACTTCCTGGACAATTTGGAAGTTCAAATTAGTTTGGTTGCCAATTTGAGCGATTGCATTGAGGTGGGAAATTTTGAGATTGGATTTATTTCCTTTTAATGTTTTCCAATCTTGCTTTATTTAAAATTAGCAATTTAAATGGATGCCATGGTGCAATGTTGCAAAGCAAAAAGTGAAATTTTTGCCCATATTTTAGGGTACCAAACTGGGGCTGTTCCATGTGTGGATAGTGCGCTCAGTCTTGGATAAGCGGAAAAAACTCGGGTCCTAGGCGACACTAGCAGAACAAATCACCATAGTTGGCCTTCCGCCGGTGCCTTATCTTTATTATAATAACAATTATACCCACATAGCATGTCTTCAATTAATTAAGCTATACCAACTAAACATCAGCATAATGTGAGATATACCACAAACAACTCCTAAGCATGCTAGTTGGTAACTGCAGGTAACTCAAACAAAAGGATATAGGCAGGCATATGGGGATATCTGGACTACTAACAAGCTATGCAGTTCTATTAGGAAACGTAGACACAACTGAACGAATCCTAAAGCATGCAAGATAGGGCATAGGCATCATATGAGAAAGTGGGGGAGGGGCTGCTTGCCTTGTTGCTCAGTAGCCTGGTACTGGGCTAGATCCTCGGAGGTGTCGTCGTGAGTCGCAAAGTCGTCGTCGACGAGCATTACCCCAAACATAGCAAAAGAATAAATCAATACAAATGCTTCAATCAATATGATGACACGAGCATTTTAATTATGCAGCAATTAAGGTGCTAAACATTTTATTAGGCAAAGCTAATGTGGCTTATTGCAATAATATAACCATCTAATGCAATTAAAGCATTTTAAAGTTCAATTAATGGATTTTCTATTTATCCCATAAGTTAAGTTGTTTATTAAATGCATGAAAAATTACAAACAGGTAGATTACATTTTTAGCTACAATTTGATAAAAAAATTCATAATTTTTGGAATTGTAAAACAAAAGTTATGAATTTTGCAAAATTAATTAACTAGCAAATGAATTAATTATTTTGACCGTTTAAATTAATTCTAAAAATCAAACAAAATTCATATTCGGTTAGAATACATTTTTCTGATTCAAAAAAATATTTTATTTGCAATTTTTGAATTTGAAAAGGCCAAGAATTAAATGTTTTAAAAACAGGACAGAAACATGCTAGAAGGATCTAGACGCATAAAGTTTTCAAAACTTGGGCTAAACTGCAAAAGGAACAGATCTGGATCTGATGTAGACATTTTACACCGAGGAGGAGGTTTACACATCAGTAATGACATGTCAGTGACCGGAGAGAGATGGCAAAAAGGGTGGCTTTCATTCGGCCGGGACTGGGACTGGATCCCGCGATCGATCAGTGCGTGCGAGGAACAGAGGCCAACTCGGCTGGTTCGTGTTTGTGATAGAAGGTGGATCTGAAATCTACTTGAAGTAACACACGAGATTTACTGAACTTTTAACACCAAAAAAAGATTCAGACAACGGATTCAGAGAAGCGATGGCGACGTGACGATCGGCAGCAGGCACTGATGGTTCCTGCGGCAACCAGGAACGCGAGGTGCAGCTGCCGATGGTGGCTGGGTTGCGGTGCGTGATTGCAACACAGGAGCATCCGTCCAGGTGCTCGTGGACGTGCTCGACATTCCGGCGGACGGTGACCTACGGATCGGTGGCGCACGTCGGCGAAGCACCTAGAGCAGGAGGAGGAAAGGGAGGTAAGGTTTGCCCGCGGCGGAGGCTCACCGAGGGTTGGCAGGAGAGGGTGGACCAGCTTGGCGACGACGGCGACGTGCGGTGTCAGGGAAGAAGAGGAAGACGTCGGCCCGCGCTCCTCTCGGTCGGACGTAGACAAGGTAGTCCAGTGGCGGACCTAGGATTTTAGTAGAGGGTATGCCGCGCCAAAAATTTGATAAGCATTTTGGTAAAATTCATCTTTAATTAATCTCTCTCTTTTGCTCTTGAGTGTGTTCCTCCGCCACGATTTTAATTGTAGAAAGATTTGAGGTATAAGTTTTTACGATTTTCTGTTTTAGGTTGGCTTTTTCTCAGATCTCCGTGTGTTCTGTTGTCTTATACGGTTTTGGAGAAAATCGGGGGGGTTTACTCGACCGATCAAAAGCATATCAGACGTTTGGGATTAAGTCATGAAAAGTATGGGTCTAAGTATCTTAAAATCTACTTTTTATAATATTTTGTGCTGGTGTCTTTAGAAATTCATCAGTTATATGTATCCACGTTCAAAAAAGCGCATGCATACACATACTTCCACTTATTAGTATAATTACCTGTTAGCTATAATAGCCGACTAATGAATCATGTATGTGATTAACTAGCCCAACTACTCAACCTGACTACGGTACTTTTCTTTTGGACGTAAGCTGGATAGCTATGACACCTGCACATGCATATGGGCAGACGCTGTATCGATGCCGCGTATGCATAGCGATTAGCGAGCGTCCCAGCATGATCAAAACTGATCCATTATTTACAACGAATCAAACGCTACAAAGCAGGACGTCCTGGCCGGGGTATGCCGTGGCATATCCGGCATACCCCGTAGATCCGCCACTGAGGTAGTCGTTCCCGCAGCTCTGACTCCGGTCCTGGTTCTCGGCGTAGGCGACGTAGACATAGTAGGCGTACTCCTCCTCCTCCACTATCCCGGGGCGACGTCCATGGCGGCTCCCCGTCGAAGACCTCCTCCGGCTGTGTGGGGTGTGGCTCGGTAGGGAGAGGCTGAGAGAGAAGGGGAGGAAAAGGTGGCGGCGGCGGTAGTGAAAAGGGGACTAGGGTTTGGGGAGAGGAGAGGCCCTGGTGGCTGGCTTTATAGGAGGGGAAAGTGGAGGAGACGCGGCCGGGTGGTGGTGGTGCTCGCGCTCCCCACCTGTTCCGTACGAAGAAGACGACAACCGAGCGAGCAGGTAAGTGGGCTTGGGCTGTTCTGGGCCCAAGAGAGAGAAGAGGGAAGAGAGAAGAGATGGGCTGCGGCCTAAATTTTCTGTTTTTATGTTCTTTTCCACAGAAATTTCAGAAAAAGGGAAGAATAAGAAAAGAAGGCCAAAGATTATTTTTACCAAGATAATTACATTATCAACACAAACTTGGTAAGCTTGTTTATTTTCTTGACAAGAAATTAAAGTTGATTTTATTTGCTTGTTACAAAATTAATTAGCAACACAAGAGATGGTGACAAGATTAACCCATTTATTTATTTTGAAAATTTCTGCAAAAGCAACAAAATTTATGATGATGCCATGATGATGCATGAAATAAAATTAACAAGCAATTAAAAGAAAAAGGGGATTACTTTTGGCATGTTACAAGGTGAGCGGTGAGCCTTGCCGGCCGTGCGTACATCTTATGTAGCATTTGTGTTAGCGTAGAGTTCCTAGATAGATTATGAATACACTGGTACAATAACCTACATGATAACAAGAAAAAGAACGTTGGTGGTGAGCTGATAAAACCCAATGCCACCCGGTTTGGGACTGTGTTCATGTTCCTTGAGAGTTATCATGAAAAGAAAGATCAGTTCAAGAAATGGATGGTTTCTGATGATTGGAAGAATAGTATTTGGAAGAAATATGCTGACTATGTGTTTGCTGAGGAGTTGCTATCTAGTAATATGTGGTGGGCAGCCTTAGAGTGGGTACTTAATCTGTTAGAGCCACTCTATAAAGCTCTTAGATATGCTGATACTCAAAAGAAATGCACTCTCTCTGGATTCAAGAAGAGCATAATGACAGTTATACAAAAGTTGGAAGCTCACCTTGGTGGTGGGTCACAAATGTTCCAAAGAGTCATGAGCAAGGTGTCCAATAGAATTGAAGCCATGGAAAAAGATACGCTAGTGCTTGCAGGTAGTGATAAACTACTACAATTAATATTGTCTTGCTTTTTTATTATGGTATTTAACCTCCCTTTCCTTTCCTATGTAGCTGCTGTCCTGGATCCATATACACATTATGTGGTCAATCTGAGCAACATTCCCGAGTATGCTTCTGCACTAACAGCGGCCATAGAGAAGATAGCAGGCCCTAAAAGTGTTGTTTTGGCCATTCATGAAATCAGCGCTTTTAGGGAACATCGTGGAAGGTTTGGCCAAAGGGTTGCACACATTGCAGCAGAAAAAATGTCACCAAGTAAGTTATAATGCTTGCAAATCCTTGACCTCACTTTCCTCCAGTTTGCAACTCTTTAATCTTATTGTTTTTTCTTGGTAGCTGAGTGGTGGTTCCAGTTTGGAGGGGAAGTTCCTAATCTGCAGAAGTATGCCTTGAGAATTGTTTCACAATGTGTGTCATCAAGTGGATGTGAGAGGAATTGGAGTGCTTGGGCCTTGGTCCACACAAAGCAAAGGAACCGTCTATTATATGGCAAGCTGCACAAGTTAGTATGCGTGCGCCACAATTTGAAGGTATGAAATGCTTTTGTGTTGAGACCATGATTCATTAGTTGATTGATTTTGTTGTTTATAAAAAAGCATTACTAGATTGTTCACTAAGCATTATAGGTTTAAAAGGCTGCTGTTTACTAGGCAATTTTTTGTGGAAAAGCTGATGTCTACTTAGCATTCTTAGTGGAAAATGCTGATATTTACTAGGCATTTGTAGTGGAAAAGTTGTTTAATAATACTTGCTGTTACTTGTGGATTTTGTTTTTACACCTTTGAAGATACGTGCCAAAGAAGACAAAGACCCGGTGAGAGAGAATTATAAAGATCATGAGGTTGATCCATGTGCAATGATGATGGATACAACCATGTTTGATGCCACTAATCCAATGATGGATTGGTTGAATGAGGATGAGGAACACATAATCATGGATGGATCTGATGCTGCTAGCGCAGTGTTTGAGGAAATTCGTCGCCTTAACTCAAGCTGGAAAGCCTCACGTCTTGGAAGGAAGGACATTGGAATGAAGAGGAAGAGAGTATTGGAAGAAGAGGAGGATGACTACATTGATAGTGAGGATGATGATCAAGAAAATGAGTACATGGAAGTTGATGATGACGATGATGGCCAAGATGATGGTGCAAGTGAAGCTAATGGAGAATCACCAAACCGACTGGAAGAAGAGCTACCAAGCCGAGACGAGGCTGAGGTAACAAGTGATGGAGATTTGGTGAACCGTAGATCTGGACGGTTTAGGAAAACCACCAAGCAGAAGGACGTGACGAGCCTTTACTATTGACAGGTAAGTTCATTGGGATGTCATCAATAATTTGCCATTTCTTAAGTGCTTTCATATTTGGCATAAACTGTTTCGCAATGCTACCACATGTCACTTCTTGATTTTTGATGTTTCTTACTTGCAAGGTTAAGAAGCCTGTGAGCAGACTAGGATTTTGTTTGATGCAAGACTGAAGGGTGGATGACCAGGAGTTCATGATTGAACTCACTGTTTGCATTTTGGGGCTGACATGTTTGAACTCTGAGTAGCCCGGTTTATTTGGCTTTGGACTGTACTTCGAAACTGTTATGTGGGTATTTTGGCCGCGTATTTGGACTACTAATTTGAACTGTTAAGTAGCCTTTTTAATCTGGACTCTGGTTGTTGAACTATTCTATTGTGACGGTTAATCTTGACTTGTGTTGTTGGACTATTATTGTGATTTCTGGATGGTTAGTATGTTTGTTTTTCTATGCTCACTCTAATCTGCAATGCTACGGTTAATCTGATGGTAAGGTCATTCCTGTAATGTTTTCATGATAAGATATATTCTGCTGTATGAGACATACATGTACATTTTGCTAAAGATTTTTCCATAGATTTTTGTTTTGGATTATTTCAAATATTTGGGAAAATTTCGTTCATTTTTCGGTCAAATTTCGTCCCAGAATTCAAATTTTGGTCTGTCAATTTCGTCCGAGATTTTCCGAAATTTTTCCGAAAAACCGAATTTCGGCCATTTCGCCCAGGCCCGGTAAAAATTGCAAAATGAAATCCAAAATCCTACGGCTAGCACGCGTGGAGGCGGGAACGCCGCCATGGGTGCTGTCGGCAGAGGAGCAGGCGGAGTACGAACGAGCTGTCGCTTGAGTATCGATTCCTGTTTAATGGGTTTAATTGGACCGCCGTGGACAGGAATTCAGCGAGCACAAGCGGCAACCAGACGGGCAGCCGTGGGCGTGTCCATTTACAGGCCTAGATCCACAACCCGCACGAGGTCAGCTCTTGGGCGCCAGTCAGCACTCGAGATCACCTCTACCTACCACCGCGTATGCGCTTCCTCGCTAGCCAGCCATGTCAGGGACCCAAGCCCACGTGAAATCGGCTCTCCGCCATCCTGTCGTATGCACGCTGGGCACCCTTTACCGCGCTCATGTCGTGGGATAGCCGCGCCAACGGATTTAATTCCCATGTCATCACTTCTTCAAACATCTAGCAGCATTGAGACACCACATTTTTTCCTCTCACATTGTCTTTCTCTCTCTCCCACCATCCTCGCTCTCTCTGGTCGACATGGCATGATCTCTCCCTACTCAGGTCTTCTCTAGCGTCATCGGTCGTAGGTGGCCTACACTACATTGTTCGGACGTTGCGTCAGGTTGGCTTCCCCTTGCCTGACTCCTTCGCTCGCAGAGACGTGCTTTGTGCTCCTTTACTCGGATGCCTTCTTTGCACATTCAATTCCCTCGAGATGCATGCCTTCGTGGCTAAGCTATTTTTTGCATGTGTTTCTAGCGTTCTATCCTGAAGCTGATGGTCGTGTGACATGGTGTGTCGGTTTCGCTTCTAGTACTGAGTAGTGTTTCACTCTTTTATGTTTGGAACCCTCTATTCTTTCGTCCACTTCTTTGCCTAACTAATTTTTGGCATTCATCTTGCTCCTTACCTTGCACGAGCCTGTGCAACGGTCGCTGTGTTTTCCCTCCCATGCACCCTCTTTCCGCTAACATGTGTTTTTCATGCATTTCTAAGATTCTTTCTCTGTGGTGACCCAACACCGCTGACGGAGAGTTCTCGATAGGGCGAGGTCAGGCGCTTTCCCTACCTTGGCTCGCTAACAAAAATTTCTATATGCACTACACGAAAAGGTGTTTTTTACCACGTTTGGCCTTGTCGTCCGTGGTAGATGGACACCATCTACTATGTTATTTTCATTGTTTTATTCGGTCGTTGGTAGATGTGCACCATCTAGCATGGATTGTCGAAGACATAGTCAATGTGTGGTATGATGCTTGGTTGGGAGATGGTTGGCTCTAACTACCACATTTACTACTTGATCTACATAAATTATTCGTGAGTTAAGTTGTCCTTCGTGTTTTGGATTGTGCGTGCGAGTTTGGCTCTGATCGACATCACAGGGGTCATTTGAAACTGGTGGGTCCATGATGTCAGTGCCTCGAACGGATTAGTTAATATTCATGATCACTTTTAGCTTTTTCCGTTGCTCCTGTTACTTTTAAGGTTGAAAGTAACTGTGTGTTTTCTTCCCTACGGTAACTGCAAGTTAGACGGGGAGGGGGGGGGATAATTCACAGCCACCCGAGTGCCTCGCCGCCCCCAATTCCCAAATCACCACATCAGGTTCGACGCCACCCCCAACCATCCCTTAAAGGTCCTTTGCACCACTTTGATCTTTGGAGCCGGCGAACCCTGCACCACCCCCACCATAAATTTCTTGCTTGGCACCACCTCGCACTAGGCTCATCGCCCCATAATGGCTCCCTGGTGGTCATCACGATATTGCCGACCCCGACGAGGTCGTGCAGGAGGTGGACGTCTAGTGAGAGGGGGCGTGTGGTTGAGGGAGGAAAGCATCACAAGAGTTTGGCCATGGCATGGGAGAACGAGAGGCGCTCGGGAAGGGATATGTGCGAGAGAAGGAAGAGATAAGAGAGGTGGAGTGAATAGATGATGGAGGTCGACCCCGTCGGACTCGCGTCTCGCCTGAGTGGTAAACATGTGCACTGTCGACCGTGCAAGAGCAATCATGAAGTTAGCCGCACTACCATATTTCCGTGGTTTGACGAGTTCCCACAACACTCGGCAAGTCCCTGTATGCACTTGGAAAAGGATTTTCCGAGTGTAACCACTCAACAAAGGGACTCGACATGATCCAGCTGGCAAACGATTTTTGGCCAAGTGTATTTCGTCGGGCACACGACAAATCCTTTGTCGAGCATCAAATTAGGGTACTCGGCAAATAAAACTAAGATACCATAATGGGGCGATGGAAGCTGTGATTCCATGTGGCATATCCTTACTGAGCACCTCCCTTTATGTCTCTCCGCAAAGAGCTGATAATGGGTCCCACTTGCAAGGCTTTGCAGAGTGCCTTTCTTTTCTAGCTCTCGACAAATATCTGACAGTTGGTTCCACTCATAGGGCTTTGCCGAGTGTCTTCCGTTTCTATCACTTGACAAAGGTCTAACTATTGGCCTCAGCAGGTAGGGTTTTTCCACGGGCCCTTCTCGAGTGTTTTCAGGCGAAACCCTATTTTTATGTGCCCATGACGTATACCCCTAGATTTCCTTCAAAAGTGGTCATCAATGTGAATTTTCTCTTTGCTTGTGTTAGGACTTAGGATAGATGATAGAAACATGAACAAACCCAAGAGAAGCCAAGTACTTACAAGAGTTGATTCAGTGGCCTTGAAGTTGGAGTTTCGCTCTATAAGTGTAGAATCTTGTCACGATTTTAGACAAGACCCTGTTCCATGGGCCCGTGACGTCTACCCCTATATATCCGTCAAAATTGGTGATCCTTAATGGGAGAAAAATGGAGAGAAAGAGAGTATAGGAGAAAGTGGCAGGAAAGATAAGACATGAGAAACTGGCGGAGTTTCACATAGAAGTCTCACCTTCGAGATCTGACGCCCTATGAATTATGTGTGAAACACAAATAGGATATCATATGGTGAAATACGATGGTATTGTAAGAATCTCTCTAGGTGAGGCCACACTTAGGTTTTTTCCACAAAGAAGAAGCAGAAGGGAGTCCTCGCGTTACGAGTTTATTTGAGAAATATACGACATATTAGTCAAATACGATGGTACTGTGAGAAACTCCATAGGTCATTTAGTTTCGTTCGCAGAGATGTAGCGCATGGCATCAGCTAGGGAGTCCTCACGTTGTGTGTGAGGAACAACAGACACAATGATAATAAACGATGGTATTGTCAGAAACAAACAAGATGATGTCATTTTTTTAACAAGGGTCCGAGCCCGAAGGACCCTGAAGCATTTCATTCATTGCAGTAGGAACATTACACATAGCAGACCCTGAAAAGAAGATAAATTACATTTTTTCCACATAATTTCTAAGAAGGACCTCACAAGAAAACGTAAAAAGCGATTCGGTCCTGGTACTTCTCCACTGTCGCCGCGCCGATGAGCCTTGAAGCTACGACCACAATTGTCGGGGAGATGAACCCCGGATACCCAAAAGACGCTGATCAGGCCGACTGCAACGCGCCGGCTGCATCATGCCGGCAGCGATCGTCCGGCTGCACCTATCCGGATGCATCTGTCCGGCTGGACCAAAGCCGGATCCACCAACCGACAGTTCCGTACCAGTGGGCCAGCCCCGCGTAACTGTCGCTGTGAACAGTACTTCCTATCGGGCGTTTCCTGTACAACATCATGACAATTACACGCTATGTAATTTCCTTGTAACCCAAAACCCTAGCCCGTCGCCTATATAAGGCGGGTTAGAGCCCCCTGCGCGGGGAGAGTTCCACAAGTTCCAGGGACGGATCCTGGGACGTCGATCATCATCTTCCACCCCCTGCCGGCTAGAACCTCCAGCCGGCTGCCACCCGAAACAGCTCTAGGAGCATCTTGTAGCCCGAACTCTATGATCAAGTAATAGAAATCAGAAGAGCAGGACGTAGAGGTGTTACCTCCACAAGAGGGCCCCGAACCTGGGTACATCGCGTGTCTTTGCGTGCTTGTTACCCAATCCCGATCGAACATCATTGTTGCCTTGCCCCACAATCTTCCCTATCTTCGATGGGTATGCCGTGCTATCCACCATGACATTTGGCGCCCACCGTGGGGCTCGTGACGAGTGGAGTCATGTTCTGCGCGGGATCCCGTTCCGTTGATGACCGGCGCGTCGTCTCCGGCCTCGTGCTCTCTGTCGGCTCCATCGGCTGCATCATCGACAACACCCAAAGCTTCGCCGACGTGGGCTTCACCAGTGGAGGTGTCATCGTCACCTTCGGCGACTTCCCCGTCTACGTCGCCATCGCTGCAAAGGAGTACCCGGAGGAGGTCCTCATGTGTCTGGCTCCATCGGCCTTCGACGCCGGCACGCGCGGCTGCGAGTCCTCCTTCAACCACCTCGACTCCGGCAACGCGGACTGCGACGGCACCGAGCTCTGCGTCTACGCCGAGGTGCACACGGTCGAGCATGTGGCCGTAGGGGGCTTCACCGGCAAAACCGTCCACGAAGCTGGCGAACCTTTGCGTTTCCAGCGCAACCTCGAGGCGGAGTTCGAATTGCTGAGCACTCCCATCGCGCCGAGTGCGGACCCATCCAAGGCGGCAGCCGAGCTCGAGAAGATGCACCAGCAGATGTACGACAAGGCACTCCACTTAGCCTCGACGTAGCGTCGACTCAACGCCACAATGCACGAGTACAACACCGTCCACGGTTTCGAGCCGGCAAGAGGCAACACGGACAAGCTGGGCGAGATCAGGCGCAAAGGAGGGGACCTCGGCGGAGCATTGAACCGTGCTGGACAGCTGCGCGAGAACTCCAACATCATCTAGCCGGAATACAGTTGTCCAGCTCAAAACATGAAGGCCGCGGAGGTGGCGGCAGCCGAACTTCCTCATCTCCAAGGCGAAGAGCTACGTCAACAAATGCGCCGGGTTCAGGAACTCATCGCTACGGCCAACTGGCAGCAACGCGAAACCGAGCCGGCCAGAAGCAGGGACTTAGCGCTATACGCTCCTCCACCTGGCTATGACGTAGCCGGCAAGTCCAAGCAGGGCTACGAGGCGTCATCGACAAGCCGCGGCAGGCCAAAGGACAAGCAACCACGAGCTCATCGCGAGAGGAGCGCGAGCTCACATCCCCGAGATCACGGTCGTGATCCGGCTGGACGACCTGAAGATGGCGACGACAACAACCCCCGAGCCGGACGCAGCGTCAAGGAGCGAATCGGCCACAAGGTCACCATCGACCAACGCCTGGGGCCACTGGGACCAGAAGCCGGCAACGACGCTCGACAACGCATCCAGTCGCTCAAGGGCTCAAGCGCCATCGAGGAAGAAGACGTCGCCGCGCATAGCTGTTTCGGACCATGCATCCGGACAGAGCAATTCCCAAAAGGATTCACGCTCCCGAGGGACACGCCAAAATATAACGGCACCGCCAAGCCGGAGGACTGGCTGGCCGATTACGTCACCGCAGTCAACATCGCAGGCGGCAACAAGCGGGTGGCCGTACGCTACGTGCCGCTCATGCTCCAAGGATCGGCTCGGACCTGGCTGAACAGCCTCCCGGCTGAAAGCGTCAACAGCTGGTTGGATTTCGAGAAAGTGTTCAACCGCAACTTCATCGGCACGTACCTACACCCGGGCAACGCGTAGCTGCTCGCGATGTGCAAGCAGAAGGAGGACGAGTCAAACCGTGCTTATCTAACGTGGAGGACCGGCTTGCACAACTCCTGCGAGGGAATCCCAGAATTTCAAGCTGTCCAGTACTTCATCCAAGGATGCAAAGACTAGACTCTACTCAAGCACAAGCTCCTGAGGAAAAACCCGAAGACCATGGCGCACCTCATGGCCATCGCGGATGAGTACGCCACCGCCGACGCGGGCATGACCAATCCGATCCGACTCAACGAAGCCGGAAGGATCATCACGGCTGAGCCGGCTACGCGCCGAAGCCGGACAGAAGCGCAAGAAGGAAGATCAACCCAGCGCGACTCCGATGCGTCCGGCAAGCGCAAGTCCACCGACGACCGCATCGAGTCCAAGGTTGTCGCTACCACAGAGGGAAGTCCGGCAGGTGATTTCGACAACCGCCGTATGAGAACAAGTAGCGACATGCGCTGGACAAGGGCGAAGAACAATTACAAGTCTCTACTCGACCGGCCGTGCCGGAACCATGGCGATCGGCCAGCCAACCACACTGTGAGACAGTGTAACCTCGGCCGTCCGAGGCTGCCACCGTACGGACGATGGGATCCGCCTCCACCTCCGGACGAAGCCGGACGGGATGATCGGAGGCGCGACGACAGGCGGCGCGAAGACAGGAATCGCGTTGATCGCCAACGCGAGGACCAAAGAAGGGAACATCTTCCATCTCCACCACCAAGGGATCGCGACGAATACCGGAACCCGGACGCCGCCTACATCGTGTTCGTCAGCGAGCGCGACGACAAGCGAAGCCGGCGAGAACGATTCAAGGAGGTGAACGCTGTGGTTCCACCCGTCCCCCAGTATTTCAACTGGTCGGAAGAGGCGATCACCTGGGACCGCCGCGACCACCCGGAGCTGATGCCCAACCCAGGCGGCTACGCTCTAGTTCTGGAGCCCATGATCATCTCCCCCAAGCGCGCATGCACCTTCTCGCGCGTCCTCATCGACGGAGGCAGCAGTATCAACATACTCTACCGCAACACGCTAGAGAAGTTGGGCGTCTCCGAGTCCAGCCTGATGCCAAGCCGGACGGTCTTTCACTGCATTATACCAGGGCGAGCCGGCTCCTCCAGGGGGCTCATCCGGCTTGACGTCCTATTCAGCACAAAGGACAACCATCGCCGCGAGACCATCTCCTTCGAGGTGGTTGACCACACCAGCGCCTACCACGCCATTCTTGGGCGGCCGGCGCTCGCCAAGTTCATGGCGGTACCTCACTACGCCTACCTCAAGATGAAGCTACCAGGCCCGCGCGGAATCATCACCATCTCCGGGGATTACAAGCGCTCCATCGCCTGCGCCACCGACAGCGCGAAGGTGGCCGAGACCATGGTCTGCAACGAGGAGATGCGGCAATTCAAGCGCAAAGCCAGCGAGGAGAAGCTGGAGATACCGGAGTCGGCCAAGCCGGATGGCGAGTCGAATTTCCAGGCGGCACGAGACACTAAGAAGATCTACTTCGATGACAACGACATGGCCAAGTTCATCGTTGTGGGGGCAAACCTGGACCCCAAATAGGAAAGCGAGCTCGCGAATTCCTCCATGAGAACCGGGACATCTTCGCGTGGTCCCCCAAGGACATGCCTGGTGTGCCGAGGGAATTCACCGAGCACTCTTTACATGTCCGGCCAGACGCGAAGCCGATCAAGCAATCCTTACGCCGCTTTGCAGAAGAAAGAAGGAAGAATAGGAGAAGAGATAGCCAGGCTGCTTGCAGCCGGGTTCATCATGGAAGTACAACACACGGAATGGCTCGCTAACCCAGTTCTAGTGCTCAAGAAAACAAGAAGTGGAGAATGTGGATCAATTACACTCATCTTAACAAGGCCTGCCCCAAGGACCCCTTCGCCTTGCCGCGCATCGACCAAGTGATCGACTCCACGGCCGGCTGCGACCTCCTCTCCCTCCTCGATGCCTACTCCGGCTACCACCAAATACCGCTGAACCCGGACGATCAACTCAAGACCGCCTTCATCACCCCCTACGGACCGTTCTGCTACACCACCATGCCATTCGACTTGAAGAACGCTTGGGCAACGTACCAGCGATGCATGTAGAAATGCCTGCACGATCAAATCGGTCGCAACGTCCACGCTTACGTCAACGACATCATCATCAAAACCAAGGAGAAGCACACCCTGCTCGCTGATCTCAAGGAGACATTCGACAACCTGCGACGGTTCCAGATGAAGCTCAATCCGGAGAAATGCGTGTTCGGCGTGCCAGCCGAACAGCTACTAGGCTTCCTCGTGTCGGCACGCGGAATCGAAGCCAACCCGGAGAAGATTGCCACCATCGAGAACATGCGACAACCAAGAAACATCATGGACATCCAAAAATTCACCGGATGCCGGGCCTCCCTCAGCCCCTTCATCAGCCGGCTCGACGAGAAGGCTCTCCCACTGTATCACCTGTTGAAGAAAATGGACAAGCTCGTTTGGAGCGCTGCAGCTGACGCCTCCTTCATCGAGCTCAAGCGCGCACTCGCCACCACCCCTGTTCTAGCGCCACCAACCCCGAAGGAGCCCATGCTCCTGTACATTGCCGCCTCGAACCAAGTCATCAGTGCCGTCCTGGTGGTGGAGCGAGAAGAAGCCGGCAAACAGCAGCTGGTGCAGCGGCCGGTCTACTACCTCAGCGAAGTGCTCTCGCAATCGAAGCAAAATTATCCTCACTACCAGAAGCTTGCATATGGCATATACATGGCGGCCAAGAAACTGAAGCACTACTTTCAAGAGCACCCGATCAAGGTGATAAGCGAGGCTCCGCTCACCGAAATCATATGCAACGAGGACGCAACCAGCAGGATCGCGAAATGGGCTATCAACCTTACGGTGCACGGAGTCGAATACGACAAGAGAACAACAATCAAATCACAAGTGCTCGCCAACTTCCTCGTCGACTGGACGGAGACAGAACACATTCCGCCGCCTCCCGATTCCAGCCAACACTGGCTCATGCACTTCGACGGCTCCAAGAGATACTGGGGAATCGGAGCCGGAGTCGTCCTCACCTCTCCCAAAGGGTGCCGGCTCGAGTACATGCTACAAATCCACTTCACGGCGTCCAACGACGTAGCTGAATATGAAGCTCTCGCGCATGGACTCAAGCTCACCAAGGCCATGAACATCAAGCGGATCCTCTGCTATGGAGACTCCGACTTGGTGGTACAGCAAACCACCGGGCATTGGGACGCCAAAGACCCCAACATGGCCGCCTACCGCTTCTACGTCCAGCAACTCGCGGGATGTTTCGACGGATGCGAATTCCACCACATCCACCGCTCCAACAACGAGGCGGCCGACACACTGGCGAACATCGGCTCTCTCTGCCAAGAGATTCCACCCGGCGTTGCCCTCGAAAAGCTATACAAACCATCCATCACGTCGTGCCCAGGCTTCGACTCCATCCGGATGCCCCAGGGCGCGGAGCCGGACGGGCCGGCTGCTCTCAAGCCGGAAGCCGTTGAGGTCCTCGTCATCGAGGAAGCTCCCCCATGGACGCAACCCTTTCTTGCCTACCTCGCCAATGACGAACTTTTAGCGGACGAGCTCGACGCCAGGCAAATCAAGCATCGCGCAAGCGCATACACCATCATCAACAACGAGTTGTACAAGCGCAGCGTTTCAGGCATCTTCCAGCGCTGCGTAAGTCAAGAAGAAGGAATCAAGATACTCCGAGAAATTCACCAAGGCGAATGCGGCCATCACGCGTCGTCAAGGGCAATCGTGGCCAAAGCATTCCAGCACGGATTCTACTGGCCGACTGCACTGACGGATGCAAACCAGCTAGTCCGGCTCTGCAATGGCCGCCAACGATTTGCAACACAGAAGCATACGCCAACTGCATCACTCAAGACGGTCCCCATCACATGGCCGTTCGCCGTCTGGGGGCTGGACATGGTTGGCCCGTTGAGGAGGACCAGTGGCGGCATGACACACCTGCTGGTAGCCGTCGACAAGTTCACGAAGTGGATCGAAGCCAAGCCGATCAAGAAACTAGATGGTCCAACCGCCGTCAAGTTCTTCAAGAGCATCATCTATCGCTTCGGCTACCCCAACAGCATCATCACGGACAACGGCTCCAACTTCGTCAAGGGGGAATTCGCCAGGCTCTGCGACAGAACCGGCATCCGGCTCGACGTCGCCTCCGTCGCACATCCGCAATCAAATGGGCAAGTCGAGCGGGCAAACGGACTCATCTTGGCCGGCATCAAACCGCGGTTGCTCGAGCCGCTTGAACGGGCAGCCGGCGCATGGCTGGAGGAGCTGCCATCTATTCTTTGAAGCCTAAGGACAACTCTGAATCGCTCAACCGGCTTCACCCCTTTCTTCCTCATCCACGGAGCTGAAGCCATCATGCCAACCGACATCGAGCACGATGCACCCCACATCGTCCTGTTTACGGAGGCGGAAGCCAAACAAGCCTACGAAGATGGAATGGACCTGCTCGAAGAAGCATGCCAACTCGCCGAATCAACATCAGCCATGTACCAGCAGCAGCTGTGCAACTACCACAGCCGGAGAGCCAGGCACGTACGCTTCCGTGAAGGCGATCTCGTGCTCTGGCTAATCCAAGACACCAAGAACCTGCACAAGCTGTCATCACCTTGGGAGGGACCATTCATCGTGAGCAAAGCACTCATCAACGATGCCTACAACCTCATCGACGCCCGCGAGCACAAGAAGGACAAGATGGACAAGGAAGGCGATGAAACAGAAAGGCCATGGAAAGCCTCACTCTTACGCCGATTCTACACTTGAGCGAGTGCCATGTATGTATCACATATGCTATCAGTAAAGGAATGAAAATGATGAGCACTTGAATCAGTTTTTCGCTTTTCCTTTTAATCTTCCGGCTGCTCCGGCAGTCAACAAACTTCCCTCCCGCGGCCGTGTAGCGTGAATAAGCTCCAAACGGCTACCTCTTCGGACCCGGTAATGCTGGAAAGAGAATAAGCTGGAGGACGCTAAAACGTGAAAAACGCTCAAAGGAAAGTAGTGCCGGCTGACAAAAACCTCATTCTGCAAACTCGGCCAAGCCGGCAGTCGGCAACTTCTTCTCCTATTACGGACGATTAACTACACGATGCTAAACGGCTACCTCTTCGAATCCGGCAAGGCCGGCAAGAGAATAAGCTGGAGGCGGACTGTATGCGAAAGACGTAAGAACAGAACTCGTTGCCGGCTGAAAAAACCCTGGCCTAATAACCCAAAACCTAATGTTATAGTAGTGTGTATGATCCCGCTAGACAGTGAAGTGCACACGAACTACGGCAGGAATGGCTACAGGCGAGCAGATAATTAAGCTGAACAAAATAAAAGCAACTTTTATAGCCGGTTGAACAAGCTAACTGCTCCTTCATCTGCTTCATGTACAAAATGCCGCTTGCCGGCTGCGGAGACCAGGAAACCGGACGCGAGGCACATTAAGAATCCGAAGCCGGTCTCAAGCACACAGATACAAGAACAGGATGGGTAACAACATCCGGCTTCAAATAACAAGCCGGCAATACAGCAGTAATTCAAAGTCTTACAAGCAAGGGCGAAACAAGGCAAAATACATGAATCAAAAAGAGGAGATCCACAGGCGGACAACCTCGCATACAGATGAAGCTGGACACTGGGCAACCTAAGCCTAAGCCGGGGGAGGCGTCATATCATCATCGCTCTCCTCCCACTCCTTGAGGCAAAGAGAGCCGTTGAAGACCTTGATGTAGAAGACTCCAGTCCGGCGCTTCAGCTGGAAGCGAATGATGAAGGGAGGTGCCAAACGATAAAACCTGGCGAAGGCCTTCCAGCCACTGTAGAACTCCGCCTGCCTGCGGACCTCTCCACCTTCATGGCTGACAATGACTCGAGCGAAGACCTCCCAAGGCCCCTGGCGAGCACCAATCCGATGAAGAAACCGGAAGGGATCTTCACCCTCCAACGCCTCAGCAACAGCTCAGGGAAGCCATTGAATGCGCGTGCAGGTTCGTACAACATCAGCACGAACTCAGATATGGGAAAATCATCCCAAAATCCTCCAACCGGCGAATCAGACCGAGCAGGAGAAGGGCTTCTCCCACCCTCACCCATCGCATCTGCGGCATCCCCGCCGGCGCTTCGACCACGACCTCGACCACGCACACCGCCACCGTGGTGGCCGCCACCGCCACGCCCACGATTCGGCGGGCGACTCCTCCCACGCTTCGTCGGTGCGGCCGAGGTCTCTCCGGTCTCCTTCTTCGGCGCCATGACGGGAGAAAACGAAAAGAGAAAGAGAGGATGAAGCAAACTGAATGCCTCCGCACAGCTATTTATGTACGAGCAGAAGAAAGCCCAACCGTCGCCGATGTATCACCAAGCGACACATGGCCAACCAAACGGAGGACACAGGCCGCAGGGGATCCAGATGACCAGTTTGCCACAGAAAATCCGAGCCGCGAAGCCGAAGAGGCAATCAGTACCAACGCAGGAATTTAGTCAGAACAAACCCGACACGTGGCCACTGCACGCGGCAAGCCGGAAACCATTCCCGGGGGCTGCGCAGCCGCCAAGCCGGCTTCGCGCACCCGGACGCATATCAACAACACCCCGAGTCACGGACTCGGGGGCTGCACGTCATCAAGACGGAAACCATTCCCGGGGGCTGCGCAGCCGCCAAGCCGGCTCCGCGCACCCAGACGCATCTCTACATCACCCCAAGTCAGGGACTCGGGGGCTGCCACGCCGTTAGCCAACGTCAAACTCATTCCCGGGGGCTGCGCAGCCGCCAAGCCGGCTCCGCGCACCCGGACGCATCTATACATCACCCCAAGTCAGGGACTCGGGGGCTGCCACACCGTCAGCCGGCAGAAAGTTCATACCCGGGAGCTGCGCAGCCGCCAAGCCGGCTCCGCGCACCCGGACGTACATCTACAACACCCCAAGTCAGGGACTCGGGGGCTGCCACGCTGTCAGCCGGCATCAAATTCATCCCCGGGGGTTGCGCAGCCGCCAAGCCGGCTCCGCGCACCCGGACGTGCAATTACGCCACCACGAGATAGACTCGGGGGCTGCCACGCCGTCAGAACGGCATCAAGAAGCACAAAATGAAGAGAAGCATAAAATTTCGACCCAGCTCGATACTCAAGCCGGCCCAAAATTCGGGGGCTAGAGATGGCGAATATCGTCACCAAGTCAAACACAAATTCCCACTGTAAAGGTTCAACAACTTCAAAGACAATACTCTTAAAGATAGCAATTGACAACGTGGAAACAGATCCACATTACAATGGACAACAGTTCCAGTCAACCATCGGTCCAAAACAACGAGTCCTACAAATACGCTCGGCATCCCGGGGAGAAGGAGAATTAAGGAAGTGTAGCAGCAGCGCCGCCGGCTTCAGCATCCTTAGTCGGTCACGCAGCTATGGACGGTTCAGCGGGCACTAGCTGCGTCAAGTCAACCGCTTTGGCTATCCGCCCTGAGGCCATGAGGATCTCCGGACGCAAGCTCGCAAGGGATGTCCCCGTACGGAAGCCACCCGTCAGCATATCCATCTTCACATCCGGAAACCAGGACTTCACCAGGGCCAACGCCATGCCGGTGCCTCCTCGAGCTGCCATCTCCACCTGCTCATCGATGCCAGCGGCGCTCCGTCAAGCCGGACGAACAAATCGTGAAGAGCATCTGGTACGGGAGCATCCGGCCATAGGTTCCCAAGAACGCCGCCGGCTGCTTCCTTCAATAGTTTGAACTCTCGGCCAAATTGGAGAAGACGGGAGACAGCGGACGGCATGGCCCCGGCGGCAGTGCCATAAGATTCCGGCAACGCGCGTTTAGAGGTGGACGTCCTCTGGATTTGCGCGTCCACCTCGGGATAGAAGCCTGCGTTTCAAGCCGGTGAGACCGAGAAGAGGATTACATGAAGAAGAGGAAGATATCACGTACCGAGGATAAGCTCGTTTACCCGTTCAACCTCCGAAATCAGGCTGCCCACTAGCTGCTCATGCTCGACCTCACGCTCCCTGGCTGCCCGAGCAGTCTGATCATGGGCGTCAATAGATTCCTTCAGCTGGCGCCTCAGGTCTTCCCCATTCTTCCGAAGGGTTTCGACTTCGCCCAGCCTCTGCTTCTCGGCTTCCTGCAGCCTCTTCACCTCTTCCGCCAGCCGGACAGCCTCCAGGCGGTGCTCCTCCGACGTCTTCTCTGCCGCTTGGAGGTCGGCCACGACCAGTGCATGGGCAGCATCCTTCCTCTTCAACTGGCCGTTATGCACGGTGAGAGAAATTGAAGCCGCCAGTTGCTTCTCCAAGCCAGCACGAGAGGTGGAGTCACCTAACAAAGAAAAACCATCACCAAGTCAAGCAATCAAGGAAAAAAGGAAAGAACAAGACACCAAGGCGGAAGGATACGGCTGGGAAGAGGAACCAAACCTTTGGCGGCATCGAGCTCCCGCTTGAGCGTCGCAATCTCCTTGGCCGCATCAGAGAGGGCATATTCCACCGAGGAGCGGAGCAGCGAGATGTCAGCCAGCTGCTCCTTCGCTCTTTTCTCCACCAACGCGGCGAGGGGGAAGTGCCCCGATGCATCCAGCCGGGACGGCACCGGTCCAGAGTACGGAGGGCTGCTCACCAAGGACGACTGACGCGGCCCGGGGGGTGAAGCCGCCACCACCGCTATCGCCAGGTCCTTGGTCGTCTCGGCCACGGACGAAGAAGGAAGAAGAAAGGTGTAACACCCAAAAATTCGTCCCTAATTTTTGCGGTGTTTTCCCACACCAGAAAAACTTTTTCTATTTTCAAAATGGTTTCCTTAAACCAGATGGTCTTTGACTTGACTTTGGTTTCGCCCTCTTAGAAATTTCCCCAGCAATTCTCGATCATTGTCGACCTAGCCATAGCTTCATACCACTGTTTTGCCGGTCGAACCTTGATTCCATTTGGAGATTCTAAAACCCCTCCCATTGATTCCACCAAAAGCCACCACCACAATTGTATCTTGAAATAAGTTCCACCAAGCTACCAAATGGTTCCCTCATACAAATATATCACTCCCATGGAAAAATATTTCATAGTCCCATACAATATTTCCAAGTTTATTCATATACTCTATTATGCCATTCTCAATCCAGAAATTATCTAGACACCTTCCACTCATCCAGAAAATTCTGCCACTTTGTGTATAAGCCTAATTCCACCTCCTAAACATTTCATTCCATTGGCCCAACCTCATTTGAGCAATATTTGAGGTACTTCCTTCATAATGCCTTTTCTTGCCAAATTGCAATTTCCAAAGCAACCCCTAGCTAAAAAAAATCATTTGGCATTGCCACTTTGCCAAATTCACAACCTTCCATATACAACAACATATCCACATTATCAGATCAAGATCATTTGGGTAAGTGGACTTGACATACCCATGCCATTAGGGCATTTTTGGACACCGAATTATTTGACCAACTTCCCAGTGTCCAAATGAGCTCCAAATCCACAGACATACTCTATATACCTATTCTAGCCTACTGTGAATTTTGGGGATTTTTCTGAGAAGCGAAAAGCCTTGATCATTTCGTCTAGCACCTGGTGAGTTCTAGGTTTTCTGAAATTTTGCTTAAACCAAGTTGCAATCCAGCAAAAACCTATAACCATAAAGTGGTAGGGTTTTAAATTTGGCACTAGGTGATGCGAATCGTTTTCATTTTGGTGTCAGAGTCGGCGGGAACGCGACGATGTTGCTCACGTCGCTCTAGACGTCCCGAACACGCGCTTTGGTCTGACCTAAACTTGCATGGCCCTAAACCCCTTTGCACAGTAATTTTGCTGTAGAGTCCTATGCATCCAGCTCGACCACCCTATCCAGCTCCCGTTCTTATCCCTTCCATTTTAATTTTTTTTTTGGAGCAAAGCCATTGCATCGACGTATCCTTGTCCCCTTCCTATATAAGAAGCAGCTCAAGCTCCACCGGCGCCACACACCTCACTCTCACTCCCCTGTCTCGCCTACCTCTCCTCTACCTTGCCCGCAGCCTAGAGGAGGAGTAGAGCCCAACGTGCTCGACTTGCTCGAGCTCGTGCACGGCTGCCATGGCCAAGCCTCGGACGAGCTCCCGCCGACACCCCCAGCCTTCCCCCACTCCCTGGCCCTCCTCGCGGACACGAACGAGCGCGGCACTCCCATCCCCGCCATCGCAGCATGCTCTCGGGCGCCCATCGGTCGGCGTCGATGGCGCCCATCGCGTACGTTCGCGTGCGTGCTCGCAAGGTTGGGGACGAGGACATCGGCCGCGTCCCCACCCGCGCCTTCCTCGGACGCGGTGGAGGATGGCGACCTCGCCGCGGCCCTAGCCCGCCCCTTCGAGCCGCTTCACCTCCCGGGAGCTTCCATGGCCGGCACCATCCCCGCCGCACGCGTGCGCGTACGGCCATAGCCAAGCGGGTGAGCTCGCGGGCGATGCGTAGGGGGCTCCCCGCCGTCGGCCTCGCCTCCCACCAACGCGGAACTCCACTGCTGTCCCGTGCACCGGCCCTCCCTGTAGTCGGCCGTCGAAAGCAGCAGTGGCGTCGACCGGCCCGAGCTCTCCCGTACGTGAGCTGAACTAGAAGAAACCAATCGTTCAGATTGGGGCTAGCTCAAAGCGTATTTTCTGGAAACAAACGACCAGCCCAGCCCCATCAGTAGTGGACAGCTACCCGGCGCGCGCGCGTCGGATAGCTATTCGTTGCCGAGGTAAACTGAAGACCGAGTTGCAGATAACTATTCTTCGCCTAGCCATAACTTTTGACTCGTAACTCCGTTTTAGGTGATTCAAATTTGTAAATTATTAGTTTGAAAAGATCTATCCATTAATACCTGTATTAGATTTTTGTAAAGTGTTTATATGCTCAGCACCCTTATACACATGCATAGGTGTCCCGCGGTACCGGCAAATCGAGACCCTAAACCGTGACGTCCGTGACCCTCAAAACCAAATGGTGACGATCTCCGAAGTCAAGCTAACCACTTGCTATGAACACTCAAGCGGTGTTGTTTGTTGCATATTATCATGTCACATATGCGCGTGGTATTTTATTTTATGGCTATTCGATGCTGATGTTGGTGCCTGTGATTTCATGTCTATACTTGCATGCCATGTTTATTTCGAGCTTAGATAGCATCTCCCTGTTTCATTTCAAGTATAAATAGTGACGCCATGTTTCACTCATTAGCCATGTGTGTATTGAAATAACGTGTGAATAATTTGTGCGCCTCGCACTTGCGTGGCTTTATCGAATCATCTAACTAGGTAACTATAAAACATGCGTTCCCATGATTGTTTGCTTCTTCTCCTTCGCCGAGGTGAGGAGCGGATGAATGTCGTCTTATGATCCTCGGAGTTGGGGGCATTTGCCAAAGAGTTATTTGCTTCTTCTCCCTCCGTCAAACTTGGCTGGCGTATGCCCGCTTTGACTGCGACGCTTGGGACGCTGGCTTTTCACTTGGTTCTTTTTGTCAAGATTGCTGACACCACGTCGAGTCAATCCTCGAGTGGACTGGATGCTTTCTTTCTTATGATTGCTTTTCAGTTCATTTTGGAGACTACATGCCCACTAACTTTTGTAGCATGTATCTCCTCCATCGCCCGGTTGACGCTAACCAATTGTGCTATTTTGTTTTATTCACTCAACCTGCTACTGGCCGGAGGCATCTCCGTCCTCGCCCGGTTGATTTTGTTATTTTATTTTTCTCAACCTGTGGCTGTCACTGGTCGGAGGAATATCCACCATCGCCCAGTTGAATTGCTTCTTTATTTTCCTTATCAGCCTGAGGTGGCATCACGTCGCCCGGTTGACTTTACTTTACCTTACTGAACTGCTATGTGATTATTTTATGCTCATGTATATCTTGTGGACTAACATCTGTTGCTGTCTTGTGGTTGGAGTTGTTGTTGAAAGAAACTGGATTAAATGAACCATCCCTCCAAACTTTGATAGGGTCAGTCCATAGTGCCACTAATCTGAACATCGAAAGCACTACCACTGTCGCCCAAATGGGAGAGCCATAGCCTATGTAACCTATCAAGCCTCCTTTGATGCTACCCACTTGGCAAGTCTAGTCGGTTACCGCATAGTTGTGGTCGGGACTAGTCTTGTGAAGGTTCCTGAGTTAGGCGTCGCTCATGAGTTGGGGACGTGCCAGATTCACTTCGTCATATGACATAGAGTTATGTCGGTAGCTATACAGGGAGTGTCTTGGTAGCGTGAACGGTTATGTAAGTGTATCTGGCTGAGTTTGACTTAAGGATGGTATCCTAAAGTGCCGGCTGAGTAAGGTGCATTTAGATGGGTGGTAACTGCAACCTCTCGTGAGTGTGTCATCTAGCAGCTAGCCTTGTTCCTAGGTTATGGAACAGTTCAGTGTCGGTCACACTATTGTCCCTTGTCGAGTCCGGAGGTTAAACTTAAGTTCGGTGTGAAAGAAAGATGAACAACCCGATTTCACTAAATGAACAATAAGCTGATGCAGGGAATGTTATTTGAGTCGTGGATGGTTACCCGTGTTTGGGGTAACGGTGTGATCGTTGGGATCCTAGAGTTAGGCCCGAGCCAACATCAACCGTGCCTGCCCAGAATGGAAAGTTGAGGCCAGTGGGCCTAGCAGTTTGACAGACGTGATAAGGCCGTTGGGCCTAGTGGTGATGACAGGTGATGTTAAAATACTTGGTACCAAAGGGTACACCCGTTTTCGTCACAGGTAAGATCTTTGTGTGATCACTGATACACGATCCAACCCCACCTGGCTTGGACTCTGTACTGGTGATACCCCTATTATTTGCTTATGCCATGATTTTGTCGTGCTGCCTTGTTGCTACCCACTTGGACTGCCGTAAGTAGACCATTTCCATGTTTAGATTATTTTCTGTCACTAGCTGCTTGTTGCCTGATTGCTTGACTGTTCATGTCTTGTGGTTATTTTCTTGTGAGTACGTCATTGTTCTCAAACTGGCTTTTCATGTGGCCAGATGTTGAGAGGATTTATCTTCTACCATAGCAAAGAGATGGAGCAAGAGTGTGCTAGGATCAGTAGCCCAGCCAGATGCCTGTGGAATGGAGCCGCACCAAGCCGTTGCCGTATCTGTGTCTTCCGCTGCCAGTTAAACTCTGTCCCATGCCATACTTGGCCATGATAATTTTCATGCCTTGGTGGCCATGTAAACCATTTGTAGCCCTCTGGGCCTGATTGTGTAATGATATTTCCGCTATGTTGCATTGTCGTAACGTGCGTCCAGATATCTTGGGCTGGCGCACGGGGCGACCGTCTCTCTGGCAACAGGTGTCAGAGGGGGGTGTCACAGAGCATGGTATCAGAGCACCAGGCTGGCTGTAGACTACCCTAGCATGGAGAGCCCCACCTTACTTTTGCCCGACAACGGCCCGATGGATTTAACCCGTATCCGCCTAACTGGCATGGCTCGTGTCGGTCAACAGTATGGTGCAGTAAAACTTGTCCCAATCCTACCCCACCAGACTTGCCGGTTTCTTCCTTGTGAAGGAATTGACACTACCCATTAGTATGAAACCCAAGTCCTGGCTACCTATAAAATCCCACCCTCGCTTGCTATCCTTTGCAACCCAACTCTCTTGAAGCAGATCCCGCTCAGGAATCTTGCACTCTCCTCTCTCCCAAGTACCCTAGTTTGAGTTTTTAGATGGCACCTACCCTTATTTTCGAGACCACCATTGAGTTTCGCCCCGATTTTCCACCTCTGCTGTGGGAAGCTGCTCGCAATATTATTGGTTGTGTTTCTCGCCCAGTGTACCATGTATATCGGTCTAACCTCTCCTCCTGCGTGAGCGAGTATCATGCCGATGTGTATGTCGGCACAAGTCCCTTAGGAAGCACGACGCCATATGTGAGTCAAAGCCACTTCGTGGATTCCCCTGAGATGGCGCTCCAAGTTGCAGCTTGGAAATGTCTCACTCGTCTGCGGTACTTTGAAGCCGTGATGGAACCTCTTGTGTCTCACTTTTTCCCGCCAAGATCCCTGGCAAGCCCCAGCCATCCCATGGTAAGCATCGAAGTGATGCTCAACTCAACCTTATCACATCTCGTAGCCTACACCACCGCCTTGGAGAGCATCCTTGTCTACCACTTGGAGGAATGCCATTCCAATAGGCAAGCCCTTGCCCAAGTCCCGCAGCCCGCTAACCACAACCCAGCTCCGCAAGGACCAGTAACAATTAAACTCCAGAGGCCACCACCATCAATGGAAGCTCTGAAGTTTGGACTCGATACTTTTCATCCAGGACTAGCCGCAACCCACGACCTCCAACCCCTTCGCAACTTTGGCGTTGTGCCAGAAGGCATCCCTGAGACTCTAGCCGTGGTGGCGAGGAGCCCGGTGGATACCAAGCTTTGCTTAGGACCAAAACCGCAAGACCCAGATGGCAACAAAGTGGATGAAGCCCAGACCAAGTCCCCACCAAGTGAGGAGTCCTAAGTTGGTAGGTGAGAGTTTGTGAGGATGTTTGTTCTTCTATGTTAGCTTGTATCGCATGTTAGATTGGCAGCTATGGGACTTGTTATTTCAACTCCGTGTGAAAACATGATGTTTGTTCGCTTGTTAACTACTTGGTTGACGTGCGTCAAAACACCATGCCCTCCCTTCCTTATAAATTTTTTTGAAAAAATGACAGAACACTTAAAATAGGACGTGTATGTGAACCAAGACACATATGCCCACCTGTAAAATTAACACAACCTTTGAATGGGATATTATTTTCTAGTAGGAATTTTTTTTTTGATGTGTTGCACGACATTAACCATTAAGTGGATGGATTTGAGGACACACTGTACCCATGGTTCCCCGCTCACTTGATGGTTCATGTGTAGATCTTGTTTGATTTATCATGCTTGTGTTTGGTTGAACTAAAAACCTTAGATTTAATTTTCTTTATACAACCATAGTAGAAGATCCTATGTTGATTGAGTTGCGTAAGCCCCTGCCATGCCATTCTTAGAATGCATTGAGTGGGATAAAAATACCATGCCTTGATAATGTTTGTTTTAGAAACTATCCTGCTGAGTGTTAAACTCTAGTATTTTCTCGAAAAAGTTTTTAAATATTTTAATTATAGGGTATATTAAACCATACAAGAAATATCTTGTATAACCCCGGGAATCTCTGTTAGTCTCCGAAGCTCGAGACGAGATTCTTTTTAAGGGGGGAAGGTTTGTAACACCCCAAAAATCCGTCCCTAATTTTTGCGGTGTTTTCCCACACCTGAAAAACTTTTTCTATTTTCAAAATGTTTTCCTTAAACCAGATGGTCTTTGACTTGACTTTGGTTTCGCTCTCTTAGAAATTTCCCCAGCAATTCCCGATCTTTGTCAACCCAGCCATAGCTTCATACCATTGTTTTGCCGGTCGAACCTTGATTCCATTTGGAGATTCTAAAACCCCTCCCATTGATTCCAACAAAAGCCACCACCACAATTGTATCTTGAAATAAGTTCCACCAAGCTACCAAATGGTTCCCTCATACAAATATATCACTCCCATGGAAAAATATTTCATAGTCCCATACAATATTTCCAAGTTTATTCATATACTCTATTATGCCATTCTCAATCCAGAAATTATCTAGACACCTTCCACTCATCCAAAAAATTCTGCCATTTTGTGTATAAGCCTAATTCACCCTCCTAAACATTTCATTCCATTGGCCCAACCTCATTTGAGCAATATTTGAGGTACTTCCTTCATAATGCCTTTTCTTTCCTAATTGCGATTTCCAAAGCAACCCCTAGCTACAAAAATCAATTGGCATTGCCACTCTGCCAAATTGACAACCTTCCATATACTACAACACACCCCCAATATCAGATCAAGAACCATTGGGTAAGCCCACTTAGCATACCCATGCCATTAGGGCATTTTTGGACACCGAATTATTTGACCAACTTCCCAGTGTCCAAATGAGCTCCAAATCCACAGACATACTCTATATACCTATTCTAGCCTACTGTGAATTTTGGGGATTTTTCTGAGAAGCAAAAAGCCTTGATCATTTCGTCGAGCACCTGATGAGTTCTAGGTTTTCTGAAATTTTGCTTAAACCAAGTTGCAATCCAGCAAAAACCTATAACTATAAAGTGGTAGGGTTTTAAATTTGGCACTAGGTGACGTGAATCGTTTTCATTTTGGTGCTCCGAGTCGGCGGGAACGCGACGATGTTGCTCACGTCACGCTCTGGACGTCCCGAACATGCGCTTTGGCCTGACCTAAACTTGCTTAGCCCTAAACCCCTTTGCACAGTAATTTTGCTGTAGAGTCCTATGCATCCAGCTCGACCACCCTATCCAGCTCCCATTCTTATCCCTTCCATTTTAAATTTTTTTTTGGAGCAAAGCCATTGCATCGACGTATCCTTGTCCCCTGCCTATATAAGAAGCAGCTCGAGCTCCACCGGCGCCACACACCTCACTCTCACTCCCCTGTCTCGCCTGCCTCTCCTCTACCTTGCCCGCAGTCTAGAGGAGGGAGTAGAGCCCGACGTGCTCGACTTGCTCGAGCTCGTGCACGGCCGCCATGGCCAAGCCTCGGGCGAGCTCCCGCCGACACCCCCAGCCTTCCCCCACTCTCTGGCCCTCCTCGCGGACACGGACGAGCGCGGCACTCCCGTCCCCGCCGTCGCAGAGGTGCTCTCGGGCGCCCATCGGTCGGCGTCGACGGCGCCCGTCGCTCGTCCGTCCCCGTGCGTGCTCGCAAGGTTGGGGACGAGGACGTCGGCGGCGTCCCCGCCCGCGCCTTCCTCGGACGCGGTGGAGGACGGCGACCTAGCCGCGGCCCTGGCCCACCCCTTTGAGCCGTCTCACCTCCCGGGAGCTGCCATAGCCGGCACCATCCCCGCCGCGCGCGTGCACGTACGGCCATGGCCGAGCGGGTGAGCTCGCCGGCGATGCGTAGGGGGCTCCCCGCTGTCGGCCTCGCCTCCCACCGACGCGGAACTCCACTGCTGTCCCGTGCACCGGCCCTCCCTGCAGTCGGCCATCGATGGCAGCAGCGGCGTCGACCGGCCCGAGCTCTCCCGTACGTGAGCTGAACTAGAAGAAACCAATCGTTCAGATTGGGGCTAGCTCAAAGCGTATTTTCCGCTTTGCGCTTTCCTCAAGCGAAGGCGTATTTTCTAGAAACAAATGACCAGCCCAGCCCCTTCAGCAGCGGACAGCTACCCGCGGCGCGCGCGTCGGATAGCTATCCGTTGCTGAGGTAAACTGAAGACCGAGTTGCAGATAACTATTCTTCGCCCAGCCATAACTTTTCACTCGTAACTCCGTTTTAGGTGATTCAAAATTTTAAATTCTTAGTTTGAAAAGATCTATCCAGTAGTACATGTATTAGATTTTTGTAAAGTGTTTATATGCTCAGCACCCTTATACACATGCATAGGTGTCCCGCGGTACCGGCAAACCGAGACCCTAAACCGTGACGTCCGTGACCCTCAAAACCAAATGGTGACGATCTCCGAAGGCAAGCTAACCACTTGCTATGAACACTCAAGCGGTGTTGTTTGTTGCATATTATCATGTCACATATGCGCGTGGTATTTTATGTTATGGCTATTCGATGCTGATGTTGGTTCCTGTGATTTCATGTGTATACTTGCATGCCATGTTTATTTCGAGCTTAGATAGCATCTCCCTGTTTCATTTCAAGTATAAATAGTGACGCCATGTTTCACTCATCATCCATGTGTGTATTAGAATGACGTGTGAATAATTTGTGCGCCTCGCACTTGCGTGGCTTTGTCGAATCATCTAACTAGGTAACTATAAAACATGCGTTCCCATGATTGTTTGCTTCTTCTCCTTCGCTGAGGTGAGGAGCGGACGAATGTCATCTTATGATCCTCAGAGTTGGGGGCATTTGCCAAAGAGTTATTTGCTTCTTCTCCCTCCGTCAAACTTGGCTGGCGTATGCCCGCTTTGACTGCGACGCTTGGGACGCTGGCTTTTCATTTTGGTCTTTTTGCCAAGATTGCTGACACCACGTCGAGTTAATCCTCGAGTGGAATGGATGCTTTCTTTCTTTTGATTGCTTTTCGGTTCATTTTGGAGACTACATGCCCACTAACTTTTGTAGTCGACCTGTGGCTGTCACTGGCCGGAAGTATCTCCGGCATCGCCTGGTTGACGCTAACCAATTGTGCTATTTTGTTTTATTCACTCAACCTGCTACTGGCCGGAGGCATCTCCGTCCTCGCCCGGTTGATTTTGTTATTTTATTTTTCTCAACCTGTGGCTGTCACTGGTCGGAGGAATATCCACCATCGCACGGTTGAATTGTTTCTTTATTTTCCTTATCAGCCTGAGGTGGCATCACGCCGCCCGGTTGACTTTACTTTACCTTACTGAACTGCTATGTGATTATTTTATGCTCATGTATATCTTGTGGACTAACGTCTGTTGCTGTCTTGTGGTTGGAATTGTTGTTGAAAGAAACTGGATTAAATGAACCATCCATCCAAACTTCGATAGGGTCAGTCCATAGTGCCACTAATCTGAACATCGAAAGCACTACCACTGTCGCCCAAATGGGAGAGCCATAGCCTATGTAACCTATCAAGCCTCCTTTGATGCTACCCACTTGGCAAGTCTAGTCGGTTACTGCATAGTTGTGGTCGGGGCTAGTCTTGTGAAGGTTCCGGAGCTAGGCGTCGCTCATGAGTTGGGGACGTGCCGGATTCACTTCGTCATATGACATAGAGTTATGTCGGTATCTATACAGGGAGTGTCTTGGTAGCGTGAACGGTTATGTAAGTGTATCTTGCTGAGTTTGACTTAAGGATGGTATCCTAAAGTGCCGGCGGAGTAAGGTGCATTTAGATGGGTGGTAACTGCAACCTCTCGAGAGTATGTCATCTAGCAGCTAGCCTTGTTCCTAGGTTATGGAACAGTTCAGTGTCGGTCACACTATTGTCCCTTGTCGAGTCCGGAGGTTAAACTTAAGTTCGGTGTTAAAGAAAGATGAACAACCCGATTTCACTAAATGAACAATAAGCTGATGCAGGGAATGTTATTTGAGTCATGGATGGTTACCCGTGTTTGGGGTGACGGTGTGATCGTTGGGAGCCTAGAGTTAGGCCCGAGCCAACATCAACCGTGCCTGCCCAGAATGGAAAGTTGAGGCCAGTGGGCCTAGCAGTTTGACAGACGTGATAAGGCCGTTGGGCCTAGTGGTGATGACAGGTGATGTGATAATACTTGGTACCAATGGGTACACCCATTTTCGTCACAGGTAACATCTTTGTGTGATCACCGATACACGATCCAACCCCACCTGGCTTGGACTCTGTACTGGTGATACCCCTATTATTTGCTTATGCCATGATTTTGTCGGGCTACCTTGCTACCCACTTGGACTGTCGTAAGTAGACCCTTTCCATGTTTAGATTATTTTCTGTCACTAGCTGCTTGTTGCCTGATTGCTTGTCTGTTCATGTCTTGTGGTTATTTTCTTACGAGTACGTCATTGTACTCAAACTAGCTTTTCATGTGGCCAGACGTTGAGAGGATTTATCTTCTACCATAGCAAAGAGATGGAGCAAGAGCGTGCTAGAATCAGTAGCCCAGCCAGATGCCTGTGGAATGGAGCCGCACCAGGCCGTTGCCGTATTTGTGTCTTTCGCTGCCAGTTAAACTTTGTCCCGTGCCATACTTGGCCATGATAATTTTCATGCCTTGGTGGCCATGTAAACCATTTGTAGCCCTCTGGGCCTGATTGTGTAATGATATTTCCGCTATGTTGCATTGTCGTAACGTGCGTCCAGATATCCTGGGCTGGCGCACTGGGCGACCGCCTCTTTGGCAACATGTGTCAGAGGGGGGTGTCATAGAACGTGGTATCAGAGCACCAGGCTGGCTGTAGACTACCCTAGCATGGAGAGCCCCGCCTTACTTTTGCCCGACAACGACCCGATGGATTTAACCCTTATCCGCCTAACCGACATGGCCCGTGTCGGTCAACAGTATGGTGCAGTAAAACTTGTCCCAATCCTACCCAACCAGACTTGCCGGTTTCTTCCTTGAGAAGGAATCGACACTACCCATTAGTATAAAACCCAAGTCCTAGCTACCTATAAAATCCCACCATCGCTTGCTATCCTTCGCAACCCAACTCTCTTGAAGCAGATCCCGCTCAGGAATCTTGCGCTCTCCTTTCTCCCAAGTACCCTAGTTTGAGTTTTTAGATGGCACCTACCCTTATTTTCGAGACCACCATTGAGTTTCGCCCCGGTTTTCCACCTCTGCTGTGGGAAGCTGCTCGCGATATTATTGGTTGTGTTTCTCGCCCGGTGTACCGTGTATATCGGTCTAACCTCTCCTCCTGCGTGAGCGAGTATCATGCCGATGTGTATGTCGGCACAAGTCCCTTAGGAAGCGTGACGCCATATGTGAGTCAAAGCCACTTCGTGGATTCCCCTGAGATGGCGCTCCAAGTTGCTGCTTGGAAATGTCTCGCTCGTCTGCGGTACTTTGAAGCCGTGATGGAACCTCCTACGTCTCACTTTTTCCCGCCAAGATCCCTGGCAAGCCCCAGCCATCCCAGGGTAAGCATCGAAGTGATGCTCAACTCAACCTTATCACATCTCGTAACCTACACCACCGCCTTGGAAAGCATCCTTGTCTACCACTTCGAGGAATGCCATTCCAATAGGCAAGCCCTTGCCCAAGTCCCGCAGCCCGCTAACCACAACCCAGGTCCCCAAGGACCAGTAACAATTAAACTCTAGAGGCCACCACCATCAATGGAAACTCTGAAGTTTGGACTCGATACCTTTCATCCAGGACCAGCCGCAACCCACGACCTCCAACCCCTTCGCAGCTTTGGCGTTGTGCCAGAAGGCATCCCTGAGACTCTAGCCGTGGTGGCGAGGAGCCCGGTGGATACCAAGCTTTGCTTAGGACCAAAACCGCAAGACCCAGAAGGCAACAAAGTGGATGAAGCCCAGACCAAGTCCCCACCAAGTGAGGAGTCCTAAGTTGGTAGGTGAGAGTTTGTGAGGTTGTTTGTTCTTCTATGTTTGCTTGTATCGCATGTTAGCTTGGCAGCTATGGGACTTGTTATTTCAACTCCGTGTGAAAACTTGATGTTTGTTCGCTTGTTAACTACTTGGTTGACGTGCGACAAAACACCATGCCCTCCCTTCCTTATAAATTTTTTTTGAACAAATGACAGAACACTTAAAACAGGACGTGTATGTGAACCAAGACACATATGCCCACCTGTAAAATTAACACAACCTTTGAATGGGATATTATTTTCTAGTAGGAAATTTTTTTTTATGTGTTGCACGACTTTAACCATTAAGTGGATGGATTTGAGGATACACTGTACCCATGGTTCCCCGCTCACTTGATGGTTCATGTGTAGATCTTGTTTGATTTTTCATGCTTGTGTTTGGTTGAACTAAAAACCGTAGATTTAATTTTCTTTATACAACCATAGTAGAAGATCCTATGTTGATTGAGTTGCGTGAGCTCCTGCCATGCCATTCTTAGAATGCATTGAATGGGATAAAAATACCATGCCTTGATAATGTTTGTTTTAGAAACTATCCTGCTGAGTGTTAAACCCTAGTATTTTGTAGAATAAGTTTTTAAATATTTTAATTATAGGGTATATTAAACCATACAAGAAATATCTTGTATAACCCCGGGAATCTCTCTTAGTCTCCGAATCTCGGGACGAGATTCTTTTTAAGGGGGGAAGGTTTTTAACACCCCAAAAATTCGTCCCTAATTTTTGCGGTATTTTCCCACACCTGAAAAACTTTTTCTATTTTCAAAATGTTTTCTGTAAACCAGATGGTCTTTGACTTGACTTTGGTTTCGCCCTCTTAGAAATTTCCCCAGCAATTCCCGATCTTTGTCGACCCAGCCATAGCTTCATACCATTGTTTTGCCGGTCGAACCTTGATTCCATTTGGAGATTCTAAAACCCCTCCCATTGATTCCACCAAAAGCCACCACCACAATTGTATATTGAAATAAGTTCGGGGTGAAAGAAAGATGAACAACCCGATTTCACTAAATGAACAATAAGCTGATGCAGGGAATGTTATTTGAGTCATGGATGGTTACCCGTGTTTGGGGTGACGGTGTGATCGTTGGGAGCCTAGAGTTAGGCCCGAGCCAACATCAACCGTGCCTGTCCTGAATGGAATGTTGAGGCCAGTGGTCCTAGCAGTTTGACAGATGTGATAAGGCCATTGGGCCTAGTGGTGATGGCAGGTGATGTGATAATACTTGGTACCAATGGGTACACCCATTTTCGTCACAGGTAAGATCTTTGTGTGATCACCGATACACGATCCAACCCCACCTGGCTTGGACTCTGTACTGGTGATACCCCTGTTATTTGCTTATGCCATGATTTTATTGTGCTGCCTTGTTGCTACCCACTTTGACATCCGTAAGTAGACACTTGCCATGTTTAGATTATTTTCTGTCACTAGCTGCTTGTTGCCTGATTGCTTGACTGTTCATGTCTTGTGGTTATTTTCTTGCGAGTACGTCATTGTACTCAAACTGGCTTTTCATGTGGCCAGACGTTGAGAGGATTTATCTTCTACCATAGCAAAGAGATGGAGCAAGAGCGTGCTAGGATCAGTAGCCCAGCCAGATGCCTGTGGAATGGAGCCGCACCAGGCCGTTGCCGTATTTGTGTCTTCTGCTGCCAGTTAAACTCTGTCCCGTGCCATACTTGGCCATGATAATTTTCATGCCTTGGTGGCCATGTAAACCATTTGTAGCCCTCTGGGCCTGATTGTGTAATGATATTTCCGCTATGTTTCATTGTCGTAACGTGCGTCCAGATATCCTGGGCTGGCGCACGGGGCGACCGCCTCTCTGGCAACATGTGTCAGAGGGGGGTGTCATAAAAGGCGACGTTCCCGGCCTCTGATTGCGGCCGGGGAGTCACCTCGAAGGCATCGACCCTCACATAGTCACCACCACTGGCAGCTGAAGGACCGAGAAACACTAAGAGGGGAGCTGCGTCCGGTGGCATTGGGCCGCCTGACGTAACGTCCAAGGCGTGGACTCCATCGTGGCCTCTGGAGGCAGACCAGCCACCTGCGCTTTGGAAGCTTCATGAGTGGACTCCAAGGCGTGCCCAACCACCGCGCCAGGCCCTGCTCCACCAATCGCGAGCGGCTCCCTGCACAACGACGAAAGTGTCACGACAAGAAGCATGGATTACGAAGATTCCCCGCCTCAACGCGAGGGTTTACCCGTCGCGCGTGCCCAAGTCCTCCGGCTTTCTCCTCCTCGAGCGCTTCGAGGGTGGAGCCGGTGCGTCACCAGACGGACGCTTCGCACCCCCAGCGGGCGCTCCCGCGCCCTTCGCGGAAACAGCGGGGTCGTCAGCCGGCTGCTTCGGTGAAGCCGGCGTCACCTCAGCCCCAGCTCCGGCCTCCACGGTCTTGCTGGCGACCACATCCGCCTTCGCCTTTACCTCAACTTCCCTGGAGGTCACCAGCTGCTCCACGTCACCCCCAGGAGCGCGACCAATCACCTCTGTGCGGGCTCCGCCAGCGGGAGCATCCAGCTTCTCCCCCATCCTCACGGCAACTTTGGCCCTGATGTCGGCCTCGATTGCGTCCACCTGTGCCTCCACCGCGAGTTTCCTCACGAGCGTCAAGCTGGCAGTGGTCGGCCGGCTGGACGCCGAAGATAACTTCTTCGCGGGCAGTGCAGCTCGCTTCATGAAGGATCCCCTCCGCTTGCGAATGACCTTGCCCGCATCCGAATCGGCAGCCGCCTTCGACCGCCTCTCCTTCACAATCTGAGGGGAAGGCGTCGCCTGAGCCTTCCGGGCGATCACCTCCAGCACCTTCGTCATACGGCTGGACATGGGCGGCTTGGAGGCTAGCACGGAAGAAGAACCCTCAGAGTACGGATCAGAGCTACTGGAGAGATCGACAACCACGCCCACGCCGCCGCCGCCGGTTTGCCCGGCGACATCGAGCACGGGACACTTACCACGAGAAGATGGAGCTGGAGGAGCATCATCGCGATCGAGGTCCGAGCCCTTGCAGGCGGCCCGGTCGGAACCGGAGTCGGCCGAAGCAGGGCTCGCCACGGAATGACCACCATCATCATCACCAACGGCACCGGCATCGACGTTGGCGCCAGACGACTCCGTGGTGTCACAACGTCCGTCCGTCCGCTCCCCCACATCTTACGTAGCAGGGGAGTCGCCGTTCGCCGCACCTTCCGAGGCGGTCTCTTCATCTTCTACAGCTTGCTCGGTGGAGGCGGCTCCCTCGTCGGGAACCGCCTGCTCCTCTGGGAGAGGACCCGTTCGGTCCTCCCCGAAGACGACGTCAAGGTCTTCGGTCTTCTGACGCTCACAAATCTGTAAAGAAGTGCCAACCGAATCAACTCTCCAGCCGGCAAGAAGGAACTCAAGATAAAAAATGACAAAGGAAGCCAACCTCGGGAGCGCGCACCGCCCGCGAGAACGGCTCCACTCCAAACCACCACTTCCGCTTGATCTTGTCGGTGATCACGGAGGCGGCCCAGCGGCGCAGCTCATCCACGTCCAGAGTCTCCGTGCTAACCCGGGTGGGATCCCGGACGCCCGAATAGAAACACATCTTGTGTCCCTGGGCCTGCAGCGGGAACACCCGCCGGGACATCCAAGCCAGAGTCAGATCCCTAGAAGACAGTCCGGCTTCAACCAGATCCCGCAGCCGAGCCGTCACTGGCCGCCTCCAGAGCTTCATCAACAGGTGTTTTCCGGTTCCAGGACTTGTCGGCTGGTTGCGTGTTCGTGAAGCCGGGAAGCCCAACCCGGTCTGCCGATGTGAGATTCTGGACATAGAAATAGGTGCTCTGCCACTTCTTGATGGAGTCCGGCAAATGGACCTTGGGGAAGAGGACGTTCTTCGTGTATATGGAGACACTCCCGCAGTCGCACATTTTCTTGCCGGTGGTCTGTGCCCGGATGAAGAAGAAAATCCTAAACAGCTCCACGCAGGGCCAGAGGCCCAGGTACGCCTCGCAGAGGGTGACGAAGCAGGAAAGCAGCGTGATGCTGTTAGCTTCCAGGTGATGAAGCTGCAAGCCGTAGAAGGTCAGAAATTCCTGGAGGAAAGGGCTTGTCGGCAACACCAACCCCTTGCCAGATGCGAGGAGAACACAACAGACTCGTTCGCCGCCGGAGCCGGTGAGATCTCGTCACCGTCAGGGACGCGGCTCCCGACCTCCTCCTTCGAGCCAATGAACCCCCCACTGCGGAGCCTCCTGAGCTCTGCGTCAGTGACATAGGAGCCCATCCAGGTGCCCGAACTCGCCATTGACGTTCGGTTTCCCATCGGAGAAGAAACGGCGCCGGCGTAGACAAAGACGGCGAGGGAGGATGATGCGCTCAAGGAGAAGACAAATAATAAGGTGCAAGCAGGAGAGTGAGGAACGGTATCCCGAACCGTTTCCCCCTTCCTCCTCTTTTGAAGCGAGACGCCGCGAAGAAATCGCGTGCCCGCACGCCGCGTGGCGTGCGGTTTGTAACAGCCCCAGTTTGGTAATGGAAAATACGAATAATTTTTCCACTTTTTGCATTCTTGTTTGCATCATGGCATGCATTGGAATTTATCTACTCCTCACTATCCACATTTGAAATCATTTAACAAGGGGAAGCAAACCTTCCAAAAATCTCCAACAACAATGCAATTGCTTATGTTGACAAACTAATTATTCTTGAACTTCCAAATTGTTTAGGAAGTTCCAAGTTTATGTTTTTTAATCAATCCTCCAAACCCAATTATTGCCAAGCAAGAATTAAAAATCTGAGAAATTCAAATGGTTCAAATCAACTTGAAATTTTGGAAACCAAGTTAAACTTTCCAAAAATTCAAAATAAAATCATGGGGAGCTTCATTACTATATTGGGAGTCTCCATGAATAATTTCATCATTTTTGGAAATGTTTAAGTGCTCCAAATAAATGCAATTTGGGAATTATCAAAAATGACCTTGATTAAACCCTATGAACAAATATGGTGCAAAACATTTTATTTTGCCCACCAATTTTTGTGGAGTTTCTAAAGGTCAAGGGGAGGCCACATAAATTTTTGTGGTATTTTAGAAAATGTCCAAATGCCCCAATTAAATCACTGAAGTTGCTGGGGGACCTTTTTGCAATTAAAGAAAATGGCGCCAGGGGGGGTTTTGTGAAACCACCTTCTTCCCCACTGTCGCCACAGTGGCTGTCGCCCATGCCGCCACCTCCGCACCGCCCCATGCCGCGCTGCCGTCGCCCCCTGGGAATAAGGAGCTGCCGTCGTCACCACCTATTCCCCCACGCTCACCAGCCCCCCTGCTCCCCTCTCTCTTTTCCCCGCACCCGGAAACCCTAGAACCTAGCTTGAGCTCCCTGTCCGCCGCACGCCACCGTCACGCTCGCCGTCGTCTCCGTCGACTCCGGGACGAACCAACCGCGCCGGAAGCTCCGCCTCGCCGTGCTGCTTCTCCCCGCCGAAGGAATCGGCACGGGGTAGCCGAAATCGACACCCTCGTCCTCGTCGCCCTCCGCTCCGGTCACCGCTCGCCGAGCTCGAATTCGTCGCAGTTCGAGCTCCTCCGCCTCCACCGAGAGCTCCATCACGCTCAGGGTGAGATGCTGTTCCTCCTGGACACCCCCTCTCTCCTCCTCCCCCCTGTGGCCTCGCATTCGTGCGAGCGGCCGCACGGCCGCCCGCCATGGCCATGCTATGTCGCGCACGCGCATGTCGCCCTGCACTTTCCCGTCCGTATCCGAGCACGCTCACGGCCCCTACCCCATACCCGCTTTCGATGGCGCTAATCACACCGCGGAGCGCCACCGAATCGTGGTCGCCGTCGTCTGTCACCGTCGGGCACCGCCGCACGCCCCGCTTGCCCGGCCTGGGCGTCGGCCTGGGCCGGCCACGAGGCCGGCTGCCTCGGGTCACTAGCCGGCCTAGCGCCCGGCCTGGGCCGGCCAGGAGGCCGGCACCCTCTGGTCCGTGACCGGCCTGGGTACCGGTCTGGGCCGGCCAGGAGGCCGGCCGCCTCAGGCACCAGCCCGGCCTAGAAACCGGCCTGGGCCGATCTAGGGGGCCGGCCCAACAGTAAAATCTGTTAAATATTTAAAATAAAATAATTGATAACTATTTAAATAATGATCCAAATTTGGGAAATCAAATATCAAAATGCTCAGAAAAAACAATACCTTTCTATTGGTAACATTTCCATGTTCTATTGAGTAAATATTATTTCCTTTATTTAGGAAAGCCTAAAATGGTATAAATAATACCTAATTCGGGAAAAATCATAATTCGATGAATATTTAACCAAAAATTGTGAATAAAATATCAATGTGATCAGCACTTCAAATGCTATCAAACTATGCTAATATTACATCATGATCACAAATATTTATTTGATGTTATTCCTTAAATGTTTAAACGATTTAAATTCAAATAATCATTTAATTCACTATTTAATCCTTCATAATTGGAAATTCACAAATGAGGTACCAAAATGATCGGAAGAACAATATATTTTTAATCATGTCATGTTCATGCATATTTGAGCCACTTTGAGTAATTTAATAAATGTATGAACAATGTGGTCACTAAGATAAATATGGGGTTGTTTCCAAATAATTGCACTAATTATTTGGCACTCCATTTAATATTGTTAGTTAAATTAAATGACGATGCTATTGCATAATTGGACATGTAATCATGATTGTGCATTGCACCTTGTCTTCGTGTGATTTATTTGCTCTTCTATGATTGTTTGGGTATCGATAGATTCTGGAGTGGAGGTTAACCCTACCTACCCCGACGAGCCGTACTACACGCCTCGGCAGCAAGGCAAGAGATAACCTAATCTTCTTGGCATCTAGCATCCTATTGCTTTCATAAACTTATTTTATCCACTATAATATTGCATCTGATTCAAATGATAATTTTGGTCAATGCTAGATTATCCTATGTATGCATGTCTTCCCCCGAACCAATACATGTATCCCTACCTATGAACCCTAGGTTTGATGTGTTGGCCGGAGACAAGAATATAACTGTTGTATGTATATGCTTAGCCATGCTTAGTCGAATGCTAGTTATGTCCGTTGATTAAATTCCATAATGCTGATGTTGATGGAATGATTCGGGCATGGTGGTTACTTGTGGCGCTTAATTAAATTGCTAAGAAGGCTTGGATGAGTTGCCATCGGGGATGGAGTTTTGTCTCATTCTTGCCCCTAGGTGCGAGTTCTTTACCTCTTGAACCAAGACGAGCGTGCTTCCATTGGTGGGAGTATGGGCTCCTTACTAACTGAATAACTTGTGCAGGCGTATCCAAGGGTCCTCTAGTTTGCTATTTCCATTTGCGTGTGAGTGTGTGGGTGGAAAAAGGAATGATGAGGATGATGGTGTTTAGGACGTGGCGGTGGGGCAGGGGCTAAAATAGGCTGGGTAAACTTGCCCTGTCGCCACAGATGACTCTTGGATAGTCTCATGCGAGGTAAAGGTTTAACCGCGCCCACTCGCCGGCCTTCCTCGGAAGAGGGCCAACTAGGTGAGCCGGACGGTATCAATGGGTAAATTAGTACACCCCTGCAGGGTTAATTCTTTTCGAAAAGCCGTGTCCGCGGTTATGGACGACTTGGGAAGAGACGATAAGATCATAGAGAACATTAACCTAATTAATTTGGCAGCTAGAGGTTGCATAATCAATGTGTGGTAAAGGTTCATTTTCTCGAGGGTGATTCGAGGGAGTGCCTTGGTGGAGATGAGATGTTGTTGGTTACAAATGGTTCGATGAGAACCAAAGATGAAAAGTTTACTCTCTTATCCCCTTTCGAAAAACAATCTGAGTAGACGATGCCATTGAGTCACTTATGTCTTTTATAAAGGAAACTTATCTTTATGCAAAATAAATACATATACAGCTTTAGAGCCTCCATCAGCATTGGGCCTATATCGCCCTACTAAACTTGCGAGTACGTTGTACTTAGTCTCTCTTTGCTGCCTTTATAATTTTTTTTAGAGGAGGACAACACCGAGCACACAGGTGGTTTCTTCCTGGACATCGACGAATAGTTCGGGGTTCCCAGGTGGCAGCTTGGGACCGTGGAACAAGCTGGCTGGGATTGTTTATGTGTAGGCCTCTTAGGCCATATATTTGGATCTTGTTGTACTAGACAACACTACTTCGCTTCCGCATGATGTACTGATGGGTCTGTGACCCCTTTTGTGTGTAATATTTGTATCTTTCTCATATATGAGTTGCTTATGCTTTTGTGTCATAGAGTCTGTGATGTGCCAGTTGTTCCACAAGTCTTGATCTCTGTTATATACATTGATAGCTATGCTAGTGTTTATGGCACGACCGACGTGTTTCGTGGGAGCGGTAATTCCATGCCCTTCGGTGGTGTAGCATAGCCTGTGGGTTACATAGCCTCTCTGTATAATTCCGGGGTCGGGGCGCTACACGGTTACTGCCGAAATTTCCGCAAGAGATCCCACTAACGAACAGTTGCCATAGAGGATCCCCACGACAAAGCCGAGGCGCTCTGCCTCAAATCCCGGGAGGAGCCTCCAGTCGGGCAGAACGTGGGAACGTGGCTAACGTAGGCCACAAGCCGAACCCTCTAGCAACACTACCAAGGTCTTCAGTTCCGGCTACGAGCACCCGGGCAAGCCATATTCAAGATCTCCAAACGAGCCGGCTACTCCAAGCCGAACTCTTCATCTTCAACAACGCACAACAAAAATCGGGGAAGCTGGCGAAGCCTTCCCAGCAAGCAGACAAGACTCCACGAGCTCGGGGGCTAGTGTCGGGGAGATGAACCCCGGATACCCTAAAGACGCTCATTTCTTCAAACTCCTCAAGCCAGCTGTCGTGGGGTTACTCTTTGACTACCCCACGGTGGTGATACCTGGGTCACGCCAAGTCCATCAACCCTATGGAGAGGGCTCAAGGAAGGCCCAAGGAGGACGACGTGCGGCCCAAGATAGTCCACGTTAGGTCATCAGCTTCGTTCATCCTGTAAGTGCCATCGGCACCGTTCACCCGAGACCTAGCCTACCATATAAAGGCTAGGAGGGTCCCTCGTCTAGGGTAACGCCAACGCATACGCTCACGCTCATAGCCGCCACAAACCCTAGCGAGATTGCCATCTCGCCATTGTAGCCACACTCAACATCAATACCAGACAAGCAGGAAGTAGGGTTTTATCCTCCGGGAGCCTGAACCTGGGTAAACGCCTTGCCTGTTAGCCGTCGTGATCACCAGCGCTCATCTCTCTCCCCCTCAATCAACCCGGGGTACTCGACCCAGGGATTTGCCGAGTCCCAGCCTCGTCAATTGGCGCCGTCTGTGGGAAAGAACGAGCGCTGGAAGCATGGTTGCACCGGCCCCATCAACCTTGAAGATCAACGCCTGCACCAGGGAGCCAATCCGCTTCGGCTCCCTCGAGTACGTCAGCCACCCGCCGGCTCATCGCTCGGTGTACGCTGAACTGCGTGAAGGTATGTGGATCACCTTTGGTACCATGCGCTACCTCATAAAAAGCTACGGAACACTCCGGTCTACGGTGGCCGCGCTACGCGTGGTGGAATCACCCGCATCTGCCTCGACTACGTCAACCACGCCTTCACCCGCCGTGGAGATCGCATCTGCTGCGAATGCAGCGATCACATCTTCGACTACCGCGAAGATCGCATCTGCCACGACTACAACGACCACGTCATCACCTGCCATGATCGCATCTACCGCGACTGCGGCGGTCGCATCTTCGACTGCCGTGAAGATCGCGCTCGCCTCGACTACACCAACTGCCTCCATGGCAGAGATCGCGCCCAACGCGACCACGACACCCGCATCTCCGGCTGCCAAGGAAATCGCATCGGCTGCGACCCCTGCGCGGATCAAGTCTACTTCGACTACCTTGATCGCGTCGCGGGCAAGGCCAAGATCTACATCGACTCCGACTACGTCAGCCATGCCTTCGCGCCGCGAGATCGCCCGCAAGCCAATCGCACCCGCGTCAACGACAGCGACTCCATTTCTCGCGTCCGCGGTGAAGGTCGCGAAACTCTACGGAAAGAGCCTCAATGGCGACTGTGGTACCCACCACGTTGCAGCCATTTTCGACTCCGAGCACGGCTCGGATGAAGGAAGCAGCAGTGGAAGCATCAGCCCCACTTCCCAGATTTACCCCGCACAAGTCTACATGGCCGGCCCGTTGCGGCCAACGGCGACGAACCCGCATATCCACTGGAGGTAGTCATGCCGGACCAGGTGACGCGACTCACCATCACCCGCGACATGGCAATCAGAGCCCTGAAGCACGTTGAGGAGGGCACGTACCCCCCACCAGACGCACCCCGAGAGGACCTTATGGCGGTCCAGTACCTGCTGCGGAAGGAAGGCGAACGACTCCGCGCAGAGAAGGCTGAGCTACTCCGACGCAAAGAAGAAGCCGACGCGGCGAGTGCCAGGAGGGCCGCTTATTCATTCACTGCTGCCTCGACAGAGGTCTCGCAAGGAGCAAGGCGCCACAGGGCCCGCGTGCCCCGGATGACAGAGGACGAGCGCGCCGGAATCACCCGCAACCTCGAATCGTCATACATGACTGAAGACGCGGACGGGATACCTGTCCCCAAAACACCCGGAGCTTCTCTCATGGCAGTCGAAACATACCTGCGACTGACGCAGCCGCCTGAGGGTGACGCCCGTGCTCTCCTCCACAAGCAACAGATCATGTCCATCAAGGCAGTTGAAGAAGCTCTGGCAAACAAGGCGCCAACAGAAAGGGCGCAAGAAAATCGGGGTCGCCGTGACCGCGAACCCGCAACACCCGCAGGCCCAGCTCCAAGACAACCGCGACAACCGCAGCCAGGCGAAGACCTCCGCGACGTCATCACACAGAGGACGGTAGACCGCAACCGCACCCAGCGGACGGTCAGCACACCCAATGCTGACGACCGCGACGATAGCGACTTCGAGCCACACGGCGCCGCATGCTTCAGCTTCAACATCCGCGACACAAGAATGCCTAAGGGCTTCAAGCTCACGGCAGAAGCGGTCAAGTACGACGGAAAGCAGGACCCGAGAGACTGGCTGGAGGACTACCTCATAGCCTGCAATTGCCAGGGCGGTACTTCGACTACAGCCATGCAGTACATCCAGCTGATGCTCACAGGATCTGCACGCGGGTGGCTCAACACTCAACCCAAGGATGCCTTCAGCACGTGGGATGAGTTCGCGGATGCCTTCATTAAAAGCTTCCTGGGGACTTACTCAAGGCCGACAACTTTCGTCGAGCTCCAAGCATGCAAGCAAGGACGAGACGAGCCAGCTCCGGTCGTACATCCAGCGATGGACCCTGCTCCGCAACACCATGGAAGCCACCTCGGAAGACCGAGTGATGGATGCCTTCATGCACGACGTCTACCGCCGCGACCTCCGCGAGTAATTTGGTAGGCTCCGGCCGAGAAACATGATTGATCTCATGAAGATAGCTAACCAGTGGGCAGACGGAGAGGACTCGGTCCGTGATACTTCACGTTACTCCCCAAAAGAAGAGGCCGGACCAAGCAACTGGCGGGAAGGACGCCAGAAGAAGAAGCCGCGTTACCATGGCAATGACTCAATAGAGTTAGTAGCGGCGGGATTCGAAACCCCGCGCGAGGATGAAGCATGCGACAACAATCTCCAGTACAGTCAAAGGCAGTACAGTCAAAGCGGCGACGACCAGAGTCGCCAATACAGCCAAGGGCAATTCAACCGAAGCGGTGGCAGCACCTACCGTGGCGACGGGAGCCGCAAACGAGAATGGCAGAGGCGCACGCTGACTCCGGAGGAAGAGCTGGAGCAACCCTGCAAGCACCATATGTTCAGGAACCCGAAAACGGGCAAGTGGGGATCCCGCCACCTGTTGAAGGACTGCAAAAAGGCACGCAGGATATACCAGGCAATGCAGAAGATAGTCGCTCTGCAAGCCACGCAGTTGACTCTCCAGGCAGCACCCGTAGCGCAGCCAGTCGCACAGCTGGCTCTCCAAGCAGCACCCGCACCCGCACCTGTAGTCGCTAATCCAGCACAGGCAGCGGGAGCTTTCCATCAGCAGCAGCAGCCGCAACAAGAGGCCCCTGACGCATATCCAGCGGCACGCGGACAGCTCAACATGATACAGAAGGGGCGCCCTTCAAACAGGACCCAGAAGATCATCACCTGCCAAGTCTACCAGGCTGTCACCTGTCCACCTGTAGTACCTGAATACTTGAGGGTCAGAGACACCAATCACGTTCTCCAGAGCAGATCATCCGCCTGCGGTACCACGACCCGGGCACGCCGCTCTGGTAGTCGAAGCTCTGATCGGGGATTACACCTTGAAAAAGGTGTTCATGAACGGAGGCAGCGGCATCAACATTATCTTCGCCGACACCCTCAGAAGGATGAACAGGCCAACAACAAACTTGAAAACATCAGAGACCACCTTCAATGGCATAGTACCAGGGCAAGCAGTCACGCCCATGGGAACAATCACACTCGACGTCATCTTCGGCACACCCGACAACTTCCAGAGGGAGGCGATCGACTTCGAGGTAGTCGATTGGAAGTCGCAATACCATGCTATACTCGGGCGCCCAACCTTTGCCAGATTCATGGCGATACCTCACTACGCCTACCTTATGCTCAAGATGCCTGGACCCAAGGGCGTCATCACGGTGCACGGTGACTTCGACCGCTCCAACAGCTGCGACCGCGAGTTCAGCCAGATCTCTGAGTTCTTCGGAATGGAGGAGCACCTTGCGGTAATGGCAGTCGACAACGACAAAACCATCTTCCCGCCACGCAAGAAACCAGCCAAGGACTCTGCCTTCAACACGACCGACGACACAAGAACCCATCAAGTCCACCCGACGGACGCTAGTAAGATAGTCAAGGTGTCGTCAAGCCTGCCTATCGCATAGGAAGGCGCGATCATCGAGTTTCTACGTGAGAACTGGGAGATCTTCGCCTGGCAACCCTCTGACATGCCAGGCATACCCAGGGAACTCGCCGAGCACTCCTTACGCGTCCACAAGGACGCCAGACCCGTCAAGCAGACCATGCGACGCTTTTCGGGTCCCAAACGAGACGCCATCAGCAAGGAGATCGACCGGCTGCTCCACGCCGGATTCATCCGAGAGATCAAGGACTCGGACTGGGTAGCGAACCCGGTCCTGGTGGAGAAGAAGAAGACGAAGAAACTCCGCATGTGCGTCGACTTCACCGCCATTAACAAGTGCTGCCCCAAGGACCACTTCAGGCTGCGCGCGCCTATCCTTCCTGGACGCCTACTCCGGGTACCAGCAGATCAGGATGAAAGTCGAAGATGAAGAGAAAACTGCATTTATCACATCCCATGGTGTGTTCTGCTACCAAATGATGCCCTTCGGGTTGAAGAACGCTGGAGCCACATACCAACGCACGATGCAAGCCTGCCTGAAGGAGCTAATAGGACAGATCGTCCAAGTCTATGTCGACGACATAGTCGTCACAACTCAAACGGAGGACAGTTTAATTGATGACCTCCGAAAAGTCTTCGCCACACTCAACGAGTATCAGATCAAGCTGAACCCGGACAAGTGTGTTTTCGGCGTGCCAGCCGGAGAACTGCTCGGGTACCTCGTCTCTGCAAGAGGAATTGAAGCCAACCCTGAGAAGGTGCAAAACATACTCGCAATGCCTAGCACCGACCAAGCTTCATGAAGTGCAACGCCTAGCCGGTCGAGTCGCAGCTCTCAGCCGGTTCATTAGTAAGTTGGGAGAAAAGGCCCTGCCTTTCTACCAACTGATGAAAAAGACGGATAAATTCGAGTGGACAGAGGAAGCGCAAGACGCGTTCGACAAGCTCAAGAAAACCCTCACGACTCCTCCAGTACTGGTGGCGCCACTGGAGAACGAGCCGATGTACCTCTATGTGTCGGCCACAAACAGAGTGGTCAGCACGGTACTCGTAGTCGAACGAGAAGAAGAAGGGCACAGTCACCCTGTTCAGCGGCCCGTCTACTTCCTCAGCGAGGTGCTAACCTTGTCCAAGCAGCGGTACCCGCACTACCAGAAGCTAGCCTACGGAGTCTTCATGACATCAAGTAAGGTCGTCCACTACTTCTCCGAGCACTCCATCACGGTGGTAAGCTCCTCCGGGCTCTCCGACATCCTCACCAACCAAGCCGCGACAGGACGAGTCGCCAAGTGGGTTGTTGAGTTGGGACCCTGGGGGCTGAAGTATGCGCACCCGAAGGCAATCAAGGCCCAAGTTCTTCCAGAATTCACCACAGAGTGGATAGAGGCCCAGCTGCCAGATTCCCGATACCGATTTTTACAGACTGAGTTAAGGGACACTTACATGCTCCAGCAACCCAGCGTCCACCGGGGTCGCATCAGCAGTTTTCTCTGGCACGGAGGAGGTCGAAGCTTTCAAGGTCAAAGCGTCACCCGCCTGCGGCTCTTCTTCGGCCGTCTTCGCACTCTGCTCGACCACGGGAGCAGAAGTGTGCTCCATTTCTGGAGGCGAAGAACCAACAGCGCCAGTACGGTCGCTGCGACAAGATAACTCAATTCAAGGACTCGCAAAGTCAAAAAGTGCACTCGACAAAACAAGGCGATGGTTGCAAGTCTAACCTGGTGACATCCTGATCATCTTCGCTGCCCAGGGAAACGGAGGGCATCCTTGTGAATCCAGTTGGCGGTGCAGAGCTGAGGGGAGGCACGACCGAAGGCTCCGACGGGTTGCTCGTGTGCCTAGCACCCGAGGATGACTCGCTCGCCTCGTCCACGTTCTCCACCTCCACCTGCTTTGCGGGTGACGAAGCCGAAGCAGACTCACCACTCTTTCGCTTCTGCCGCTTCAGCAGCGGCTCCTCATCCTCATCATCCTCCTCCAAGGTTTCACTCCGAGAGGTGGCGGAGGGAACTTCTTCGTCATCAACCTCTTCATCCTCAGGGAACTCTGCCTCTTCATGAGGTCCATTCTCCATCAACGGAGGAAGGCTGACAAAGCTGGAACGACCCTGTCAAAAAATTCGGGTCAGACAAAAGAAGATTTCGACAGAACATACAAGACAGAAGCAAACAAAAGGAAGCTTACCTCAGGCACAGGGTTGTTCGGCCCATACGGCTGGGCCGGGCACTTGACATTGCACGGATCGGCGGCTCGGAGACTGGTGATGCTCCTCACCTTCGACTCAACTTCGGCATCGTCGAGTTCATTGTCGTGCTCAAGCGCCCACATCGGGTGGACGCGAGCGCGGAGCGGCTGCACCCGAAGCCTGAATAAGGTGGCAATGAGATGCACCCCACCTGTCTCGCGCCCAAGGCTCGTCAGCAGGCTACGGAGAAGCGCCAGCAAGGGTTGAGTCGCCTCCCTGTCCTCCTTCGACAGCGGGTGCGCCCATGCCTTCGTCTTCCGCAACTCGCGATCGGCCGCGAAGGCAGGAAACCCCTCATGGTCGCACCTGATGTAGAACCACTTCTTCCGCCAGCCCTGGACGGAGTCGGATTTCTTCATCTGAAAGAAGGTGGTGTCGCCACGCACCTGGATGCCAAAGCCGCCCACCGGGTACACTTGCCCGCTCTTCCCCACGTTCCTTCTGATGAGGAACAGCGACTTCCACAGCAGCCAGTGGGGTGCGATCCCCAAGAAGCACTCGCAGAGCACGATAAAGCTCGCGATGCTCAAGACGCTATTGGGAGTCAGATCGTGGATCTGAATCCCATAAGCATACAGGAGCCCACGAACGAAATCGTGGAGGGGGAACCCAAAACCCCGCGGAAGAAAATCCACGAAGCACATGCGTTCCCCCTCGCAAGGGGCAGGAAATACCTCCTTCCCTGGAGCGTGCACCGTCGCCTGGTCCGCCGGTGGTAGCAGTCCCTGCGCGCGGAGGGCCTCGAGATCGGCCTTCTTCACTGACGACTTCGTCCAATTGCCGTCGGGCTTCTTCATCACGCTAGCCTCGGCGGCGGCGGCGGCGGTGGCGGCGGCGGCGGCGGCGACGGCGCCGACGGCAGACTTCCCCCTCTTCATCGTGACCTTGCTCATGGAGGGTGGAGAAGAATCTGACAGAGGAGCAGCAATGGAGGAGAGAGCAGTGGAGACGACGGCGAAATGGGGATGGGATGAACTGTTCCCCACCGCGGTGAAAAATATATACCGCGGGGTCAGTTTATCCTGGCCGTTCCCCACGACACCGCTCTCCACAACCTCATCTGGCCGTCCACGTGTCGCGCAGAGATAGCAACCGTCGCCAGCCACGCCTCCCACTACGCGCGGGAATCGAGGCGCCATCATCACGCCGCGAAAATTTTGCGTCCAACGGTCAGATCAGTCAATACTGACACTGGGACCACCCTGTCACGTCCCATCGGACGCAGAGTGCGCCGAAAACGTCAGCGCTGACGTCACCTGCGGAGGCGTAGCAAGTAAGCCAATGGGCTGATGGAGCACCCGGACAGTTCATTCGAGTGCAACAAAGATACAGTAAGCGCTAAGAGCTGAGTAGACTCGACAAGTCCATTCGAGTGCAAAAGAAATACAGTAACCTCCGCGAGCTGAGCAAAACTTAAGCAGTAAGCCAAACCGGCCGAGTACAAAGTAAGTCACGCAAAGCAAGTTGCGACTCCATCAATTCGGGTCCCTTCTTCCCTCCCATCGGGAGCGGGCTTTTTTACTGAAGAAAAATTGAGTTTAATCTCAATTGCAAGCAATTCAGCTTAATCTCGGGGGCTACTCCCATCGGGAGCGCTGTTCGCGCTCCCGAATGACTCAGAACAATCGCAGTCGAAAAATCACCGACCAAAGCAATACTAGCAGTTTTTACCCTGCAGTCGATGTTTCGACTAAGGAATCCTCCATAAGCCCTGAACGGCCGGAGTCGACCAATTTTATTTGTTCCTTTCAGGAACCTGGTGGCGTGCCCAGAAGGAAGGAGTCCTTTACCCGACTCTACGATTCGACTAAGCACTCGGGGGCTACTATCGTGGGGTTACTCTTTGACTACCCCACGGTGGTGATACCTGGGTCACGCCAAGTCCATCAACCTATGGCGAGGGCTCAAGGAAGGCCCAAGGAGGACGACGTGCGGCCCAAGATAGTCCACGTTAGGTCATCAGCTTCGTTCATCCTGTAAGTGCCATCGGCACCGTTCACCCGAGACCTAGCCTACCATATAAAGGCTAGGAGGGTCCCTCGTCTAGGGTAACGCCAACGCATACGCTCCCGCTCATAGCCGCCACAAACCCTAGCGAGATTGCCATCTCGCCATTGTAGCCACACTCAACATCAATACCAGACAAGCTGGAAGTAGGGTTTTATCCTCCGGGAGCCTGAACCTGGGTAAACGCCTTGCCTGTTAGCCGTCGTGATCACCAGCGCTCATCTCTCTCCTCCTCAATCAACCCGGGGTACTCGACCCAGGGATTTGCCGAGTCCCAGCCTCGTCACCAGCCAGATCAGGCCGGCTGCAACGCGCCGGCTGCATCATGCCGGCAGCGATCGTCCGACTGCACCTATCCGGATGCATCCGTCCCGCTGGACCGAAGCCGGATCCACCAACAGACAGTTCCGTACCAGTGGGCCAGCCCCGCGTAACCGTCGCCTGTGAACAGTACTTCCTGTCGGGCGTTTCCTGTACAATATCATGACAATTAGCTCCTGCCGGACCAGAGAGCAGCTGATGTCATAGGGATAGCCAAGTAATTTCCTTGTAACCCAAAACCCTAGCCCGTCGCCTATATAAGGCGGACTAGAGCCCCCTGCGCGGGGAGAGTTCCACAAGTTCCAGGGACGGATCCTAGGACGTCGATCATCATCTTCCAGCCCCAGTCGGCTAGAACCTCCAGCCGGCTACCACCCGAAACAGCTCTAGGAGCATCTTGTAGCCCGAACTCTGTGATCAAGTAATAGAAATCAGAAGAGCAGGACGTAGGGGTGTTACCTCCACAAGAGGGCCCCGAACCTGGGTACATCGCGTGTCTTTGCGTGCTTGTTACCCAATCCTGAGCGAACACCATCGTTGCCTTGCCCCACAATCTTCCCCATCTCCGATGGGTATGCCGTGCTATCCACCACGAAACCACTTGGTAGCTGGTCGACGAATAACGCCGCACTGAGGCAGTTTATCCTTCAGAAGTGGAAGAAAATCCATTGGAGAAACATCTCCGAGGTGCAAAGAGGCCCCCTTGGCCAAGGATAGCGGCGACGCAAACTCGCTATCGTTGAGGAGCTTTGCTGCAGAAAGCTTCACCGCAGACCCCTGAGACACCAGCTCCGGTCATCTCTCTCCTCCGTCCGCCACCACAGCGACCGGGAATGGCAGCAACATGTAGCCAATAAATCCTGCCATCTAGCCTCTCCCTATCCACCATCATCTCCGACCGCCAGAGTATGAGCGGAGCACAGCGCACCAGCACAAGCCCCCCTAAGCTGTTTGACTGCTCCGACGACCATCTCAGGAGATTGACACCCCCTCTCCCCTTCTCGCTCTGGTCGGCGAGGCCACCGGAGGAGAGGGGCCGGGAGCAGCCTGGAGACCCTCAGAAGAGGGGGAGGAGAGAGAGAGTGACAGGGGGATGAGAGCCTCGCACCACCAGGTGATGTCATTCAGTTTCTTCTATGAAGAAGAAGTATGGAATCACCTAGGGAGTCCTCACGTTACCTTATTTGATAATCAATACCTACACGGATACAACACAACATAGGACACAATGATCCGATATGATGGTAGTATCCGAAATTCCTTGGGAGATGTCATTTAGTTCTTCCACAAAGAAGAAGCATGGCATCTCCCAAGAAATTTGGCAGTACTTGTATTTCACCATGTTGTCCTACATTGTGTTGCATCTCTCAAGACGAAGAAACACTAGCTAGCGTAACACCACTTCTTCTACGAAGAAGAAGCATGGAATTACCTAGGGAGTACTCACATTACCTGTATTTGATAATTAACACCTAGAATGATACAACATAACATAGGACATAGTGATCCAATACGATGGCACTGTCCGAAATTCCTTGGGAGATCTCACTTAGTTCTTCCACGAAGAAGAAGCATGGCATCTCCCAAGAAATTTTGTCAGTACCTTGTATTTCACCATGTTGTCCTACATTGTGTTGCATCTCTCAAGACGAAGAAACACTAGCTCACGTGACACCACATATGAACGAGGGCTTATATACTGGGTAATGATGACTGAAAATGTTGGAAAACCCCATTGGATGTGGTAGGAGGAAAAGGGCACGAGTGAGAGAGGGCGAGAAAGAGGGACGGTGAAAAAGAGAGTGAAGGCGGGAAAGAGAGCCATAGTTAGAGAGCGATGGCGGGAGAAAAATGGCAGAAAAAGAGAAGGAAGAAATAAAAGGAAAGAAAAAAAGTAAAAAAAAGGCTTTGACGAGGAAAACAAGGAATGAAAAAAAAAATAACATTGGTGGAAATTGACGCCAAAAAATCTTAATTTGTTGTCGAGTGTCCCAGAACGAACACTAGGCGAAGACAAGCCATTTCCGTCAGCCGCAACGGACGGGGACACTTGTCCAACATCTTTGCAAAGTGTAAATCTCTAATGAATGTTCCGGGCCGTCTTTATCGAACGGGTGAATTAGAGAATAGACAGAGATCCGTTGGCATTTCAGCCTTTCTTCTCCTTTCAGGGCCTATCCGAAAGAGAATCCAGTATCTCTTGGTCCTGAATATCAGAATACGACGAAAGGACCGGACCCCGTGGATATCTTTGTAAATTTTTGCTGAGTGTTTCTTTGTTGTGTTGCCAAGTGGTTATCTTTGTCGAGTGTATTTTAGATGGCTCTCGGGCATATAGCCTCTTTGCCGAATGTTCGACAAATAGTGCCAGGCAAAAGGCCGATTTCCCGTAGTGCCGTCCCAATCTTGGTGATTGCGCATGTAGTTTGACTTGGCCCTAGGCTGGTGATGTGTTGAGCCTCGATAAATTAATCTGAAATTGTAGTCTACCTTCTGTCTTGAAGCCACAGTTAAGAAAATCCTATAACGCTGTTACTGACAGACCGCAACAGTCAGTTCCCTGCCAGTACGCCAAAAAAAAGGAAAGTCTCATAATACATGGCAGGAGCCTGACGGAAGGTGACAGTTCAACCATTTTATTTTGTATACTTGGAACAGTTCATCATTAATTTATCGCACGTCTATCATTCTCCAGCCAGCCTAAAACCCTTCTTCTCCATTTGCAGTTTCCACACGTTCTACTCCTATCTATCCCTCATCCCCATTTAAGCCCGTGTCATTCCATTCTATCCCATCGTACATTGTTTTTCTCGTCTCCACCGATATTACTCAATCGTCGCAGCGACTACTGCCGCCGGCAGGTTTTGAGTACCCATAGTCATCGCCCTCTGGGTCGCACGCCGCCGTATATCATACGGGGCCGCCGGAGATCGGAGATCCGGAGGTTTTCATCTCACTTCCTTGCCCGGTGAGTACGAATTGTTTCTCTCTGTGCTGAATTTGACATTCCCGTGCATGGTAGGCTATATCTGTTATCATGATGTTAATCCCCGAGTTTAGCTTTCTTGCGATCCAAATGGCCGGTGATGCGGTAAGGATCGATTGTTTCGTTTTCCTGTCTTTCTGGAAGCCCAATATATCATTGATTGGATCAATTTGTCGGTGTTTGTTCGCGGAGGGGAGAGAAGAGATAGCAGTTCGTAGTGGTCGTCTGATGAACGTGATTTCAGAAGGAAAACGAGAGTTCAAAGACGTGCTTGCCATAGCAAAAGGAATCATCTTCTAGATGTGTTTATCCAAGTATTTGGATTGACATCCATTGGATCTAGGATAATTCGATTGTTCTGCTGCAATGATTTTTTTTCGAAGTATGTTTAGCTATATTTTAGCAACTACATTTAAAAAATCAGTACACGCGATATATATACGGCTCAACACGGCTGTTCAAACTAGCTATAACCGTCATACCCGGTCTCTAGTCTGCTTCACAGAATATAATATCAGGCTGGCATGCCATTTTACTGAATCATAGCTTAGTCTAGCCAACTCATTGATAACGATATTAGATGGCCATGTCCAATGTTTCAGCTTATACTTCAGTTTTTCTTTTCGGAAGAAGATTTTTTTCTTCTTCTAAAAGGGGCTTCCAAGAAGATAATGGAGTAGCAGTTTGCGAAAATGGGTTACGACTCTGAACAGCTTTTCCTGACTAGTGTTCTGATCATTTAAAAATCAAGCGACTATAGAGCGGAATAATACAGAGTTTCAGACATTTTATATATTAGAGAAAAATTAAGAACACGAGAATCAGTCACGAAACTATTATTGGTCTGTTGTTCCATCGGCATGATTATATCCATTTCCCTCCATTCTTGTCTCATACGTTCAAACACTGGCCTTCTTTTTATTGCAAGGCGACATCGATCCACTAGTACGTACGTCGGTGGCAATGGCGTCGTCCCGTCCGTACCGGTTCCCCGCTCTATCCGAGGAAGAGCCCGCGCGACGAACCAGCACTAGGCAGTCGTGCGGGACGTGCGGCGCTGCTGCGTTGGCGAGCTGCGTGGCGCTGTGCTGCTGCCCGTGCGCCGTGGTGAGCTGCTTCACGCTGGCGCTCGTCAAGGCCCCTTACGTGGCCGGCCGGCGGTGGGTCAGGCTCGTCAAGACGCGGCGGCTCAGGGGCGCGCTGCGGAAGACGAACCGCGTCCGGAGCCTCGACGACCAGCCGGACAATGTGGAGGGGCTCGGTCGCGGCCAGTGCGACGGCACCGAGGTTTCGAGCAAGGACAAGGAGTACTGGGGCGAGCTCGGCCGGGCTGCCGCCTTGGGGTGGTGGGGCAGCACGAACGGTTCGACTCTGCAGGCCGGGGAGGGGAGGATGAGGGTGAGCGTGACGGAGAAGGCGTGGATTGAGATGTACGAGGTCGGGCACTGGGGGTTTGGCCGGCTGTCCTTCTCCGTGGCCGAAGACGCCGCAGCTACGCCGGTGGTCAGTGATGATCCCGAGGAGGATGGCAGTGCGCGTGTTCATACTGCAGCGTGACCGAGTTTGTGCGGTTTGCCCCCGTTTGGGGTTTGTAGTTCCGTCAGTTGCCAAAACAAAAAACAAAAAAAATTGCATACAGACTTTGCTGCAGTGGAGTACTCGACGATGTGAGATTGTGTGTGGTTTGAGGGATTAAATGGACAACTAGCATCTTGGTGATCGACGGGCTGCCAGGTTTAATGCACTATTAGAGCATGTACAAGTGTACAACCCCAGAGAAGTTAGGGCCTTTTGTCTAAGACTATTTTGACGTTTTAAACTTTAACTTATACTCCGTATAAGGCAAAAAAAAACCTAAATAAGTGATTTTGGTTTTTGGAATCCTGATTTTGGCCTTTCAAAGTTTTGGTTTCCAAAAGTCAAAAGCTAAAAGCACGTATTTAGATGATTTTTAGATTATAAGGCAAAGACTAAACAGTCAAAACAAGCCCAAACAGAGAGTGAATAAAAAGAACATGGTTGCATTTGCACCTACTTTTGAAAAAAATCATTTAAAACACTTTTAAAAAATGTCAAAAAAATCTGGAAAAAAAATACATGCATAAACATGTGCATGACATAAATTTTAGTGAAAAGTTTACCTTTTAGTTTTTCTCCACAAAAAAGAGAAATTTTTATGACATACATATGACAGATTTTAATTTTTTTCACATAGGTCAAGTAAAAAGTCGTTTCTCCGCGAAATTTTCGGCTCACACATAGAAACTACAACATGTACGCTTGCAATTTTTTTTCAGAAATTTTGAACATTGCGAAAATGCATCTTCGAACCGGGTGCAAATGCCCCCACGTCCACCTTTGCATTTCCCAAACAAATAGGGCATAAATAGGCGCTTAAGAGAAAAAAAAATCAGAAATTCTGGTTATCTGCTAAGCGCGGTACCTAGCAACGTTGAGAGCTTAATTGGTTGCTACAATGATTAAAAAAAAGGTAAAATACATCGATGTCTACGTTACATATCGACCCGACTCACTTTAGTCATCGTACTTCAAAAATACCATTTTACGATGGAGCAATATCTACGGTCACCGATGAACGGTCGAGTGTCGTATTTGCCAATGTGGCATCTTTTAGACCCTGGTGTGAGACCAAGTAGGGTGTCGGTAAGGTCTTTTTTGCAAACTTTACTAGCATAGGTCTATGCCTCCCCACAACCAATTCATCCCGAGCCAGGTGTGCCAGCGAGCAGGTTCCGGCATGGAGCGCGTAGAGCAGAGAAGCTAGCAGGGGCCACGCTGGTGACCGGGAAGGCTGCAGGAGGCAGGGAGGCGTGTGATGCAGCACGAGGACGCCCGGGGACCATTCTGACAACGCGCACTAGTGTCCGTTGGGGTTCGATGGTCCATCTCCTCTGCCTCCCTCCTCCACCGCACTTCCCATGCGCCTTTCGATGCCAACTGCTACTGCTGCATGGCGAGCTGCTCCTCCTCACCGCGACCGTCCTAGCTCCTTGTGGTCAATCTACAAGAATGACTACAAGACCAAAATGGTGGGATAATCAAATGTCAGCAACCTCCACCCACAAACCCCAAACGACACGCAAACCCTAACCACAATAGAACTAAGACCATAATATACATCTACAAGACCACAATGGCGGGATAAAATGCACTTACAACGGGCGGTGGAGGTGGAGTCCGTGTCGCCAGCATGGAAGAAGAAGGCCATAGGCCAACCCGTCGGGGATGAAAATCCTCGTAATATAAGGTACGGGCAAGGGCTCCATCAAACTCTCCGGCTACACAGGACAAGCTACAGGATCCGCCGTCACAGCCGCCAATGTCACTGCTGAAGCTCCGAGAAGACATGAAACAAATGGGAGGGAGGGGGACTTGAGAATCTTCTCCAAATCCGCCCGCTTTAGCCCGCTTGTGGTAACGCCGATCATCCATTATTTGTGCGCAAAATTGGCAGTGAAGTGACGATTTGGGCAGCGCGAGGTGGAGGTCTGCCGGTCATCGAGACCATTGACAGGCGAAAAGGTGAGAAATGGGGTTTTCTGAGATATTGGTCAGGGGAGTGAGAGTGGGGAGTTAACTCGACAGGTCTCGACTCCCTCTCTTCACAACGCGTGGAAGTTAGAGGCACGAGGCGCCTGCCAGCGCCTAGCTCTAGAAAACGGCTGATTCGGCCATTTCCAACGGCTAACTTTTAACATGTTTGTTTTATTAAAGTTCGTACGTTGTAGAATTTCTTGTGTCCCAATCCACCAAACATGCCCATTTTGCACCCAACGGATTTGTATGAAGGTCGCCCAACCTACCAAGCACGCCCTATGCAACTCCGCCCTTGCACGCAGCCCTGATTCCGGTCCCGTCCTTGATCTCCAGAACGAGGGCCTCGGGATGGTCCTGCCGTGATCGTTGCTCGGTGACGCCCCGAGACGAGAAGGCGAGGGTAGAGGAAGCCCTTGGAAGCTGGTAGCTGGGCGCATCGGTGCGGCCCGTTTGAGCCGTTACATTCGATCTGATAACGGAAAATTGGCTTTGCTTTCCTAGAAGTCAATTTTCAATCACTTGAGGGAAAATAACAGAAGAAACTCGACCCAAACTTTATCGATGTGCAAACAACCTACAAGATCACACTACCACCACTAGTAGAAAACAGGGCAACAATACCGGTTGTGTAGGGCCTTTAGTACCGGTTGTGCAACCGGTACTAAAAGGTCGGCACTAAAGGGGTACCCCTTTAGTACCGGTTCTATATACAACCGGTGCTAAAGGCCCTCCACGTGGGCGAAGCTGCGCGCACGCAGCTAAGGACCTTTAGTACCAGTTGTTTATACCAACCGGTACTAAAGGGGTACCCTTTAGTACCAGGTTCCGGGAATTTTTTAATTTTATTTTCAGTTATATTCTCAATTCTATTCTCTATACTATTCTTAATTCTATTCCTAATTCTAATTTAAAATTTCTTACTTAACTACACACTTAAACTAGTTATACACTTAATCTAGCCACACACTTAAACTAGTTATACACTTAATCTCAGGTCAAAGCATATACTCTGGTCAAACTTCCCATTCGGTCACCCATCCTCCAACTGCTCCAGCCCGAGCACGCTTAACTTTTGAGTTCCTTACAAATTAGCTGTCAAATGAGAAGTTAGAACTTACTGGTAATAGTATACTATCAATCATATTAACCCCTAAGTCATGATGTTACACTTTTTTATTGTTTAATGTTTCAAAATTTATTTAAATAAATACAATGATTATGTACTATATTTTGAATAAATAATAATGATTATGTAATAATATTTTTTAATAAATAACAGTGATTATGTAATATAATTTAATATGAAATAATTCATATCTTTAAATCCGTTATTGTATAAATTTTCAAAATTTATTTGAATAAATACAATGATTGTGTAATATATTTTCTGTATAAATAACAATGATTATGTAATAATATTTTTGAATAAATAACAGTGATTATGTAATAATATTTAATATGGAATAATTCATATCTTTAAATCCGTACATCAAAATTTGAAATGTCTAAATTGATTAGAAAAAAGAGAGGAATTCAACTATGCCATCCTATCAATGATATCTAGGAATTAAAATTGATTAGTTACCTAAATATATACTGTTAGTCTTATCTAAACAGTGCGTGCATAAATTGTATCCCTTATTTGACTGTCATGAAATGTTACTAAGAGCAGGCCAATCATTGATGGTTACAAATAGCAATGCGTGTGGTCTAAATTCCTCTTGTTTATACTCATCACAAACACGTACACCTTGGTCGGACCACAATTGTAAAAGTTTATCAACTAATTGTCTCAGATACATATCAATGTCGTTGCCGGGTTGTAAACTATGTCAGAACTCAAGTTTATCATTTATCCTAGCAACTAGTACACATGAAAGTACTCCATGCCAAAGGATTTAATTTTTTGAGTATTTTTTCACTTTCTTTGACTTTTTTGAAAAAAAGGTCAAAATGGCCGCCGTTAGTATTCATTGTACGGGGTCGAATTATCCAAAACTTTCGACGGTTCTGTGATATAACCACTACTTGTGCACCTTAAAAACATTTTTAAAAAAAATTCAGAGCAAACTATCACACACTTGTAGTTCAAATTTGAATTACTTTCGGAAAATAGGCATAAAGTCGTTTAACTAGGCGAAATTAGCTAGAAACCGAGAAAATTACTAATATTTATGGATTATCCATAAAATATGGTCTACTTTGTGTGATAATTGGATGGGTGCCATTTTGCACCATATTTGTTGTACTTCCTTCACAAAAAATGTCATTTTTGACAATCGAAAAACAAAAAATGATATTTATATAAGTAATTTGAAAAAACTCAGGTCTGCAACATTGTTTGTCGTACCAAGATACAGCTATGTGTCAACTATGGGTATATTTTCACAAACTATGACACGTGGATGACCATAACGAGGCCATTTGACCCGAAACTTATACATGTTTATAGATAATTGACATTTTTGTGAAGAAGTTTTTTGTAAACTATGTCAGAACTCAAGTTTATCATTTATCCTAGCAACTAGTACACATGAAAGTACTCCATGCCAAAGGATTTAATTTTTTGAGTATTTTTTCACTTTCTTTGACTTTTTTGAAAAAAAGGTCAAAATGGCCGCCGTTAGTATTCATTGTACGGGGTCGAATTATCCAAAACTTTCGACGGTTCTGTGATATAACCACTACTTGTGCACCTTAAAAACATTTTTGAAAAAATTTCAGAGCAAACTATCACACACTTGTAGTTCAAATTTGAATTACTTTCGGAAAATAGGCATAAATTTGTTTAAGTAGGCGAAATTAGCTAGAAACAAGAAAATTAGTAATATTTATGGATTATCCATAAAATATGGTCTACTTTGTGTGATAATTCGATGGGTGCCATTTTGCACCATATTTGTTGTACTTGCTTCACAAAAAATGTCATTTTTGACAATTGAAAAACAAAAAATGATATTTATTTAAGTAATTTGAAAAAACTCAGGTCTGCAACAATGTTTGTCGTACCAAGGTACAGCTATGTGTCAACTATGGGCACATTTTCACAAACTATGACACGTGGATGACCATAACGAGGCCATTTGACCCGAAACTTATACATGTTTATAGATAATTGACCTTTTTGTGAAAAAGTTTTTTGTAAACTATGTCAGAACTCAAGTTTATCATTTATCCTAGCAACTAGTACACATGAAAGTACTCCATGCCAAAGCATTTCATTTTTTGAGTATTTTTTCACTTTCTTTGACTTTTTTCAAAAAACGGTCAAAATGGCCGCCGTTAGTATTCATTGTAAGGGGTCGAATTATCCAAAACTTTCGATGGTCCTGTGATATAACCACTACTTGTTCACCTTAAAAACATTTTTTAAAAAATTTCAGAGCAAACTATCACACACTTGTAGTTCAAATTTGAATTACTTTCGGAAAATAGGCATAAAGTCGTTTAACTAGGCGAAATTAGCTAGAAACCGAGAAAATTACTAATATTTATGGATTATCCATAAAATATGGTCTACTTTGTGTGATAATTGGATGGGTGCCATTTTGCACCATATTTGTTGTACTTGCTTCACAAAAAATGTCATTTTTGACAATCGAAAAACAAAAAATGATATTTATATAAGTAATTTGAAAAAACTCAGGTCTGCAACATTGTTTGTCGTACCACGATACAGATATGTGTCAACTATGGGCACATTTTCACAAACTATGACACGTGGATGACCATAACGAGGCCATTTGACCCGAAACTTATACATGTTTATAGATAATTGACCTTTTTGTGAAAAAGTTTTTTGTAAACTATGTCAGAACTCAAGTTTATCATTTATCCTAGCAACTAGTACACATGAAAGTACTCCATGCCAAAGGATTTCATTTTTTGAGTATTTTTTCACTTTCTTTGACTTTTTTGAAAAAAAGGTCAAAATGGCCGCCGTTAGTATTCATTGTAAGGGGTCGAATTATCTAAAACTTTCGACGGTTCTGTGATATAACCACTACTTGTGCACCTTAAAAACATTTTTGAAAAAATTTCAGAGCAAACTATCACACACTTGTAGTTCAAATTTGAATTACTTTCGGAAAATAGGCATAAAGTCGTTTAAGTAGGCGAAATTAGCTAGAAACCGAGAAAATTACTAATATTTGTGGATTATCCATAAAATATGGTCTACTTTGTGTGATAATTGGATGGGTGCCATTTTGCACCATATTTGTTGTGCTTGCTTCACAAAAAATGTCATTTTTGACAATCAAAAAATGTCATTTTTGACAATCAAAAAATGTCACCATATTAGGTCGCTTGGACGGGCCAAAGGCCGGACCAGAACATACATCACAATTAATATCGGCTCAACTGGTGTGGTAATTAAAATAAAATAATTAGTCAAACTAACTACTGAATGGGGAATTACTTTTTTTAATTATAAAATTACTATTTGAGATGGATGCGAAAAATACTTTTTTTTAATTCATGATTAACGGAAGAAGCAAATATAGGGAAACCTTTAGTACCGGTTGTTATTACCAACCGGTACTAAAGGCTACTCTTTAATACCGGTTGGTAATAACAACCGGTACTAAAGGTCTCGCCGTGGGGCCACCAACTGCGGCCGCATGTGCCGCGGGGCCTCCAACCCTTTAGTACCGGTTGGTATTAACAACCGGTACTAAAGGCTCCTTTAGTACCGGTTGTTAATACCAACCGGTACTAAAGGGTTGGAGGCTGTGGCCCCGGCTGGCACACAAATACAACCGGTGCTAATGCCCCCTTTAGTACCGGTTTTTGTGCAACCGGTACTAAAGGGGGCACACCGTTGCCCCCTTTTCTACTAGTGCACTATCTCTAACTGTCTAACATGATCCAACTAGCGCAAACTCAAGGTCTCCGGACTACCACTACTCTCTTTTCCCATCCTTCCAGATACCGGTTTTAACCGCATCAATCAGCATTGGTCCACTCAGGGAAGCTAGTCTAGTTCCTTATACGCGATGGAATGAACAACAAATCAGTAGTATCTGCCGTCCGAAAAAATATTTTACACGAAAATTAAGGCGTACTAACGGATGTGATCACATGTCTCCCTCATTCAAACACACATGGTGGGTTAACCGTTAACAGCCCTGATCACACCCATTCATGCTCTAATTTTCATGCAAAATAACTTCCCGAAAAGTACCTAAGCACTTCCCTACCGCCCCCATTAGCCTTATTCCAACTCAGTGGAACGTGATAGGGTAATAGTCATCGTACGTGCACCTCCTTCTAGAGGACATCATCCTTCCCAACTTCCGTTTGCAGAGCTCGAACCTCTCCGGCCGGTCGCCGACGACGACACTCTGCACGGGCGCCGTTCTGCTCGAGATACCCAGCTGATGCTCCAGCTCGTCCAGCTCCTCACTCCTCTGGATCACACGGTCGTATCAGATGTACCGCCTGCCGGCCGTGTTGTTGGCCATCGCCTCGTACGTCCGGACGTGGGCCTCCGCGACGGTCTCAACGTTCACCGTTGCCAGGACGCCATCGCCGAGCATGGCTCGAGATCCTGTATGCAGACGCATGAAACAAACTAGACGAATAGGCGAGCTTCGCCTCGCCGGCGGCATTTCGTTCCGGCATAGTGTGGCTGGCATGGTAGAATTGTATGCCTTCAACGATTTGTCTTAATGTCACAAGTAGATTCAAACCAGTAGCTCATACTTTTAAGGGTAATAGAGGGGGCATGGAGGCTGGTAGGTGTTGTGTACGAACACGACTTTTAAATCTTATAAAAAGGACACCTCGCTTCAGAGGAAAAATAAACGAGCAATGCATTGTACTATTGTGTCTTAACAAAAATATAGTTCAAAACCTCTTCAAGTGATATAGCGGTGGATGACAAAATGATATCACAAGTGTCACTTCGCAGCAGGGCTCCCCAAGACCCTTTCTTCTCTTCTACAAAGGTTGTGTCTAGATTTAGCAATCCACCACCAAGTATTTATTTTCACTGCACCTTGACTCCCATTTACTTTGTTGAACATTTTCCTTGTTCCTGTGTAGAATTGGCTTCTTCCCTATGGCATCGATGGGTTGGCCAGGCATAAACAAGTCAATGTTACATCGAAACTGCACAACACACAGATCTGTTAGCATAACTGATAATGTACAGTATAGGTTCTCATGATTATAAGTCACATGTACTTTAGACCACCATTTAGTTCACAATCTATGCACCCAAGGTGCGGCTAGGGTTTAGGGCTCCCGTCTCCTGAGGGAGACGACAACAGAATATGTTTATTGTCTGATTACAATCGAAGGGGTACACGTGTTTATATAGGAGGACAGCTCCTCGAAACCCTAGATAACTTGGGCTAAGCCCCTAATCCGGTCCCCTATTGGGCCTCTTCCGTGAGTACTGGAGCCCGACCATAACATCTCTCCCCGCCTTCTGAAACAGCTCGTCCTCGAGCTGAACATCTGGAAATTGCCGGCGGAAATCGTCGAGCTTCTCCCAAGTCGCCTCCTCCTCGGGTAGGCCTGCCCACTGCACCAAGACATGCCACACGCCGCGACGCTGCTGTGCCTGCATCACCTTTGCCACCGTCGCGGGGGCTGGCAGAAGTCGCCCATCCGAAGTAGGAGGAAGGGCCGGGGTCGCCGCAGGAGGGTCCCCCCGGTATGCCTTCAGTAAGCCGACATGGAAGACGTCGTGGAGGCGAGAGCCAGCTGGCAGCTCCAGGCGGTAGGCGAGCGTGCCCACACGCTCCAGCACACGAAAAGGACCGGCGTAGCGGGGTCCCAATTTGCGCTTGGAGCGCGGGTCCAGGGACTGCGTGGTCCTGTGAAGGAGGCGCAGCCACACCCAATCGCCCACCGCGAACTCCGCCTCGCGATGATGAGCATCATAGTACTTCCTGGCCAGCTGCTGTGCTTGGAGAAGACGCTGGCGCGCCTCAGCCAGAATGTCGTCGCGGGTGTGGAGTAAGTCGCCCGCCACCTCGGACCGAGCCGTCCCAGGCTCGTAAGGGAGCATCGCCGGAGGTGGGCGCCCGTAGACCACCTCGAAAGGCGTGGTGCGCAGGGCGGAGTGATAGGAGGTGTTGTAGCAGTACTCCGCCCATGCCAACCAGTCCACCCAAGCTCGTGGACGATCACCAGTAACACAGCGCAGGTACATGGCGATCACCTTGTTGACCACCTCTGATTGGCCGTCCGTCTGAGGGTGGAAAGCCGTGCTCATGCGGAGCTTAACACCCGCCAGCCGAAAGAGATCCCGCCAGACATGTCCCGTGAACACGGGATCACGATCGCTGACGATGGACGAAGGAAAGCCGTGGAGGCGGACGATGCCGTCGAAGAAGGCCCGCGCCACGGAGGCGGCTGTATATGGATGACCGAGGGCTATGAAGTGCGCGTACTTGGAGAAGCGGTCAACCACCGTGAGGATGACAGACTTGCCGCCCACCTTGGGAAGGCCCTCGATGAAGTCCATGGAAATATCCGCCCACACCTGGGAGGGTACATCCAGCGGCTGCAGTAGACCCGCGGGTCGTAGTGTCTCCGTCTTGTTCCGCTGGCATGTCACGCACGACCGGACCCAGTCGCGGACTAGCGCGCCATCACCGGGGATGTAAAAATCAGCACGGAGACGATGGAGAGTCTTCTGCACGCCCTCGTGCCCTGCAGAGTGTGCCAAGGTCAGGACCTGGTGTCGCAGGTCGCCATGGTCGGGCACGAAGATGCGGCGGCCATGGAGGAGCAGCCCCTCATCCAAGCGCCAGGGCGCTGCCAGCTCGCCGGCGTCAAGGCGCTGGCGCAAGCCCTGCGCGTCCGTGGCCGTCGAAGTTGCCCGGCGAATGTCGTCGATGAAGGCGAAAGATGGCCCGGAGCGGATGCACATGATAGTACCAGCCGTGGCGACGTCGTCCGTGACATCCTCAGTGTCGCGGCGGGACAAGGCGTCGGCGACCGTGTTGAGACGGCCGGGGCGGTACTCGACGGTGAAGTCGAAGCCGAAGAGCTTGCTGATCCACTGGTGTTGCGGAACGGTGGAGAGGCGCTGGTCCAGCAAGAACTTGAGGCTGTAGTGGTCCGTGCGCACATGGAACGACCGGCCCCAAAGATAAGGCCGCCAGTGGCGCACCGCCTGGACCAGCCCAATAAGCTCGCGCTCGTAGGCCGCGAGCTTGTGATGGCGAGCGGCGAAGGGTCGGCTGAAGAAGGCGAGCGGTCCCTCGCCCTGGTGGAGGACGGCGCCGAAACCGATGCCAGAGGCGTCGCAGTCCACCACGAACGGCATATCGAAGTCCGGCATCTGGAGGACGGGTCCCGTCATGAGCGCTCGCTGGAGAGCCTCGAATGCCGTAGTCGCCTCCTCGTCCAGGAGAAGGCGTCGCGTCGAAGAAGACGCGTCAGTGGCGCGGCGATGAGGCCGAAGTCCCGGATATACTTCCGGTAGTAGCCGGCGAGGCCCAAGAAGCCGCGGAGAGCCCGCGGTGACCGCGGGATCGGCCATGCGGCAATGGCGGCGACCTTGTCCGCGTCCATCGCGACCCCGTCCGCCGAGATGACATGCCCAAGGTACGCGACGGAGGTCGTGCCGAACAAGCACTTCGAGCACTTGAGGTGAAGACGATGCGCTCGAAGCTCGTTGAAGATGATGGCCATGTGTTGCAGGTGCTCTGCCCAAGATGCACTGTAGATAAGAATGTCATCAAAGAAAACAAGCACAAAGCGGCGCAAGTATGGGCTGAGCACGTCGTTCATCAGGGCCTGGAAGGTCGCCGGCGCGTTGGAGAGACCAAACGGCATCACCAGGAACTCGAAGTGGCCATGGTGGGTGCGGAACGCCGTCTTCTCGATGTCGTCAGGGTGCATGCGCACCTGGTGGTAGCCCGAGCGCAGGTCGAGCTTGGTGAAGAAGCGCGCTCCGTGGAGCTCGTCCAAGAGCTCATCCACGACGGGGATGGGGAACTTGTCCTTGGACGTCATGGCGTTGAGGGCGCGGTAGTCGATGCAGAAGCGCCATGTGCCATCGGTCTTGCGCACAAGGAGCACCGGGGCGGAAAATGGCGACGTCGAAATCCGGATGATGCCCTGTGCGAGCATGACCGCCACCTGACGCTCGAGCTCGTCCTTCTGCAGCTGAGGGTACCGGTACGGGCGCACGGCGACGGGCGCCGTGTCCGGCAGCAGGTGGATGCGGTGGTCACAGGGCCGCGCGGGAGGGAGGCCCTGTGGCTCGTCGAAGATGTCGCTATGCTGCTGCAGGAGGTCGGCCAGGAGGGGATGCGCCTCGTCCAGTGCGGCCGCCATCAACTGGAGTTGCGGGGTCGCGGCGCCGGAGCCGCCGATGCCCGTCCACTGAACGCGACGGCCGCCCTCGCGCCAGAAGATGAGGGACAGCACGTCGAGGTCCCAAAGGATGGGGCCGAGAGTGGACAGGAAGTCGACGCCGAGGATGAAGTCGTAACAGCCCAGGTCGATGCCGACGCAGTCGATGGAGAACAGCTCGTCGCCGATGAGGACGGGAACCTGCCGCGCCACGCCCTGGCAAGCAAGGCGGTCCCCGTTGGCGACGGTGACGCTGAACTTCTCCGAGCCCGCCGGCTGGAGTGCGAGGCGGCGCATGGCGTCCCGGGACAGGAAGTTGTGCGTCGAGCCCGTATCCACGAGCGCGGTGAGACGCTCCCCGTTGATCGTCACCGGAAGCAGCATCGTCTTCGCCGTCTTGATGCCCGCCATGGCATGAAGGGAGACGACGAAGGCGGTTGCATCGACCGGACCGTAGGTCGTGACGCCGGCCTCGGAGAGTGTGGTGGCGTCGAGCTCCGCGGTGAGGGCCTCCACCTCCGCGTCGTCGACGGTCTCCAAGTAGAACAGGCGGGCGCACGTATGACCCGGCGCATACGGCTCGTCGCAGTTGAAGCACAGGCCCTTGCGGCGCCGCTCGAGCTGCTCGGCCGACGTCAAGCGTCGGAAGGTACGCGTCGGCGCTGGGGCAGCCGCCGTGGTGGCCGGCAGAGCGGGCCGTGGCGGGGTGGCGGCTGCCGAGGCGGGGCGGGTAGGGGGACGCGCGCCGCGGGCCGGAAACGCCTGCTGGATGGCGTTGGCGCGCTGCTCGTACGCGCGCGCGTAGTACATGGCCGTCTGCAGGTCCTGGGGGTCGCGCATCTCGACGTCGACGCGGATGTGGTCGGGAAGGCCGCCGATGAAGAGCTCGGCGCGCTGGCGAGCCGTGACGCCAGGCGCGTGGCAGGCCAACGCCTGGAAGCGGTCGGCGAAGTCCTGCACGGAGGTGGTGAAGGACAGGCGACCGAGCTCGGCCAGGCGGCTCCCACGGATGGGGGGCCCGAACCGAAGGAGACACAGGTCGCGGAAGCGCTCCCATGGCGGCATCCCGCCCTCGTCCTGCTCGAGGGCGTAGTACCACGTCTGCGCGGCGCCACGGAGGTGGTAGGAGGCGATCCACGTGCGGTCGGACGCCATAGTCCGCTGCCCCCTGAAAAACTGGTCGCACTGATTGAGCCAGTTCAGGGGGTCGACGGTGCCGTCGTAGGTGGTGAACTCCAGCTTGGTGAAGCGGGGCGGCTGCGGCACGTGTGGCGAGGCCACGTAGGCGCCCTCGTGGCGACCCAGCGCGGCGGAGGGAGAGGGCTGTGGCACCACGGAGCTCCCGGCGTACGGGTCAGTATACCCGCCGAACCCCCCGAGGGTGGTGGCGGCCGGCTGCAACACCGTCGGCTGAAGCGGCGCCGTCGTGTAGGTCGGCGTGTCGATCCACGTCGGCAGCGGGGACGGCGACGACGGCCACCGGACCTGGTTGATCGGCAGGCCCTGGGGCGCGACGGTGGCCGGGGGCGGTGGCGCGAAAGGTGCCGCCGGCGGCGGCGGTGGTGGCGGGGTCGCGTACGGAGCCTGGAGGAAGGTCCGGAGGTTCGTGACCGCCATGGTGAGGTCGCGGATCGCCGAGGACATCTCCGCCGGGGAGAGGACGGGGGCGGCTTCGGTCCCCAGGGCCGCAGTACCGGCGGCGACCGGACCTGAGGTGGCCGGCGGCGGCGGCTGGTGCGGCGGCGGCTGTGACGCGGTGGCAGGGAAGGCGGTGGTGACGGCGGCGGTGGTGGTGGGAAATCCCGAAGAACTCATCGAACCAAAGCAATCTGATACCAAATTGGTAGAGGCTAGGGTTCTACCAGGTCTCGGACGTAGATTGTAAGGATGGGAGAGGGAGAGATGCGGCTGGAGGCGCAGTCGCCGGCGGCAGGGCGCCGTCGCTGCGCGAGAGAGAGGGACGGCGGCAAGGGCAGGGTGCGGCTAGGGTTTAGGGCTCCCGTCTCCTGAGGGAGACGACAACAGAATATGTTTATTGTCTGATTACAATCGAAGGGGTACACGTGTTTATATAGGAGGACAGCTCCTCGAAACCCTAGATAACTTGGGCTAAGCCCCTAATCCGGTCCCCTATTGGGCCTCTTCCGTGAGTACTGGAGCCCGACCATAACAGTAAACACCAAAGGGAGCGTTGAGCACGTCAGCATCACCAGTGTGTCTCAAGTGCTCACATCGTTGGAAAGCATGAACCAAGTAACAGCAGAAACGGCGGACACCATGGGCCTGCTCCATGCCATGCATCACCACCACCAGAACTCCTGTCGCCTCGCCGTGCGGGCCACGCCTCCCACCGTGGTAGATTAGGAGGAGAAACACATGGGGGACAGAGAGGAGCAAGATGAACAACGTCCTGTTCTCTTCAGAAAAAATGAGCGTGAGGGAGAGGGGGGGGGGGGGCAGAAAGGTTGCCACCAGATCTGATCATGCCTCGGGATCTTGGGATTGAAGAAACCTAGCAGGATTAGTTCCATGTTGAAGATATATTCTATTGGATCACCAAATGAACAATGTATGATCTAATAATGAAAATGGAAGAATCTTCCAGCATAATTTTTTTAAATACAGCAACTTCAGGCGCAAAAATGTACCACCAAAGCAATATACTTTTGTGCAGACTTACCCGTCAATAACTTGTTAAGAGCTCCTGGGTCTTTGATTGCATACTCTTGAATTTTAAGGTTCCTAGTGCAATATGAAATTACAAACGGTTGCAGAAACTCTGGAAACAACTGTTATTGCTTGCAGCACAGTAGATTCTTATAAAGGAGCAATTAACAGGAAAGTTATAAAACACTATTGCTAATCTGGCATGATAATGATAGATTATGTTAGACATGTGTCGACAACTCGAATTGCATGTATACTACAACCCTGATTGGTAAGCATTTAATGTTACATCAGTAAATCTGTACAACATATCGACATATTCGTAGATGCGAGAAGAATTAGAGTCATTTTCTCCCATCCAAAGCATAGACGAAGACATGGGTAATCTTTCGAAAAGGAACTTTACTGTGTCAAAATAAAAATAAAAAACCCACGAAATTTCTGAATTTGAGATTTCTAGATCTCTTTGTTCTAGAAATGAGGATAAAATCCAAACCCATTGTAGTTTGCAAGTAAGATGGTAAAAATCCTCTCCATAATGTTACTACCATTCTAGGTATCGAAATAAACTCGCAAGCATCAACAAACAAATTTGAGATCCAAATTGGCTCGAGAGTAACAACTCAACAGTCACATGAAGTTACTCTGCGTTGGGTTTCAAACATCTATGCGAAGAAGTACAAAAAGAGAGAAAGTATAGAGGGCTTGATGTCCCGATATTGTGATGCCTACTTGTAATCAGCACATACTCTCGAGACAAATGGCTTTGGTGTCCTCCATTTTCTTTTCTGGAAATGGTTAAAAGTTTTTATTTTGAACCTCTAAAAACAACTTTTAGCTATTATTGGCACACAGAAATTCGGAAGAAAATCTAAGAACAAAATCCCATATAATTTGCACTCTCTTAGTTTGCTCTTGATTGAAAATTGTCATCCCTCAATGTGCCAATGCTTCTCATACAGCTCTGTGTAAACCTACAGTAAGTCTAACTGGATAATCTTATATAAATTGACCATGTAGCTTCTAAAAGTCGTAATCAAACTCTGTATTGGTTCCTAAAAGTTCCAAACAAATAACTTAAGAAAGTTCTTGAAAACTTTGTATTTCTTCCTATTTGTGACTTTGTATGTCAAAAAGAGACGCACACGGCCCAGACCAAACTTGCTTTGTTATTCGTAAAAAATGTTGACACATCACCATATACATTTAATAGACAATTTAAACCATTCAATAATATGTAAGATGTAAATTCACGAAACAAAATATAGATAGATCTGAGCAAGAAGCACTGGTTCCCAAAAATTCTGTATTGCTTCTCATTTGTGTGTCAAAAATATACGAACATGGCTGAGATCATCTTTCTTTGGCAATCATACAAAAATGTTGAGAAAGCACCACATACATTTTGTAGACAATTAACACCATGCAATAATATATATATATATATATATATATATATATATATATATATATATATATATATATGAGATGTAAATTCACCAAAGAAAATATAGATAGATTGAGCAAGTAGCGCAGAAGAAATAATTGGACACCTAGAATGAGTACCTCCAGATTTTAGACAAATTGTAAAATCCTAGTTAAATCAATTATTAAGCTAGTTTAAGAAAATTACTTGGCTGACAAATAAACTAAGATACAATGTTCCCCCACAAATTTTACACTCAGTCCAAGCAGCCCTTACTGGTATTTGCAGGATCATACAACCTGAAAAAACTATTGATAGAATTGAGCAAGTAGCACAGAAGGAATAATTGGACTTCCCTGGTATAGTACAAATTATAAAATCCTAGTGAAATCAACTACTAAGTTAGTTTAAGAAAACTACTTAGCTGACAAATAATTTACAATGCATGGTGGCCCCACTAATTTTATACTCAATCCAAGCAGCCCCTTAGTGGCATTTGCATGATCATACAACCTAAAAAAAGAATCTACCGCTTGTGATTCCTAAGAATAGCACTGGCCGACACTGCATGAGCAGAACTATCGTCATTGCGAAGGACTAAGGCTTGTGATGATAACAGGGAGAAGAAAACATCCATTGTACCAAATTCAAATAAACCAACATGCATTTCTCGATCATCTCAATTTGATGAACTAAGCATAACAGATATCAAAGGAAGACAAATGATTTTAGTGGTATCGAGTTCATATGACCTATTTAAAGAAAAATATTGAACATGTACCCAAGTGCAACCCATAAAAGTTATGTAACCATTTAGGCTCAGAAAAAAAGAGCACATAAAGTAATAATTTGCCTCAGCCTAAATTGCAAACTATGCTTTGTGGGGAGAAATAAATTTGTCAGGTCATATAGTTCAAGTACAATAGACAAAGACGGAATTCCTGAAATACAGAATGATGTTTCCCACCAATCTGTTTAGTAACAATATGTTAATCTGAGCACATACATAATTATTTTTATGCAAATACCATTCTTCGCTCTCAACTTATAGAATCCAGATAAAGGAACTTTAGAGCACCCATATCCACAAATAGGTAGGCGGTGCCAAACATATGAATATTACAACAATTTGCCAATTTGTTGAACCATCTAAAGTAGTTAATGCATATAGCTTTCTCAACCTTTGCTTTCAACGATGTAAACTAACCAGTATGGTCCTAAGTCCTGCAAATGTAACAATATGTATAGTGGCATGGAATAATGCACAATCAATCAAAGATATCACTAACCCGTGCAACTTCGTTCCAAAGATAATATCAGATCTCTAACCAGCTCCTATCCTTCCGCATTTCCTAGAACCTCATTAGCAATTTATCCGGTGTGGAAAATTTACCTTTGCGCCAGAGAATAATACACCAACATCAGTGCCAAACAAACTGAAAGTTTCTCTAGCTACAGTTCACTTAAGAGGTTTAAACTTGACTGTATGATGGCGAAGAGGATGACCTCGAGCCAATCCCGGCAAGTGTTCCTTTCCTCCAAGCAATAAGAGCACAACTTGCACCTGTCGAATAACGAAATCAAACAATTCAATACCATCCCATCATCAAAGTAAACATGGTAGGACAGCAAATTTGCAGCGGAAGGATCCGAGGCAGGCCACTCCCTGGTATAGAGTACTCGCTGGACACCTCCTTGGCAACTGCATCGTCCTCATCGAGCTGCGGGATGCCCTCCTTCTCCGCACCTCCAGCGAGCACCAGCACGCCCTTGGCGGCAACAACGGAGGTGCAGCCGCCCTGCCTGCTTCCCTGGGCTCGCCTCCATGCTGAACAGCAAAGAGGCACGGAGGAGGCTTTGTACTCAAAATACAATGCAGAGAGGCGTCCCACCACGAGCTTCACGTCTGCGTCTTCGTCGCCCTGCTCGCCATGGTGAGTGCAGGCCCATCACCTACCTCCCCATCGGAGGCGGCAAGGGTGCAAGTCCACCCGGAGCGCTGGTTCCCAGAGTTGGCACTGCCGGAAGGGAGAAGTGGGTAGGGGAGGGAGAATTGGGGAGGTGATGGAGCAGCGCGCTTTTTGGGCTCGGCGGCGGCCACCGGCTGAAAACCCTAGCATGCACACAAGCTTCACGTCCGCGTCTTCGTCGCCTGCTCGCCATGACGGCCGCAGGCGCATCCCCTTCCTCCCCATCGGAGGCGGAGTGTTGGCGCCGCCGGAAGGAAGAAGTGGGTGGGGGAGGAGGGAATCAGGGAGGTGCTGGAGCAGCGGCGGCCGCCGGCCGGAAACCCTAGCTCGCATGGGGGGAGAGAGCAAGAGACGACGGGATTATTTTTCTTTTTGGGTGTGAGGATGGGTTTTTTCTCCAGGGGCTGTGTTGGTTGAATGACGCTGCAGCTGGTGGCCCACATGCCATAGTCACAAATCGGCAGAGGCTCTCAGATGGCTCGCAGCTAGCCGGGATTCAATATATAGAGTATGTATGTATGTTAGGCTGACTTCTTTTGGGCTCTTGCTTCTGCATAAGCAAGTTTTTGAGTTGCGGTCCGGCGAAACCGTGGTGCACAGAAACTGCAGAAACGGCCCCGACGACTTCTTTTGCGCTTCTACAGATTTAGCTGCTGCCAAGGATGGAGCCACATCGGCCGGAGACTGGGATGGCGTTCCAAAGGTCGTCGGAGAACGAGGTCTCGCGGATCTGAAGCGCGGCGGAGTGCTGCGTCGATTGGAGGCTGTTAGGAGTCCAATGGTCGCTGGAATTGGCACCGGCCACCACCGGAACGGCGGAGCTAGGAGGCAGACGGCGGCGGCGCATTAGAGAGCAGTAGGCGGCGAGGAGAAGGGTTCGTTCGAACTGTGAACTCACCCTGGAGCTCGTGGAGGGGTCGGTGAAGACGCGGAACGGCGAACGGCGACGAATCGAGCGAAATTGCGGCGGCCGGTGGCGGTGAAGAAGGGCTCGATTTCCGGCTTCCCAGGCCGATTCCTTTGTCCAAGATGGTGGTAACGACGCGGCAGTGATGCGGGAGTTCTCCTACGGTCTCGAGAGACAGCATAATGGCGGCTCGTCAGCATCCCAGAGCGGCGGCGCGGTGGTGTGTCGGGCTTGAGGATAGCTCGGGAATACCGGTTCGTTCGCTGGGACGAGAAGCTCGGGAAACACCTCCGACCCGGATTCTGGAAATGCACTACGCAAGAGTTTTGCGGTGGGATTAAGCTGGGCTCAAGCCGGACACTTCTTTTGGGCTTCAGCGGTTCACCACCCCGAAGCTGTGCTGGAAGCCCAAAAAAAGTGCACCTTAGTCAGTGTGCTAAACCGCTCATGTTGTCCCACAGTTTCACGATCGAGTCCGGACCTTTGGGGTGTGTTCGGTTCTGGAACCGGGTGGAATGGAATGGAACCATTCCGTTCCCAGAACCCATTCTTGCGTTCGGTTCCGGAATGGAGTGGAATGGAGTGGAACCAGAAAAGGGAATATTCCCTCAATATGCGGAATCGACTGGTCCGGCTGATTCGGCCGGATTGGGTGGAACGGAACAGTAATCCTGGGTGATTAACTCTAATTTAATCGAGTTTAGCAATAATTAATCAAGTTTAGGAATAATTAATTAAGATTAGGACTAATTAATCGAGTTTAGCAATAATTAATTAAGTTTAGCAATAATTAATCTAGATTAGGAAATAATTAATCGAGTTTGATGTCGTTCTCATTCCATTCCATTCCACCCCCATTCCAGAAAAGAACATAAGAATGGAACGGTTCCGTGATAATTTTTTGTCCAAAAGAACACAGGAATGGAACGGTTCCATGACTGTGGAATGGAATGGTTCCATTCCATTCCACTCCATTCTCAAACCGAACACACCTGAGGTATGCGATGGAAGCGGTGGAGATGCGCCGACGGAATCCCGGTCCGGTTACCAGCGCAAGGCAGACGGTGACAAGTTTGAGGTCTCTTCCCCGGGCTGCCCTCCACGCCGCCTTCTCCGCTGCCGTCTTGCCAAGTGCAAACCACAACTGCAAAAGGATTTAGATCGATCACATAATTATTACACTGTCAAATTTCAAAGATTGCATGTGACATGGATCACTGACCTTGTTATCGCGGCGGAAGGTCTCGTCGCTCCAGCAGTTCTCGTCGATGATGCTAGGACCTCGTCTGTCGTGAGGGTAGTTCTCCCTCCAAACGCATTTACTTTATAAATGTCACAAGACTACCCGGCCTCTCACGCCATCCTCAGCTCCAAATGCACCGCCTACGTTGGATTCGAGTTGCACAGTACGTTTTTACTCCCGCGGTGACTGCTGGCCGTTGGATGCTGCTGTTTCTGTCTGACTTCTTGCGTTGCTGAAAAAGCCAATGACGGGTGGACCAAAAAGCTGTGGGGCCGGCAGATTCATTTGGTGAAATTAGCCCCTCTGCGTCGCCCGTTTCGGTCCTCCATGTCGTCTCTTTTTACCCATGCCCGCAGCCAGACAAAAAGAGCGTCCGGGGGGTGAAACCCTAGCCCAATCCCCGTGCGTTCTCCTCGCCCAATCCCGTCCAGCGTCTCCTCCTTGATCTCGCGCCGCCATCTCGCTCCTCCCTCGATTCCCTCCCGCCTCTCCTCCTTCAGCTCGCCACCTCGCGCCGGCGACGAGGACGAGGCCCCCACGCCTGCCCCTGTCCATCCCCTGGCCTCACTGCCGCCCGTGAGGCCATCCCCGTGCGCCGTCCGGGAGATTGAGGTGGCGGTCAGCTTCCTCCTCCCCATCGGCAGCGGCGGTGCAGGTCGGAGACGCGGGAAGCAGTGCCATGTCAGGGAGGAGGACGGTCGTGCAGCGGAGTAGAGAAGGAGGAGGGCGGCGCATGGAGTTGAGGAGGAGGATGGTGGGCTCAGAGAGGAGGTCTGCAGGTTCGGCACACCGTCACCCTGGTGGAGCCTCCTTCTCCCTTGTCTACAGCCCGAGTGGACGAGAAGCTCGAGCATAGCGCACCAGATCCGCCCTTCCCGTCGTCCTCCTTCCTCGAGGTGAATTTTGGCGCCTGCAGGTGGAGCTGGTGGCGGTGATGTTGGATCTTGAGGTGAGATCCTCATTCCGGTTCCTCCCTCACTTGATTAGTTTCATTCTAGGGTTTGATGTCGAGGAGATTCCTACACTAATGGTGACAGCGGCCAGTATTGATGCTTTTCTGCAGATTCTGCAAGTGGGCTTGGCCTCGTCCTTGCTTGGAATCACTGGCTAGGTTGGGATGAACCAGGGGACAAACGCGAGAGACTTCATCGGATGCAGGTTTGTTTCCTACACTAAGTCATCTTTACATCTACTGCATTTGTTTTCTCTAAAAATGATTAGATGTATTTGCTATATAATTTGTGCAGCTTTGCTTCCAAGTTTCAGATCTGTGGAAAAGTTGTGTTCATTGAGTTCATGAGATGAAGGCTAGGAAAGTTACTGCATTTGTTTTCTCTAAAAATTATTAGATGTATTTGCTATATAATTTGTGCAACTTTGCTTCCAAGTTTCAGATCTGTGGAAAAGTTGTGTTCATTGAGTTCATGAGATGAAGGCTAGGAAAGTTGTTTCTATGGGATAAGGCGCATAACGTGATTGGTGGAATTTTTTAGCCAGTAATATTACACTGATAAAGAAGATGACCTGGTAAGGCAAAACATAATTTTTTTTTGTGTTCTTTGTGCATCCAGTTGTGCCTTGCTAATTCTGTGTTCTCCAACAAGGTCGATCTGCTCACAGGAATTTCAGGCTGTTGGCCGGTAACGAGGAGGGCAAGAAGGCCACAGTGCTACCGAAGCTGACTTCAAGTAGGTGCTCCTGGCCAGCGATATTGAATATGTGTTTTTGTTGTATGTTTCATGTTAAAAGAAAGTTCAATTTGCATTTTTGCAAGCAACTTAGCTTTACTCTAAAAAGGGTTAGTACTAAAAGTACTTTAGTTTTTCTATTTTATCTTCACTTTGGATTGCTAATGCAGTAGGTAGGTTTGAATGGTTTACAAAAGATATGGACTATTCTATCCATTCACACGTTTGACCTGTTTGAGCACTCCTGTTTGAGAACGTAACCGGCTGCCTCCACAGGTCATACAATCTCTAAAAATGACCCGTTTCACCTGTTTTGTACCTTTAAACTCTTCTTCAAATGTCTAGGTTTATTTTCCATTTGTGATATGTTTAATAGTTGGCAGATTCAGAATAGCCCACCAGTATAATCATCGCTTTTACTTTGGTTGGAGCTATAAATTTTGTTTTCTTTAATGGCAGATACTCGCCCATATAAAGATATATTTGATTTTTCAGCATAAAAAGGGTGTGCTTTCATTAATAGAAACAAATTCTCATGGTCTCGAAAAAATCATCCTGGCAAGAAACTCTTGTAAGAATTACATAAGAATCATTCGCATATTTGTTATTTGTTCACAGTGTTGTCAATGATTCCATTGTGCTTCTTCCAAAGCTAGCATTGTGTAGATAAGGAAAGACGAGGACATGAAGTAATCCTACCGATATACTTCCAGTTCCAGGTATTTTTTATACACTTCATCAGAAAATATGCTGATCTTTTCTTGCATGGTTCAAGTTGGAGTGTTGACTGAAAGAAAAGGCATATGCTATTTTTCTCTCTCTTAATGCAGAACTCATAATTGTGAGGATGCTTACTGCAGTTTTGTGGGGCCGACCAGAGAGTGACCTTATTTTCAGTTCAAGCCTGAGTGGCCATTATGTCGGTCTTCTCTTCTGGTTGCAAGTTGCCAGGTACTTATTTTCTCTTATTCAGGCCGTCCATAGGTCAATAGGCTGATGTGTTCCTGTACCATAATGCTCCATAGTCTCGATTGATTTGAACAATTGTTATCAAGAGATGTTTACTCTCTTTTTTTGTACTGTTGAAATACTAATTTTACCTATTTGGTGCCTTTTTTTTAGACAATGCAATGTTTTTTTGGTTCCTACTATACAACTATAGTAGTAGTGCTTTTCTTCTTGCTACTACATACTGTTTGTTAGCTATGATTGACAGATGTTTTACTTTTGCTGAATCCACCAAGCGGTTTTAGCCCATTTGGTCTTCCATTAGTGCAGTGCATGATTCGTCAGGGTTGTCATGTTTTCTCTGTTTCTCGTCATCTGCGGGCATCGGCAAATGCAGCTGATACCAATACGCCAATGTGAGCTTCTCACAGATCTTGTTTCCCTATGCTCCCATACCTCTCCATGCCCTTATATGCAAAATTGTGCGATCTGCTTCGTTTCCTTCCTCTATTTTTTTCCGTTACATAAACCTCTCACTAACTGAAGAGAAATGTTCTTTAGGTTGGTATTATAAATGATGGTTACAGTGATGGATAGTCAACAGTTCTGTACTTACATTTCTAGCTAGCTTTGAGCAGATGTGATGATGAAGACTTTGCCCTGCAGTATTTTTAGGTTATTTCGATGTTGTTTTCTATATATTGCATTCTCACTACCATGCTTAATTATTTACAGGGCCATTAAAACATGTAACCTGAGTCTACCATCGCCTACCCAGCAAGAATGTTAGAGACTTCATTGCAGAAATCTGAATGTGGTTATTTATATCAGAGATGATGCTATTTTGACATAGGCATGCGCTTCACTCCAGCGAAGATGTAATCCCCAAGCTCATTCCTCCTCTCTTTGATTCATTGTTCAGCTTTCCTAATAACTTTTATTTTTCATGCTTTAGTGGTATGGTCGTTAATCGATGGTAAATTCTGATTTTTTTTCGTGGAAACCTTAGTCCTGTGCTGGACCAGTTGGATAAGTGCCATCCTGAAATCTGTGAGTAGATTTTGGTTCTATCATGTTCTGATATCAATAGCTGAAGAAAGTATAAGCGATTTGGGCTTCCACCGATTTTTCTTATTATGCTTTTCTGCATTGAAAAAATAGGCTTAATTTTCCCTTCCTCAAGTGTTGTTTCAGTGTTTCCAACATGGACTTTCACTTCACGTGTGTGTCCTGATATAATGAATTCTGGGCTAGAAGGTTAGTACTTCATGTACGAGCATTTGATTTATCCCCTATGGTGTTCATTGCATCTGTTTTTGCACCACATTGTTTGAAGGAGCTCCCCAAAATAGGTCTTCTGATTATGTAGAGTTCTTCTTGTGTCCGTCATAAAGAAAAGCTGGCAAATCTCACTCAGTCAACCATGATCTTCAAGATGGATCTGGTACTGATATTGTGCACAAGTAGATATGCTGACATGGCATGAGCGAGGTGATGGCGTCGCGCGGCTGTCCCGGTCGATTAATTTTCATGTAACACTATATCGTGAAGGATTTGTGGTCTGTTTAGGTGTGGAGCAGCAACCCATGGATATTTGGTTGGAGTTTGGGGTAAGAGAATGCTATGTACCCTCCAGTTTGCGTATGAAAATAGCTCAGGCAACAACCATACTTTAGGCATAGTACTTGTTCTTAGTAAGGGCTTCCTCTCATATGCTTTGGGGTTGCTGATTCCTTTCTACCCTAGCATTGTCCTCTATAATTTGGTTTTAAAGATGATATGTTTCAGAATGTTGTTTGTTTAGCATCTGTGATGTTTGCCTTGGTATAATACTCGTGTCTTCAGATTGTTTATTTCTCAGCTTCTTACCACTAGAACCATTATTGTATTAGAGTTTTGGATCTGCTGTTCATGACACTGTCTTTGTCTGCCTTTCTAGCTGAAGTACGGCGAGTCTGTTTGGACTGAATTCTGGATTTGTAGAGCTTGTTCCATATGAGGAAAATAGCATATCGATATCATCCTGGTAAGACAACACAATGTTCTTGAGAAAAAGCTAGCAGTACTCCATTGGTTATCGCCTTATCGGTTGTAGATGCAATATGCTATGCTCTTTGTTCTATTTAGTTTATTACGTATATTTGGATGATTCATGTCCATTCCTTTGTCACCTATCTGGTTGTGTAATTGTTAGAAATTGGTTACCTGAAATCCTCTTTCGTATGTTGACCTCCTAAGCCAATCATTTGGACGCATACAGTTTCATGAGTGATATTGGCATGTGTGGCAATTTGAACATATGGATTTTCCTAGGTGACAGTGTGTGTTCATAACTTGCTTAAAGATTTTTCTTAACACTGGTCTGTTAGTGAGTCGGTTAAAACATTAATCGGTTCGATACCAAGTTATTTCCCTTGTACTATCATAGAGGTGCACTTTTGGCTGTAGAATGGTATCTATGCTTGTTTACTTTTTTTTAAACTAAATTATTCCTACTGAGTCAGAATTTTTGCTTGCAATGTTAGTTTATAACAAAAAATAATAGACTCTTTACTGTTAGTATCGTCAGGATATTAAGCATATGTACCAAGATAGAATAAAAACTGCAACATTTATGTAAAAGGTTACCCATTTGTTAGATCCTCATACCTTGTTGGCAATTATACCTATGTGCTTTGATTAGGGAAGTAAGCCAGCAGTAAAGCTCATTTTGACATTCCAACAAGAAGTTGAGATGTAAAATTTTATTTTACTTGATGCTAAAACTACTGATTTTTATTATTATTTTGGTTATCATAGTCATTAGTTACCAGTTACAGTTTTCCAACCTTTTTCTGTTCTTGCTGGTTGGATATGCTTTTGGCCATAATGTTACTACCATTCTTGGTTGCAAGTTCCTTTCCTGGCTATAGGTCACTCGACCGGCTGCAACCAGATCAACGGGACAAGTTTCTGGTGAACTTATGCGTTCTCAATCGTTGTTTTTTGTGGGTCCACCTCCATTACAGCCATGTTTTTTCCATGTTTAGGATTGCACTGCCGTATATTGAACCATTAGAGTAGGACTGGTTGGCTGCACCAATGGAGAAACCAATGGAGAAATGGCCAGCTGAGTCAGGTTGTAGGTGATGTTGACTGCAAAGCTGCAAATCCATCTTTCTTTCCGCTAGGCTATGTATGTTTTCCATCCAATGATCTCCTTATTTATTTGATTGGTTGATATAATTATAGTATAAGATAATAGGTTAGTTGTGATAATATTTCCATTATATTTTGTATTTTGTTTCTAGAGAAATGTTTTTTGGAAAGGCATGTACCGTTTGCCCCCATCTCCCGTTCAAAATCATCCTGGTTCATTCGATCGAGTGAAACAGTCATTTCCTGCCTCCCACGTTTCACCACGACCATCTGATGGGTGAATTCTTTCTTCACTTCGTGCTTTGCTGAATAGGTCCATGACCGATCATGTATTTTATAGGTTTGCTAATTCAATTTCTACTACCATATAATTTCAGGTGTAACTTTCATAGGAAATATGACAACCTTCTAAGAAGGTGTGAGCTATATTTGCTCCGCTAAATGTTTATATATTGTCTCACGCCATTTCTGTTAAAAAATCTTCATGATGAGGTTATGCAATATATAGAAGTTTAAAATAAGTGAAAGCATTATAATGCTTCCTCTTTCGATAAGTTAGTTTTTAAAGTGCTAATCAGTGCTCTCTGCCCAAGGTTACAAACTTCACCAACTTGAACATAAGTTCTTTGCCCTCCAAGTTGCTGGCTTATTCAAAGGTCTGATGTCATGTCTGAAACTGGTTCATTGTCAAGATTTTGCCCACTACTTGCATTCCACTTTGGGCATCAAAATTTATATCTCATGTAGTTTATTGGTTATATTAGGAAATGGCTTTGCTAATAGTCTATTGTGGACGGTCGAGAGATTTAAACGTCGCTGGTGCCCTCGCTGCATGATGTGCGCCTAGGAGCCTGACACGCTGCAACGTCTGCTAATTACGTGCCCTTCTCATGGCAGGTTTGGCACGAAACACTCTCCTAGCTTTGGATGACATGCAGACCACCTGACAACAACGCCTCCCTCAAGAACCGGTGGCTCACTGCCAAGCAGGCTACACCCAAAGCCCATGCTCGCTATTGACATGACTGGATGATTTGGAAGCAACACAACATTTGTGTGTTTGATGGTGTTCGACCCTCTGTCTCTCTGCTTGCTGTGAAAATTTGAGCAGAAGAGGCTCAATGGGAAAGCTGCTGCCATCAGCCATGAAACCAGTTGCTCTGTCGATGGGATTACCATCATCTCCGATGCTGCTGCCAACAGCCATGAAACCAGTTGCTCCGTCGTTGGGATTACTGTCATCTCTGATGATGAAAATTAGGGGGTGTGAGTACTATGGGTACTTTGTTTCAGACTATTTTGTTCGTCAGTCAGTTTATGTTTCTATGAACTACTCCCTCCGTCTAAAAATAAGTGTCTCAAGTTTGCTCAAAAGTGGATGTATCTAGACATGTTTCATATATAGATACATCCACTTTTTGTCAAATTTGAGACACTTATTTTTGGATGGAGGGAGTACGTATGTAGATCTATCTTCTGTTCTGAACTTTAAGCGTATAATTAATGTGTTATTGGCTCCCTTATATTGGATCAGGTCTTTTGTTTGGCAAGAGAGTTGTTTCTGTTTGTGGCCTCTGGCCAATTTAATTGACAGTCTCTTGATAGACATGTTAATTAGGAGCGTTTGGGGATAGGTACTGGACTATAAGTGACGCTTCATAAGAGCAACTATCATATTCCATGAATTTCATCCTGTGCAAACTGTTTACAGTAGTAGACCACTTTTGTGATATGACAGTGTCTGGAGAGCAATGAGCAGTCGTGCCGGAGGTAGAAGGTGACGTCTGTCCACACCATTGCCCAAACAAATTGAAACAGACAGAATGCTTCTGGCATCGATTCCGACTAGCTCAAATGAACATGATTCTTTAGTACGAAGACGACCATATGTAGAGTCCACCTGGTACTACCTTATGAAAAGTTATGATTTCAAATATTGTCTCGATTCATCCATTTGTGTCAGTGAAAAAATGTGTCGGTGAAAAAAACTCTATGATCAACACATTGAAAGGAGCCGCTAAAACCCTAACAAGGTTTTCATGTTTGAAGGGTTTTGGTGATAGCAATAGTGCATCGACATAACTGCTAAAACCCTAACAACCAACCTCCGTAGAGTCATAAAATCGCAATCACGGAAAAAGAACACGCAAAATTTATGGATAAAACTACAGTCTTGCCTCTGTCACTTGCGCCAGCGGCGCAACGGGTCATCTAGTATCTTGAACTCAACTGTAATTGTCAATCATAACATTAAAAGAGGGTTTAATTCATATGACAACCCATCAAGGAGACCATGATGGGGAAGGACGAAGGGCCAGCGGTGATGGTGGTGATAGCGGCGTCGGCGTGGCGGTGGCATATATTAACGTAGGTAGTTGACGGTTCGTTTTGAAACATATAAGCCATGTTAAAACTTGAAATAAACGTGTAGAGTCTTCTATCTCATTTTTGTAGGATGAGCATGTGATGTGGTATAGTCGTTGTCATTATAATGAGATCGTATGAGATTTCATGCATTGTATTTCTTGATGATCTGCATATCATGGTACGACATGATGGTCGGAGCCGTGCGATTTTCTTTTATATGGCCTGCATGTAAACTCCATGTTGTATTTAGTTTTACTAGCAATAGTTGTGTTGGAAACGGAGGAGGCAATCACGCGAAAAAGTAGGGGAAATGGTGGTTTTGTATTTGGGCGGTGAGTGCGGTGGATGTAAATAGGGGGACGAATTAGGCGGGCGGTGACCAAATTTTTCCCAACACAATTTGGAGCTCACGCCATCTCCAGGGGCTGCAGCAGCTCGTAGGCGGCGTTCTCAGGAGCGCAAGTTGGGAGCCTAGCTCCACTAAAACTACCGAATCAAGTGTTTCTAGTGGGCCTGGCTACGAAGTGCTTTGCGGTGCAAGACGAACTGGCCCGGAAACTCTCGCAGGCATCCAAACACCAGGGGTTTGCCGCTGCATGGGCCTGTTCTAGAGGACTGCGGGCTACCAAACACGCCAAATCAGAATGAGTAGCCCTACGAACATGCACCGAGCACTACTATATTAAGTAACAGTAAAACTGGATGACCTAGGAGTACTAATGAGTAATAGTAAAATTGGACAACCTTGGAATCAACACAGTAAGCTAGATCGTCCGCTCATCTCGTCCCTCGCGTGCATGGTTTATTCAGCTAGCTCTTGCTGGCGACATGCCTGAAGACGAGCAAGACAATGTGTTGCGAGTCCGCAACGACCGGAGATGACAATGATGAGCTGGTGTTGACGATGGCGAGGACGACCGAGCCTGCAACGGCGACGACACGGACTGCCATGGCAGTGACCGTGCTGGAGAGGACTGGACCGAGTCGTAGCCGGCGGTGACACTGCTCGCCGCGGTGGTGTAAGTGGAGTCTCAGAAGAAAATTACCGTGGGAGCGCGGTGGTGCTCACCAGTGTCGGAGAAGACAGTGGTTTAGAGGCATTGCCGGGTGGCAGTGGACCGGAGATGGCTACGGCTCAAGTTGGGCGGGCCGGCGAGGCGGGGCAGGCCGTTGCGGCTACCGATGGTGGAGTGATGGCGTAGTTGACAGGGGTGAATCTTCTTATGTGTTTTTCTTCGTTCACCGGCAACAGCGCTAGAAAAACTCCTTGATGGCTACGATGATGTAGTGAATATTCATCGGTGGTCGCCCCAAGAGGAAGGCGTAGGATGTAGCGAGCAGCAAGTTTTTCCCTTCAGTTAATAACCAAGGTTATCGAATCAGTAGAACTTGAAGATCAACAGCGAGGTACCCAACAACGATCTCTGGCACTTGATCGTTGTCAAGTGTGGACCTGCAAAAACTCAAACAATTCACTTTGCCCCAAGGACACGAAGGTTGTCAATCTTCCCGGTCTGCTAAAAACAAAGGGATTAAATCTTATCGAGAAAAAGAGCAATTTATGAAAATGGAGCAGCGAACAAACAATGGTGGAAGCAAGTAAACGAGGTTGTGATCAATGGAAAAATATGGACAGGGGGCCATAGGTTCACTAGTGGTGTCTCTCTTGAAGATAAAATGCAAACATTATGGGTATACAAATTACAGTTGGGGAATTGACAGAATTGTGACACAAACTAAATCTAGCTATGCTATAGAGAATTCATATGTAATATTCATATAGAAATCACATCAAACATAAATAGACCGTTATCCAACTGCATCTATATGGCTAAAAATCCACCTAGAGATCGCTATGCAGCATGTCACCCATCGGTATTAAGTTGCAAGCAACAGACAATTGCATTAAGCACAGTACATGATGTAAGCAATATTCATGATCACGAAGACATAAATGTCTCTGTTTTACCCCTAGTAGCAACAACACACTCTTGTCCTTAGACGTTTCTATCACTCGAGCATGGGCACGGAGGGGGCATGAACCTACCATGCAGCATAAATACTCCCTCTTGGAGATACAAGCAATCACTTTTCCAAAGTAACCACTAACATCGGAACGCATGCAAGAGCATAAATAACACATAAAGATATCATGAATAATCTGATCATAACTTCACAATTCATCGGATCCCAACATACACAGCATGTAGCATTACATAATATTGATCTCGATCATGTAGGGCAATGACACGATTTACCCTCATCTAAGTATGTGAAATTCCACTTTTACCCCTTGTTTGTTATTTTGTGACACGATTTACCCCCATCTAAGTTTTTGTGGCATGATTTACCCTGTACTTGTAACGATGTGTCAATTTTTACCCGCTTTAACCATTTATCCCATTTCCTGACTGATCGGATCTACCAACGTCACCAAGCCACCTCAGACATGTAAATTAATTTCCTTCGCTAATTCAGCCAATCAATTGTATCCCACACCTAGTGACCCAGTGACCCAGATCCATACTCAGCCCCAACTTGCCATTCACGGCCGCCGCTATTGTCTCCACTCATCGCCATTGTTTTACCCTAGAACAAAGGATTGGAAATTAATAGATGGAGTACGCCTCTATTTCGCATGTGCGGATGTATCGATCTGGCCGATAAGTCAAGCCAGATTAATCAGTATGAGTTTGAAGGCTGGGTTTGGATTTAGATGAGGGCTTGATACGTCTCAAACGTATCTATAATTTTTGAGTGATCCATGCTAGTTTTGTGATATTGTCACATGTTTTTACTGTCATTTATATCATTTTTATGCATTTGGTCGGACTAACCTATTGAAAAGATACCAAGTGCCAGTTCCCTGTTTCTGCTGTCTTTTTTGTTTCAGAAATTTACTTCAGGAAATATTGTCGGAATTGGACCACAATTTATGGGGATTATTTTTACGCCAAGACGAAGACGGAGTCCGAAGGGCAGCCTCGGAGGCGACCCACAGGGCGCAGGCGGCCTCCTGCCGCGGCCTAGGGGGACCCGCGGGTGGGACTCGCCCCTGCCCGTGGGGCACCTCCTCGGCCCCCTCCGACGCATATAAAATCAGAAATAACCTAAAAACGTTGAGGCGGCCATTATTTTCCAGAAACTCGACCCCGACGCGCTGTCATCGAAAACCCTAGTTCGGGGTCCAATCTGAAGCTGATCCCGGCACTCTACCGGAGGGGAGATCGATCCCGGAGGGCTCTTCATCGTCATCCCTCCTCCGGGATGATTTGTGAGTAGTCTCACCTTGGACTACGGGTCCATGGCAGTAGCTAGTTGGTAGTCTCTCTCTCTTGTGCTTCATGTCTTATGATCTTGTGAGCTGCCTAACATGATCAAGATCGATTATTGTAATTCTATATGATGTGTTTGTTGGATCCGATGGATTATGAAGTTATGTTCAGATTGTGCATGATTCTTATATGAGTAATTTATATTCTTGCATGCTCTCCGATGTGCGTAGTTACTTTGGCCAAGTGATTGTGTGTATCTCCAAGAGAGGGTATTTATGCTAGATAGTTGGTTCATGCCCCCTTTTGTCCTGGGCACGAGTGACAGAAACATCTAAGGGTGAGGGTGTGCTGTTACTACTAAGGGTAAAAAACAGCGGTGTTAAATGTCTCTTTTGATATTAGTATTTCTTACTTCAATGCACTTTACTTAATGCAATTGTCTGTTACTTGCAACTTAATACCGTTGGGTGACATGCTGGATAGCGATCCCACGGTGGACTTTTTAGACAAAGACGCAGTTGGACTCAACGGTCTTTGTTCCTTGTCGTGATGCCTCCATAAATATTATCATGTCCTTTTTGACAAAGCTAAATTGGGTTTGTGTCATGATCTTGTTAATTGCCTAGCCGTAATTCGTTCACCCATCACATGCATATTTTAGTTACTTGAGAGACTCCACTAGTGAACCCATGGCCCCCCGATCCATCTTTTTACATTGTTTACAACCTCATTTACTTGCTTTAATCATCATTATTCCTCTGGTCACTTTCAGATTTATCTATTTCATCATACAATTAACCTAACCGCTTTGTTTTCTGCGAGACCGGAAAGATTGACAACCTTTCCGCCGTTGGGGGCAAAGTATTTTGGTTGAGTATGTGCAGGTCCACGTCTGTTGAAGGTCAAGCGCCAGAGATCTTCAACATTCACCTCGTTGTTGATTTCAATGTCCTACTGGTTCGATAAACCTCGGTTCGTTAAACGAGGGAAAACTGATACTAGCTGCAATTCCGCCTTCGCTTGGGGACCACCCAACTTATTTTAATACAGCGGCAAGCTCTTTTCTGGCGCAGTTGTCGGGGACTTTGGAGCTACAGCAAGGGGAGTCTCATACTCTTAATCTCTTTACTTTGTTTTTGTCTTGCTTGCTTTATATCTCATTTAGTTTATTTTCCTGTTTCAAAATTTTAAAACCCCAAAAAATTAGTGTAGTCTTTATTCCTGTCTCGTTATTTTATCTTATCGTTATGTCTTCTACTAAAAACACCAAGTTGTGTGACTTTACTAGCACTAATAACAATGATTTCATATGCTCTCCAATTGCTCCACCTGCTACTAAAGCGGAATCTTATGAAATTAAACCTGTCTTGCTAAATCTTGTTATGAATTAGCAATTTTCTAGTGCTAGTACTGATGATGCCGCCTCTCATTTAAATAACTTTATTGAGTTATGTGATATGCAAAAGTATAAATAGGTAGAAAGTTACATCATAAAACTAAAACTTTTCCCTTTCTCTTTGAGAGGGAGAGCAAAAGAATGGTTATTGTCTTTGCCTAAAAATAGCATTGATTCTTGGATTAAATGCAAAGATGCTTTTATTGGAAAATGTTATCCACCTGCTAAAATCATACAACTAAGGAGTAACATTATGAACTTTAGACAATTTGATAATGAACATGTTGCTCAAGCTTGGGAGAGAATGAAATCTATGGTTAAGAATTGTCCCATGCATGGATTAACTATGTGGATGGTTATCCAAACTTTTTATGCTGGTTTGAATTTTTCTTCAAGGAACCTTTTGGACTCGGCCGCGGGAGGCACCTTCATGTCCACAACATTAGGTGCAGCAACTAAACTCTTGGATGAGATGATGACAAATTATTCACAATGGCACACCGAACGAGCTCCAAGTGGTAAGAAGGTAAATTCTGTCGAGGAAATCTCCTCTTTGAGTGATAAGGTTGATATGATTATGTCTATGCTTGCTACCAATCAGTCTAATATTGATCCCAATAATGTTCCACTTGCTTCATTAATTGCCCAAGAAAAGGATCATGTTGATGTTAATTTTCTTAATAGAAACAATTTCAACAATAATGCTTATCGAAATAATTTTGGTAGTAACAACTATAAGCCTTATCGTCCCAATAATGGCAACTTTTATGGTAATTCTTATAATCCTAATAAGAATGTGTACTTTGATCTTGAAAATGTTTTAAAGGAATTTATCACTTCGGAAAAATCTTTTAACAAAACTGTTGAAGAGAAGTTGGAAAAAACTGGATAGTCTAGTCTCTAAAGTAGACGTTCTTGCTCATGATGTTGAAATTTTGAAAATTAGAACCACTCCAAATAAAGAAAAACATACTGAATCTTTAAATGCTATCTCTCTTCAAATTAATGAAAATGAAAGGATGATGACTCTCTTGAAAGCTAGGTGGGCTAGAGAGGCTGAAGAAGCTAGAATTGCTGAAATGAATAGAAAAACTGTTAAAGTTTATACTATCCAAACCACTAAAGAGGATCCTCCTAGTTTATTTAAAGATGATGAAATTGATTTTGATAATTGCAATCTTACTAAAGTCATTAAGTTCCTACAAAAACTTGCTAAGACACCGGACGCTAGTAAAATAAATCTTGCCTTTACCAAACACATTACAGATGCTCTTATCAATGCTAGGGAAGAAAAACTAAAGCTTGAAACCTCTATCCCTAGGAAGTTAGAAGATGGTTGAGAACCCAGTATTAAGATGAAAATAAATGACTTTGATTGCAATGCTTTATGTGATCTTGGTGCAAGTGTTTCTGTTATGCCTAAAAGTTTCTATAATATGCTTGATTTAAATCCTTTGAAAGAGTGCTCTTCAAATGTTCATCTTGCTGATTCTTCTAAAAAGAAACCTTTGGGTAGAGTTGATGATATCCTTATTGTTGTTAATGATAATTATGTTCCCGTTGATTTTATTGTTATGGATATTGAGTGCAATGCTTCTTGTCCTATTATTTTGGGAAGACCGTTTTTGAGAACTGTTGATGCTATTATTGATATGAAAGAGGGAAATATAAGGTTTCAGTTCCCCCTTAAAAAAGGGATGGAACACTTCCCTAGAAAGATAAATAAGTTTCCTTTTGAATCAATCATAAGGTCAAGCTATGCTCTTGATGTTGCAAAGGCCTCCGAAAAAACTTGATATTTGGCATTGTGCCTAGCTAAAAGGCGTTAAAGAAAAGCGCTTGTTGGGAGGCAACCCATCTTTTATTTTCAGTTTTCTTTTTGATTTTCTTGAGTCATGAAGTTATTACCTTTGTAGCAACTTCATTTTATCTTTTTCTTTTGGTTTTTTGTGCCAAGTTTAGCCTCTAATGCATTGAAAGTGCGAGGTATTGTGTTGCTGTCCAAAAACAGATTATGTGCGCCTGTTGCACGAAAATCCTAAAAATTGCCAGAATTTTATCTTTTTCTGATAATGTTTTACAGCAAGACTGATGCTTTTATCTATCCTTCATTAGTTTTAAGTTTTTTTATTTGAGCTGCAGAAGTGCCTCGAAAAATTCGATCTTTACAGACTGTTCAGATTTTGACAGATTCTACTTTTATTTTGCATTTGTCTCTTTACCATCGTCATATGTGATTCTCTAGGGGTCGAGTGCCACATTGAGGCTTAGTAAACAGTAGCTAATGTTTAATGAATTTGGTTTGCAATTTGTCATGAGTTGAACACATGTGCATTTTAATTTATGAGCACTAACCCTCTAATCAAATTATGAGAAATTTATGAGCACTAAGAACCAGCTGCTCTCACAAGTCTAAAAACCTTGCTTGTCATGAGGGACTAGATAGTTTCTCTGTTGTGAAGTCGTTGACGAAAGCATGCATACCTCAAAATCATTTTACTTCTGTTTTAAAAACCAAAGAGCTCTAGCACATGACTAATCCCTGCTTCCCTCTGCGAAGGGCCTTTCTTTTACTTTTAATGTTGAGTCAGTTTTCCCTTTTTCCTTCTATCTCCACAAAAGCAAACATCTAGCATTGACCGTGGGTATCGTTGAGCATATTACATTATCAAGATTAAACATGAATCTTTATATTGACTTTATCTATAAGAAAAGCCGTTGGAAATTGAAGCTCTTTGCTAATGCTTACATCTTCCTTTGTGTTGATTCTCAAACACTTTTGTCATGGAATTATTATCCTTGTGAATTAGTCAAATATGTTGATCACATTGTTTTCATGTCTTTGTCATGCTATTTGTGAAAGGTTTTGCTTGGATGATTCAACTTGTTTATTCATTGCTTTCTTGCTATGAATTATAGACATTTGTTTTGTATCTCTTCATTCACATACATTGATTTGCATCACTATCTTGATCAAGATTGTGTTGGTCGCATGTCTTATCAAAAATTATTTGTTATCACTTACCTACTCTAGGACGGGTAGGAGTTAAGCTTGGGGATGCTGATACGTCTCAAACGTATTTATAATTTTTGAGTGATCCATGCTAGTTTTGTGATATTGTCACATGTTTTTACTGTCATTTATATCATTTTTATTGATTTTGTCGGACTAACCTATTGACAAGATGCCAAGTGCCAGTTCCCTGTTTCTGCTCTCTTTTTGTTTCAGAAATTTACCTCTGGAAATAATCTCGGAATTGGACCAAAATTTATGGGGATTATTTTTACGCCGAGACGAAGACGAGTCCGAAGGGCAGCCTCGGAGGCGACCCACAGGGCGCAGGCGGCCTCCTGCCGCGGCCTAGGGGGACCCGCAGGTGGGACCCGCCCCTGCCCGTGGGGCACCTCCTCGGCCCCCTCCGACGCCTATAAAATCAGAAATAACCTGTAGCGCCCCGACCCCGGAATTATGCTGAGAGGCTATGTAACCCACAGGATATGATACACAACCGAAGGGCATGGAATTACCGCTCCCACGCAACACATCGGTCGTGCCATAAACACTGGCATAGCTATCAAAGCATAAAACAGAGATCAAGACTTGTGGAACAACTGGCACATTGCAGACTCTATGACACAAAAATCATATAGCAACTCATATATGAGAAACATACAAATGTACACACAAAGGGGTCACAGACCCAACAATTCATCAAGCGGAAGCGAAGTAGTGTTGTCTAACAACAAGATGCAAATATATGGCCTAAGAGGCCTCCACATAAACCAACCCAGCCAGCTTGTTCCACGATCCCAAGCTGCCACCTGGGAACCCCGAACTATTAGTCGACGTCCACGAAGAAACCACCTAGCTGCTCGGTGTCGTCCTCCTCTGAAACAAATTCATAAAGGCAGCAAAGAGAGACTGAGTACGACGTACTCGCAAGTTTAGTAGGGCGATATAGACCCAATGCTGACGAAGGCTCTAGAGCTGTATAATGTAGCTATTTTGCATAAAGCTAGATTTTCAATTAAAAGATATAAATGACTCAAATGGCAACGTCTACTCAGAATGTTTTTCTAAAGGTGATAAGAGAGTAAACTTTTCATCTTTGGTCCTCGTCGAACCAACTTGTAGCCGTAACCCACTCATTTCCACCAAAGGCACCCCCTCGAATCACCCTCGAGAAAATGAACCTTTATCACACGTTGATTATGCAACCTTTAGCTGCCATATCAATTAAATTAAGGTTCTCTATGATCTTATCGTCTATTCCCAAGTCGTCCATAACCACGGACACGGCTTTTCGAAAAGATTTGACCCTGCAGGGGTGTACTAATTTACCCATTGGTACCATCCAGCTCGACTAGTTAGCTCTCTTCCGGGGAAAGCTGGCAAGTGGGAGCGGTTAAACCTTTACCTCGCGTGAGACTATCCAAGGGTCATCAGTGGCCACAGGACAAGTTCGGTGCCTATTTCAACACCCTGCCCCATCGCCACATCCTAAACAGTAAACACCACCACACACACCCCATCTTCGCGCCATCATCCACCTGCAATGCACACGCAAATGGAAAGCGCAAATCTAGAGGAGCATTGGATACACCCGCACAAGTTATTCAGTTAGTAAGGCGCCCATACACCCACCAATGGCAGCACGCTCGTCTTGGTTTAAGAGGTAAAGAACTCGCACCTAGGGGCAAGAGTGAGGCAAAACACCATCCCCGATGGCAACTCACCCAAGCCTTTTTAGCATTTTAATTAAGCATCACCATTAACCACCAAGCCCGCTTCATTCCATAAACATCAACAATTATGAAATTAAACAACGGACAGAACTAGAATTCGACTAAGCATGGCTAAGCATAGCTAAGCATGTAAATACAACAATTAAAATCTTGTCTCCGGTCTACACATCAAACCTAGGGTTCATAGGTAGGGATACATGTGATTGGCTCGGGGAGTAACATGCATTCATAGGATACTCTAGTATTGATCAAAAATTGACTTTGGAATCGCATGCAATATATTATGGTGGATAAAATAAGTTTATAAAACATTAGGATGCTAAATGCCAAGAAGGTTAGGTTATCTCTTGCCTTGCTGCCGGGGCGTGAAGTACTGCTCGTCGGGATAGGCGAGGGAACCCTCGACTCCGGAATCTATCGATACCCAAAGAATACAAAGAACAAAATAAATCACACGAGGACAAGGTGCAATGCTCAATCACATGTTGACATGTCAAATTGATGCAAAGATATCATCATTTAATTTATCTAACAAATTAAATGGAGTTCCAAATAATTAGAGCAATTATTTGGAAACAACCCCATATTTTTCTTAGTGACCACATTCTTCATAAATTATTAAATTATTAGAGAAGTGGCTCAATATGCATGAACATGACATGAAATGGGTAGGGTTTGTCATTCCGATCATTTTGGTACTTTATTTGTAATCTTCGGAGTACCGATGAATAAATAGCAAATTAGTTAAATAATTGAATTTAATTCATTTAATCAAATTATGAATAACATCAACTAAGAATTTGTGATCATGATGTGATAAGTGCATTGTTTGATTGCATTTGAAGTGTAGATCACATGGATATCTTATTCATAATTTTTTGACCAATATTTAATGAGGTATGAATTTTCCCAAATTGTTATTCCTTTTTGCCATTTTAACAATTTTTAATAAACAGCAAGTTAAAAAGCTTCAAAAGATCATTTCAATGATCCTATGTTGTAGATCTTGTTTTCCTGGTCAATTTGATATTTGATTTGCTATTTTTGAAGCATTTTTCAGATAGATATCAAATATTTGAATTTCACTTTTAATCACAAAAAGGAAACAACTCAGCCAGACAGGCCGGCCTCACTGCCGGCCAGGCCGGGCCCAAGGCCGGGAGGCGACCCGAAGCGGGCGGCCTTTGGCCGGCCCAGGCCGGGCACTCAGGCCGGGCACCAGCCCGAGGCCTCCGGCCTCAGGCCGGGCAAGGATTTGACCGAGCGCGTCACGACCGGCGCGACCACGCGCGGTGACCACCGGAGACAGCACACGGCGGCGACGACGGAGGGAAAAGGGGGAGGAAGAGGAGGTCCACGAGGACGGCGGATTACCCTTGGTGCGTGCGCGTGCTGGGGGAGTGCGGGGGAGGTTGAAGAGCGACGGCGGCGTGCTGGCACGCGGCGGCCGGCGCGGGAGGAAGCGGCTCGATTCACGCGGCGGGAGGCATCCCGGCACGATTCTTAGCTCCAGGAGGAAGAGGGAGGCGAGGCGGAGCTCGTGGCGGCAGCTGCTTGCATCGGGGTGGCCGGAATCGACGGGGAGCTCGACGGCGGCCGCGGAGCTCCGTCGGTGTTGGCGGAGACGAGGAATAAAGCAGAGCGTCGGAGAAGCTCCAGCTCGATTCCATGGACCAGGAGGTAGTGGACGCTGCGGTGGATCTCTAGGGCTAGTTGGTGAAGCTTCGGAAGCACTGGAACGGCGGCGATGCACGGCGGCGCGAGCTCGGGCGCGGACTGTGCGGAGCTAGCAGAGAGAGGGAGGAAGCGGGGAGAAGGTGGCCCGCCCTGATTCGTCCGGGGTGGAGTGTAGCGGCGGCGATTGGTCGACGAGCTCGAGCTCGAGCTCGGCCGGGGCGCGGTCACGGGTGAAGGGTTAGGGAGGGAGAGAGACAAGAGCATGGGAGCAGGTAAGAGTAGGTGGGGGGTCCTCTTGTCCTCGTCAGGGCAGCGCACGGCAAGGGGCCAGACGCGGCGACAGGGCGGCATGGCGCCGGCGGCACAGTGCCACCACTGTGGTGCCAGGAAGAAGAGAAGAAAAATTTCGCGCATAACCCCCTAGCCTCAATTAATTTAATTGCGAATTGGTCCAGCAGCAGTTTAGTGACTTTAAATGAGGCAATAAACCCATTTTCTAAAAATTTGCAAAAATTTGTAAAGCCTCCCCTTGACAGGTAGGAGCTTCACAAAAATTTGGGCTCCAAAATAAATTGTTTAGATCAACAGTTGTTCATAGGGTTGGAATAAGGCAATTTTCAATAATTTCCAAAATGTATTGATTTAGAGTACTTAAACATTTCAATAAATTATAAAAATATTTATGGAGGCTCATAATATATTAATGAAGCACCCCATATTTTTATTGTGAATTTTGGGGAAGTTTAACTTGGTTCCAAAATATAAATTGAATTGAACCAAATTGAATTCTCAATTTTATTTAATTGCTTGTTAAGAATTTAGCCTTTGGCAATTATTTATAAAATATATCCTTGAGTTTCCTGACCAATTTGGAGACTCAAGAACAATTGGTTTTACCAAATTGAGTATTGTATTTGGTTTGGAAAATTTGGGAAGGGTTTTGTTTCCCTAGTTTTTAATTTCCAAGGGTTGCTTTATTTCTTAGCAATTAAAATATGTATGCCATGATGCAATCAATGATGCAAAAAAGTGAAAATTTGGCCCATATTTTAGGGTACTAATCTGGGGCTGTTACATAACCTAAAAACGTCGAGGCGGCCATTATTTTCCAAAAAATCGATCCTGACGCACCGTCACCGAAAACCCTAGTTCGGGGTCCGATCTGAAACTAATCCCAGCACTCAGCCGGAGGGGAGATCGATCCCGGAGGGCTCTTCATCGTCATGCCCTCCTCCGGGATGATTTGTGAGTAGTCTCACCTTGGACTACGGGTCCATGGCAGTAGCTAGTTGGTAGTCTCTCTCTCTTGTGTTTCATGTCTTATGATCTTGTGAGCTGCCTAACATGATCAAGATCGATTATTGTAATGCTATGTGATGTGTTTGCTGGGATCCGATGGATTATGAAGTTATGTTCAGATTGTGCATGATTCTATGTATCTCCAAGAGAGGGTATTTATGCTAGATAGTGGGTTCATGCCCCCTTTTGTTCTTGGGCACGAGTGACAGAAACGTCTAAGGGCGAGGGTGTGCTGTTGCTACTAAGGGTAAAACAGCGGTGTTAATGTCTCTTTTGATATTAGTATTTCTTACTTCATGCACTTTACTTAATTCAATTGTCTGTTGCTTACAACTTAATACCGTTTGGTGACATGCTGGATAGCGATCCCACGATGGACTTTTTAGACAAAGACGCGGTTGGACTCAATGGTCTTTGTACCTTGTCGTGATGCCTCCATAAATATTATCATGTCCTTTTTGTCATAGCTAAACTGGGTTTGTGTCGTGATCTTGTCAATTGTCTAGCTGTAATTCGTTCACCCATCACATGCATATTTTATTTACTTGAGAGACTCCACTAGTGAACCCATGGCCCCCGGTCCATCTTTTTACATTGTTTACAACCTCATTTACTTGCTTTTAATCATCATTATTCCTCTGGTCACTTTTCATATTTTATCTATTTCATCATACAATTAACCGCTTTGTTTTCTGCGAGACCGGAAAGATTAACAACCTTTCCGCCGTTGGGGGCAAAGTATTTTGGTTGAGTGTGTGTAGGTCCACGTCTGTTGAAGGTCAAGCGCCTGAGATCTTCAACATTCACCTCGTTGTTGATTTCAAAGTCCTACTGGTTCGATAAACCTCGGTTCGTTAAACGAGGGAAAACTGCTACTAGCTGCAATTCCGCCTTCGCTTGGGGCACCACCCAACTTATTTTAATACAGCAGCAGGGCTCGGTTTGGTTGGTGGATTAGCAAAGGGAACGAAACTTTAGTTTACGCCTTCCAAGCTAGCTTGGTGATTCAGTGTCCACGTAGGTTCGGTGGTGGGTACGATCTGTCAGGAACGGGGACAAATGGTTAAAAAGGGTAAAATCAGACACATTGTTACAAGATGAGCGTAAAATATGGCACAAAAAATTAAATGGGGGTAACTCATGTCACAAAATCACAAACAGAGGGTAAAAGGTGGAATTCACTCTATTAAAAGCTATGCTATCGCCAAAACCAAAGACTTTTTGGAGTGTTGAAAAAAGAGCTCACGAATTTATTTTTGTGGAGGAAAACTAAAATATTTACAAACTATAGTATTGCATGCCCAGACAAGAGAAACTTGTGGTTTCCAAAAACGGTGGTATTTCACATACTTTGTCTCCACTCTCCAAACGGACCCTAAATCTTGTCTGGTGCGATCTTGAGACTCTGCTCCATGAAGTCGCCCCCTCTACTTCCGGCCAAAAGGGAAAGGATAAAAATGGATAGTTGGAGGAGACTATATTTGTTTCCGTACATGTGGAGTCAGGTCACCTGCCCCGGTAAGGTGTATGGTCAATTTTGCCAATACTTAGAGCATCTCTACCGGCACCTTTCAAAACACTCCAAAAGTTTGTGGGACACAAAAAAATATCGCTGCCCAAAACTTCGTTCCAGCACTGACCGGCACAGTGCCGGAGCTAGGGGGACCAGCAAGTGCCCTGATCCCCCCCCCCTGATTGCTACTAATGAAGAGTTGGGTGGTGCCCCAAGCGAAAGCGGAGATGTAGCAAGCAGCAGTTTTCCCTCGATAACGAACCAAGGTTTATCGAACCAGTAGGACCTTGAAATCAACAACAAAGTGAATGTTGAAGATCTCTGGCGCTTAATCTTCAACATACGTGGACCTGCACACACTCAACCAAAATACTTTGCCCCCAACGGCGGAAAGGTTGTCAATCTTTCCGGTCTCGCAGAAAACAAAGCGGTTAATTGTATAGTGAAATAGATGAAATATGAAAATGGACCAGTGGAGTATTGATGATGGAAAGTGATGAATAAAGGTTGCAATCAATGTAAAAAGATGGACCGGTGGCCATGGGTTCACTAGTGGAGTCTCTTAAGTAAATAGAACAATCATATGATGGATAAACAAATTACAGCTGGGCAATTGACAAGATTATAACACAAACTTAATCTAGCTATGACAAAGAGAACATGACCATTAATATTTAAGTAGGCATCACGACAATGAACAAAGACCGTTGAGTCCAACTGCATCTTTGTCTAAAAAGTCCACCGTGGGATCGCTATGCAGCCTGTCACCCATCGGTATTAAGTTGCAAGCAACAGACATTTGCATTAAGTAAAGCGCATGAAGTAATCAATGCTAATATCAAAAGAGACATACCGCTGTTTTACCCTTAGTAGCAACAGCACACCCTCGCCCTTAGACGTTTCTGTCACTCGTGCCCAGGAACAAAAGGGGGGCATGAACCCACTATCTAGCATAAATACCCTCTCTTGGAGATACACACAATCACTTGGCCAAAGTAACTACGCACATCGGAGAGCATGCAAGAACATAAATCAACATATAAGAATCATGCACAATCTGATCATAACTTTATAATCCATCGGATCCCAGCAAACACATCACATAGCATTACAATAATCGATCTTGATCATGTTAGGAAGCTCACAAGATCATAAGACATGAAGCACAAGAGAGAGAGACTACCATCTAGCTACTGCCATGGACCCATGGTCCAAGGTGGGACTACTCACGAATCATCCCGGAGGAAGGCATAGCGATGAAGAGCCCTTCGGGATCGATCTCCCCTCCGGCAGAGTGCCTGGATCTGCTTCAGAATCACCCCCGAACTAGGGTTTCAGATGACGGTGCGTCGGGATGACTTCTCTGGAAAATAATGGCCGCTCCGACGTTTTTAGGTTTAATGTGAATTTATAGGTGTAGGAGGGGGCCGAGGGGGTGCCCCATGGGCAGGGGTGGGTCCCACCCATGGGTGGACCTAGGCTGCGGCAGCAGGCCGCCCCTGGCCTGTGGGTGGCCCCAGGGCTGCCCTTTGGTGTCCTGGTGCCTTCCGTCGAGTAAAAATTCCCCGTAAATTTTCGTCCAATTCCGAGCATATTTCCAGAAGTAAATTTTCTGAAATACAAAAACAGCAAAAACATAAAACTGGGACTAGGCATCTTGTCAATAGGTTAGTCCAACAAAATGCATAAAAAATGATTAATATGATAATAAAAACATGTGACAACATCACAAAACTAGCATGGATCAATCAAAAATTATAGATACGTTTGACACGTATCAGCATCCCCAAGCTTAACTCCTACTCCTCCTCGAGTAGGTAAGTGATAACAAAATAATTTTTTATGAGACATGAAACCAACACAATCGTGATCAAGATAGTAATGTAAAGCATAGGATGTGAATGAGGTGATACAAAACAATTGTCTATAGTTGATAGGAAGAAAGCAATGAATAACAAAGTTGAATCATTAAAGCAAAACTTTTCATAAATAGTACGTTAAAGACATGAAAGCAATGTGATCCAGATATTTGATTAATTCACAAAGGTAATAGTTCCATAGCAAAAGTGTTTGAGAATCAAAACAAAGAAGATGTAAGTTTTAGCAGAAAGCTTCAACTTTCAACGGTAAAGTCAATATAAAGATTCATGTTTAATCTGACGATGCAATATGATCAATGATACCCAGGGTCAATGCTAGATGTTTGCTTTGGTGGAGATAGAAGGAAGAGGAAAACTGACTCAACATTAAAAGTAAAAGAAAGGCCCTTCACAGAGGGAAGCAGGGATTAGTCATGTGCTATAGCTTTTTATTTTTATGAAACAGAAGTAAAACAATTTTGAGACATGCATGCTTTCATCAACGACTTCACAACAGAGAAGCTATCTAGTCTCCCATAACAAGCAAGGCTTTTAGACTTGTGAGAGCAGCTGGTTTTTAGAGGAGCAAGTATGCTCCTCTTTCTCCTTGGTTTCACCACTGTCCAATGTTTAGAGCTGATTTCTCGGATTTGCATTGCGTGGAGGAGAATGGTGAGTTATATTTATATTTTTGCTTAAGCTGCTCTCAGGTTGATTCAAGTGAAGACGTAATCCATCAACACCGGGTGAAAGGAGGGAAATGACCTTGCTCGTCACGAGTTATATCTAGCTCTCCACTGCTCCCTCATGAGCTTAAAAACAGAGACACAAAAAGAGAGTATTTTGAATTTTTAAAGATAGCACATGACAAATTTAGTTGGAATGGCAAAAATACCATGCATAGGTAGATATGGTGGACTTAGCTGCCAAGATAGTTTGGCTTTGAGATTTGGATGCATGAGTGAACCATACACTCAGTACGAATTTTTGGGCTTAGCAAAGAAGGTATTTGAAGCAAACATCTAACATTAACCGGTAACAGAGTATGTCGATGGTATAAACCGACAGTGAAGATACGGGACTATGTACACGATGGCATCATCGATGTGGGTTAATAGATGAACGACATGGGAGACAAGATTTATACAGCTTCGGGACCCGGGAAATATCATCCGGTAATATCCCTACGTGCTGTTTGTGGCTAGGTTGTATTCCTCATGGTGGAAGTCGCCGTATTGTGGGTCGACTCCTCTGTTGGACTTGTCTAATCTATTGGGCTCTATCCCGTCTGTCTTGGTTCTCCTCTCTTGGTGCGCCTTGCCCCTCCTTATAAAGGTGAAGGAGGCCGGCTTACATGTCGAGTCCTAATTGGATACAAACTATTCTTCTATTACAAGTTGGCAAGGTGAGTCCTTGTCCTAATCTGACTGTGGAGTCGGCCGGCTGGGCCACCCCTGATGGGCCACGTTAATCCTCCTTGCGGGTACCCGTGTCCCATATCCATGACAGTAGCCCCCGAGCTTTCGGGTGACTCGTAGAGTCATGCGGAAGGTCTTGATTTGTTGAAGACGTTGTCTTCTTGGGACACAGAGTCCATGCCGGGTTGTTTGCCAACTTTTCGATGTCAATGATGTCACGGCACCCGGTGCTTCATTTGGCGGGTTGTCGATGTAGACTTTGCCGAATCGTCGATGTAGACGTTCCCGGGTCGTTGGCGTAGATGTTGCCGAGTTGTTGATGTAGACGTTGCCGAGTCGTCGATGTAGACGTTGCTAATTTCTTCTGCCGGCTTGTTTTGATGCGAGTCGGAATTTTTCTCCGAGTTCTTTTGACGAGCTGCTTCGCTTCTCTCGAGCTTGTTTACACTGGTATATGTGTAGCCCCCAAGCGCCGAGTTGTTAACTTGTGATAGCTTGGAGCTTGTATTGATAACTCATAAATTTCAAATGATGTAGCCTCCGAGTGCCGGGTCGTTTGCCTGCGACGACTCGGGACTCCTCGATGTATAACTCCTTTTCTTGAGTTTTGAACGGTGTAGCCCCCAAATGCCGAGTTGTTTGCCTGCAGCAACTCGGGACTCAGTTTGAGGTACCTGAAATAAAACTTGTGTATGCATTACACTATTCACGATGTATGAAAAGAATTAAATAGATATCACAACAATTTGCTTTATTTGTGTTCAAGTGATTAATCGTCCGACTCGACTAAGTAGGCTTTCGCGGCGACTTTTTTCATGCAAATATGATTTGCTCTGTCGACAAAGTCTTTTGTGCTTCAGAGTCGATCTGGCTTTGTTCATACGCACTACTTGGTGTATTGCGTTTCGCATCTGACTTAGCAAAGAAACGAACGTCCATCTCCTGAGTCAGGATATCTATGTTTGGACTGTGCATTGACTCGTCCTCTTTGGCAACCTTACGACACAGAAGAATTAATAGCCACCGAGATTAACTCAAAGGTGGCGGATTTATTTAATTGACCAAAAAATAAAAATATGAAATTTAAATAAAAAGATGACTTAGGTGTTTGAAGTCTGTTCGTGAACCGTCCAGACCGACTCGTCGAAGGCGAAGTCATCTGAGTCCTCCTGACTTGGTTGCCGGTCCTTGGAACTCGAAAAGATTACGTCGATCATGCTGCTTGCTTATGTGGATGTTCTCCTTTGACCATCACGTGCAATAGCAAGCTGGCCAGTTGATCACTCCTCTTTTTTTCGACTTGTACTAGGCAACGTCAAGCTAGCTCCTTTGATCGTTCTTTTTTCCTTTCTTCCGATCCGACTTGGAATATGAATCCAACATGGACTCGTTTTCTTGGCTGGTTTCCTTTTCTTCTTGGGACTTGCTCCGCCGGTATTGCAATCCAAGGCAGTTTACAGCTAGCTAGCCTTCCGTGCTGAGCCGTCCAGCTTTTGGAATCAGAACTCCTGTCGGACTCGGCGTACAACAATAGCAGCTTGGCAGATCGCAACATGGTACGTACGCCTCGGAAAATTCCGATCTCGTAGATTGGATCAGTTGCGCGCGGGGCAGTGTTGATGACGATCCCGCGCCCGTGTGGATGAAAATCTTGATGCGTCCGAGTCGCCTGATCGACGCGACTCGCCGTCGTCGTTGATGAAGATTGGACCCATCGAATTGTGAATCCACGCGCACTTAGCGCCACGGTGGGCGCCAATGTCGATGATATAAACCGACGGTGAAGATACGGGACTATGTACGCGAGGGCATCGTCGATGTGGGTTAATAGATGAACGACACGGGAGACAAGATTTATACAGCTTCGGGACCCGGGAAATATCATCCGGTAATATCCCTACGTGCTTTTTGTGGCTAGGTTGTATTCCTCATGGTGGAATTCGCCGTATTGTGGGACGACTCCTCTGTTGGACTTGTCTAATCTATTGAGCTCTATCCCGTCTGTCTTGGTTCTCCTCTCTTGGTACGCCTTGCCCCTCCTTATAAAGGTGGAGGAGGCCGGCTTACATGTCGAGTCCTAATTGGATACAAACTATTCTTCTATTACAAGTTGGCAAGTTGAGTCCATGTCCTAATCTGACTGTGGAGTCGGCCTGCTGGGCCACCCCTGATGGGCCACGTTAATCCTCCTTGCGGGTATCCGTGTCCCATATCCACGACAGAGTAACATAAGACATTAGTCAATCATAACCATAAAAACTCTACACCATCTCCCTTGTTGACCAAACAATTATTTTGATGGAAAGATTAGCTTAATGAATTAACAACTACAAAACACCACACAATTTCAAGCTTTTAACAGTATTTCTTTTCTAATCAATTCCACTCAAATAACCAGCAAGTTTAAGCATTCATCTTAATATCTCAAAACAAATGAGAATTATCAAGTATCCACACAATGATCTACAATACTATGCAGGCTTTCGTTTCATTCCACTATCACGTGAATAGCATTTTGTCACTTTGACAATTGAAGGAATTTATCAATAACAACTCTCCAACAAATATAAGTGAAGAACAAGAGAGTTTAACAACAACTACTAGCAGCTCTAAATAAGATAAAAGTTAAAAGAGAGAGCTTACTAGCAAACAAACAGTAGCTAAGAATACTCAACAAAATATAAGCGAAGCACAGGAGTATTCAAACGAAAAAGCGGAGTGTGTCTCTCTCCCACACAAACAAAGTAAGGATCCAACAAGCATATGACCAGCAAACAAACAAACAAAACTGAAAGTAAAAAGACGCTCCAAGCATAGCACATAATATGTAAAGTGATAAAAACATAGTTCAACGAAGACAACCTCATGATAGTCGATGAAGAAGGGGGGATGCCTTGCGCATCCCCAAGCTTTGACGCTTGATGGTTCTTGATATTCAGAGGGGGTACCATGGGGGCATCCCCAAGCTTGAGCTCTGATCCATCTTCAATTTCTTCATTATCCTCTCCTTTCGAACTTCAAAAATCCCTTCACACAAAACTTCTCATAAACTGATTAGAGGGTTAGTGCTCATAAATTAAAAATGCACATGTCTTCAACTCAAGAAAAATTGCAAACAACTTTATTAGGCATTAGCTACTGTTCACTAAGCCTCAATGTGGCACTCCACCCCAAGAGTATCACATTTGACGATAGTAAGGAGACGAATACAAAATAAAAGCAGAATAAAGATCGAATTTTTCGAGCCACTTCTGTAGCTCAAATCAGAAAACTCAAAACTAACGAAAGATAGATAAAAGTATCGGGCTTGCAGTCTAAAAATATCAGAAAAATATAAAATTCAGAGATTTTTTGGATTTTTGAACAGTGAAGGACAGAAATCTGTTTCTGGACAGCAAAACAACACCTCGCACTTTCAATGCATTAGAGGCTAAACTTGGCACAAAAAACCAAAAAAAAAGATACAATGAGGTTGCTACAGAGGCAACTACTTCAAGACTCAAGAAAAGTAAAAAACAAACTGAAAGTAAAAGATGGGTTTCCTCCCAACAAGCGCTTTTCTTTAACGCCTTTTAGCTAGGCGCAATGCCAAATATCAAGTTTTTTTCAAAATCGAGTGCATCATCATTCTTATCAGGTTCATGAATTGTGGAACTTGGAAAAGGACCTCCAGCAATACTATTGGTAGCAACAATTGGTGGGGTAAAAGTAGTTTTACCCACGGGGGCTCCTCCCCTTGAATCCTTGAAAATTGGAGCTTCCTTTACCATCCTCAACTCCTCTTTTCCTGCAGACGATATATTAACTTTAGTAGTATTCCTTGGCACAAATATGAATTTAGGCACTTTAGAAGCCGGAACCGCTTTCTTTTTAGGTTTGAGTGAAGAAAAGGTGGTTCCCAAGGTATCAATTACTTTCTCCAATTTATCAATTCTTATAGTTTGATCACTAGCTTTTGTAGGTTCAAGGGACTTAATACTTTTAGCAATATCTTTTAGACACCCATCAAGCTTATTAATACCATCAAGAATTCCCTTATATATTTCTCTTATCATGTCCACACTTGGTACATTATCTTCTATAACTTCTAACCTTTGCATAACATGTTCCAAAGTGATTTCAATTTTGCCATCATTAGTTGGTGGAATACCTACAAGACCCTCTATAACATTAAAAGCTTCCAAAGAGTTAATCCCTAGAAAGTTTCCACCTGTGATAGTGTCTACGACATACCTATACCAACTTGTAATGCCAACATAAAAATTTCTAAGGAGAACAGTGGCCAAAGGCTTTTTGGTGGATCTATGACGAGCATTATTAATCCTATACCAAGCATCTTTCAAACTCTCCCCACCTCTTTGTTTGAAGGTGAGGACTTCGGACTCGGGTGTCTCAACAGGAGGACAAGATCTAGACATAATGATAAGATAAAATAACAAGACAGGAATAAAGACTACACTAATTTTTGGGGGTTTTTAAAATTTTGCAACAAGAAAAATAAGCTAATGAGAAATAAAACAAGCAAGACAAAAACAAAGTAAAGTGATTGAGAGTATGAGACTCCCCTTGCTGTAGCTCCAAGATCCCCGGCAACGGCGCCAGAAAAGAGCTTGATTGCTACTGATGAAGAGTTGGGTGGTGTTCCAAGCAAAAGCGGAGATGTAGCAAGCAGCAATTTTCCCTCGATAACGAACCGAGGTTTATCGAACCAGTAGGACCTTGAAATCAACAACAAAGTGAATGTTGAAGATCTCTGGTGCTTAATCTTCAACAGACGTGGACCTGCATACACTCAACCAAAATACTTTGCCCCCAACAGCGGAAAGGTTGTCAATCTTTCCGGTCTCGCAGAAAACAAAGTGTTTAATTGTATAGTGAAATAGATGAAATATGAAAATGGACCAGTCGAGTAATGATGATGAAAAGTGATGAATAAAGGTTGCAATCAATGTAAAAAGATGGACCGGGGGCAATGGGTTCACTAGTGGAGTCTCTCAAGTAAATAGAACAATCATATGATGGGTAAACAAATTACAGCTGGGCAATTGACAAGATTATAACACAAACTTAATCTAGCTATGACAAAGAGAACATGATAATATTTAACTAGGCATCACGACAATGAAAAAAGACCGTTGAGTCCAACTGCATCTTTGTCTAAAAAGTCCACCGTGGGATCGCTATGCAGCCTGTCACCCATCGGTATTAAGTTGCAAGCAACAGACATTTGTATTAAGTAAAGCGCATGAAGTAAGCAATACTAATATCAAAAGAGACATACCGCTGTTTTACCCTTAGTAGCAACATCACACCCTCGCTCTTAGACGTTTCTGTCACTCTTGCCCAGGAACAAAAGGGGGCATGAACCTACTATCTAGCATAAATACCCTCTCTTGGAGATACACATAATCACTTGGCCAAAGTAACTATGCACATCGGAGAGCATGCAAAACATAAATCAACATGTAAGAATCATGCACAATCTGATCATAACTTTATATTCTATCGGATCCCAGCAAATACATCACATAGCATTACAATAATCGATCTTGATCATGTTAGGCAGCTCACAAGATCATAAGACAGGAAACACAAGAGAGAGAGACTACCATCTAGCTACTGTCATGGACCCATGGTCCAAGGTGGGACTACTCACGAATCATCCCGGAGGAAGGCATGGCGATGAAGAGCCCTCCGGGATCGATCTGCCCTCCGGCAGAGTGCCGGGATCTGCTTCAGAATCACCCCCGAACTAGGGTTTGAGATGACGGCGCGTCGGGATGACTTCTCTAGAAAATAATGGCCGCTCCGATGTTTTTAGGTTTAATGTGAATTTATAGGCGTCGGAGGGGGCTGAGGGGGTGCCCCACGGGCAGGGGCGGGTCCCACCCATGGGTGGACCCTAGGCTGCGGCAGCAGGCCGCCCCTGGCCTGTGGGTGGCCCCCAGGGCTGCCCTTTGGTGTCCTGGTGCCTTCCGTCGAGTAAAAATTCCCCGTAAATTTTCGTCCAATTCCGAGAATATTTCCAGAAGTAAATTTTCTGAAATACAAAAACAGAAAAAACAGAAAACTGGCACTAGGCATCTTGTCAATAGGTTAGTCCAACAAAATGCATAAAAATGATTAATATGATAATAAAAACATGTGACAACATCACAAAACTAGCATGGATCAATCAAAAATTATAGATACGTTTGACACGTATCACCCCTCCCCCCCATGCCAACCTGCAGAAGGCAAAATTAGCTGTTTTAGAGATGATTAGTGGCTCTAATTAGTGAAGATTACCTTGGCTGGACCCCTCATATGAAATTCACCTTGACCGGCCCCTGTTGTATTTCCATCCTGCCTCCGCCCCTGATCTGGCATCACTGAGCGTGCCTACAAACTTGGGGGCCTACACGGGTACCGGACAATGCCCGAATAGCGCCTCCGAAAGGTAGGCCCCTCATGTCATACACACATAACGGCATAGGCCGGTAATCATTTGCACTTCCACCTCCTTTTTCTGTCTTCGCTGCTCGACGATTTGCGCCACCTACGTTGTCCTTGCCATCGCAATCTCCGTCAAACTTTGCCGTCGCCGGGCACCACGCAATCCTCCGAGTCGCCGTCGCTCGCCGCCACGCTCGACTATCGTTCTGCGTCGGCAAAACTCTTCCCTGTCGGTGTGACCAATTTCTCCCTCATGTACTCCTACACGCCCGCAAGGTGTTCCACAGTTTGCCAATAAATCATTTTCTTTGATGTTTGATTGTTTTTCATTGTTGTTCAATATGCTATGGATAGCAACGATGAAATTATGTTTCACTAAATGATAGAAGAGGAGAACAACCTTGCCTTTTGATGATGACAAGAATCAGCAGGTTCTCGGCATTATTTTGACTGCGCGCAGGAGGAGCTGGAAGCCGAACCCAAACACAGAGGGTTGAGGGCTGGACATATGGCCAACAAGAACCGGTACCAGTCAACTGGACATACATTATTGTTAAATGATTATTTTGTGCATAATTCGACAAACAATGATCATGATTTTCGCCAGTGCTTTAGGATGCAGAGGAGCGTGTTATAGTGTTTAATACTATGATGAGTACTTCGAGTTAAAAAAAATACTGCACCAGACTTCTTATATTCTCATCTGTTATGAAATGCACTGCTGCTATACGGTGTCTTGCATATGGGGCTCCCGCATATTCATTGAACGACTACCTTCGTACAACCATTAAAGCCACTTACAGGTTTTATAAGGCGGTGAATGTAGTGTTTGGACCGAACAATCTGAGACAACCAATTCTTGAAGACACACTCGGCTCATGGCACAAGGTGTTTGAAGCCCGGTTTACGATCGCCAGGTACCATTCTCTATCATGATCGCTAGTGCGGATGTGGGAAATTATAAATATTTGTGTTATTATGCACAATATGATCGATGAGAGTGAGCATGATGCTAATGTGATGTCCTATGAGTTGTATGAGTACAAGGCCGACTTGCCCAGCCACAGCCCGACGTGCCGGCCAAATTCGCTGATTTTCTCGCCTTGCATGAAGAAATTCATGATGGAGAGGCTTATGCCCAACTGCGTGATCTAGTCGCGCCCCTTAGACACACTATGCACACGACGATGCAGAGGAGCCCAAAGTTATCTAAAATTTACGCCAAGCATAATTTGAATTTAAACTTCACTATAGTAATAACTATATTTGTATTATCGGACTATGCAATTATTTTTATATGTTTCGATAGAAACTTAGATATATTGAGAAAAATTGATTTGGAGTGCCGTTTCAACGTGACGGTGTGGGTGGTACCTAGAAATGTACCGGACATTAGTCTGGCATCCCAAAGCGGACATAAATTGAGAGTGTCAGACAAATATGTGAGGGTGTCGCTAGAGATGTTCTTAGAGCATCTCTAGCAGCGACCGAAAACGCCGGAACCGTAAACGCGGTTTTCGGTCCGCGTTTTGCGTGGTTTATGGGCTGAAAATGGCTGCGCGCAGAACAGAAACCGAAAGCCGAGCGCTCGGCTTTCGGTTTATGTTCTACGCGCAGCCATTTTCAGCCCGTAAAACACATATTCGTCCACATTTCAACAGATATGTATCATTTGACTTTAAAAATATAAAAGCAATATAAAATCAATATCAAGTAAAAATATTGTTTATTGTACAATATAAACTTAATCCAAATTACAATAATGATTCAAATTACAACCCAAATAAATAAATAATAATCCAATGCAAACCAAATTCAAATAAATAATGGTTCGAAGTACACATGAATAATCCAATAAAAGGAATGAAAATGGCAGATTACTGCCCATGCCTATGCCAGCGGTGCGTAATGAGATATTTTTGAAGCTGGCAGTGAGTTTACTTGTTCTCAATCTTCCGGTAAGTCTGAAGAAATGCTCAAATTGCATTTGGGCTTCTTGCCGGTTTCACACATTTGCCTATATTGTCATAGACTAAATCCAAGTCCAAGTCCCTTTCATCCTCGACGATCATGTTGTGAAGAATCACACAACATGTCATTATGGTTTTGAGGGTTTTTTTGTCCCAAAAACAAGCAGGATCTCGAACTATGGCAAACCTAGATTGCAAAACCCCGAAGGCTCTCTCAATGTCCTTCTGGGCTGACTCTTGTACCTTGGCAAAGTGGATCTCTATTTTAGTCTCTGGTTTTGAGATGGTCTTCACAAATGTAGACCAAGGGGGATATATACCATCGGCAAGATAGTATTCCTTTCTATACTCATGCCCATTGATAGTGTAGTTGCATTCCGGAGCATCACCACTAGCTAGCCTCGCAAATAAGTGAGACCATTGCAAAACATTGATATCATTGAGTGTGCCCGGCAAACCAAAAAAGCAATGCCTAATCCACAAATCCTCGGATTCAACGGCCTCGAGAACAATTATTGCATCACCACTCTTGCCACAATACTGCCCGTGCCATGCCTTCGGGCAGTTTTTCCACGCACAATGCATACAATCAACACTACCTAGCATGCCCGGCCAACCACGAGCCTCATTTTGTGCCATCAACCTCGTTGTGTCCTCCTCATTCGGTGCTCTAAGATAAATAGGACCGAAGAGGCGGATTATCACTTTGACGAAAATGCGCACTGGCCCGATTGTAGTATCCTCGCCAATGCGAAGATACTCATCGGCGTAGTCCGTCGGAATGCCGTATGCAATCACCCTCATCGCTGTGGATATCTTCTGATATGCGCTAAACCCCAACAATCCGGCCGCATTCCTCCGGCGAGTAAAATACCAACAATTGGCCTCGCAAGCCTCTACAATTTTGACGAACAGGGACCGACGCATTCGGTACCGTCGACGGAAGATGTGAGCTGGGTAGGTTGGTCTCTCGGCGAAGTAGTCTCGTATGAGTAGCTCGTTGCCGTAGAAACGATTCCGGGGAATGCATAGGCGGCCGACTTTGGATCCTCGCCTCGTCCTCTTATGCATATCCTCGAACTCCTTCAAGGCGAGGACCACCGCCGCCATTTGCTGGTGGTGGTTGGTGAGCAACATCTCAACTTCCGAGTCGTCGGACTCGGACGAGTCCTCGAGCAAAAATTGGTCTCACGGGCTCAACTCCATCTAAAACGAACACGGGAAGAGAAATCAACAACAAATCCACCGGAAAATCGAGCGGAAAGTAACTCACCGACGGATCCGGTGCGGTGGCGGAGAGTGGGCGGGGAACTGCCGGAATCGTGGGCGGGCGAGTTGGATCCGGTGCGGAGGCGACTCGGCGGGAGGAAATACGGCGGGAAATGGCCGGGATCGAGGACGGCGGGTGGCGGCGGCGGCGACTCGGGGGGAAAGAGGAACTACCCGACACGGAGCTCAAATGTCCCTCCCGCCAACGCCTCGTAGGTTTTTCAGGGCACCGTCGGTTTTGAGGGATTTAGAAGAAAGAAAAATCATATTAGAAATCCAACTCGGAAACGATCTTTTCCAACGGAAACCAAGTCAACTGCCGGCCGAGTCGTACACACGTCGGGTTCGTCCGCAGCCAAAGTTGCCAAATCATCCCCTCCGTTTCCTTTCCCCTTCTTCCTCCGCCCCCCTCCCCTTAAAACCATGGCCGCCTCCACCACCTGACGCCGAATCCATGAGAACCCCCGCGCCAGATTCCGATCCTGCCGCCCGAGGATGTCCCAGCCCGACGTCGTCTACAGGTGATTGCCCTCAATCTGCCGCCGATACCATCTACTTGTCCCGATTTTGTCCAATTATTATGTTGTTTGGGGGGATTCAGGACGGGTTCTTGGAGTCCCAGCCGAGTTAGGGGTGGGTTTTCAGATGTTAGGATGTTCTGCTGTTGACTAGGTAGCTCTCCTAGGTTCTTAGCTTTGGAGGTGAGTTTTTTGGTGTCTTGGTTGCTTAGGAATTAAGAACCTAGAATAATAATAATAAATCTGTTGCCTGTATAATTAGTATGTGTAGAATTTTCTCTTCCGTCTGTTTTAGTACGAACGTACTACATTAGATTCTGATAATGTACACCATTCATTTGTTGCCTCATAAACAGAATTCGCAGTTTGTTCTGCGAACTCGATAACCTCCATGTAAAAACATTCTGAATAGAACTAGGTAGTATGGCACGCCCTTCTGTTCTGAGATTAAAATCCCCATGCTTATACAAATATTACAACACTCCATTCTTCAAATGTTGCAGTATCGACAGTACGTTAAGCAAATATTGCATTGATCTTCAAGACTGTATAAAGACAGAAATAGCAAGGATTAAAATAAATTGCCATTGGAGGACACCAGAAAGCAATATGCATGCACGTCAGATAAGCGCATGAAGAAAATAAACTTTACTACGAACTGCAGCCTCACATTCATACACCTCTCATCATGGAGAATAGGCAGAACTGAAGTCCCTGTGCTTCCCAAGCCCATAGAAATTGTTCAAGATGTGCTAACAGTATTATGGTTCCCACCTAATTTGAACTACAAGTTCATTCCTTTCTGTGCATTTGGCAAATCAAACACGATGGTTGTCTGGTCTCATTTCCCTCCATGTCACATTTTATGGCATACCTTGGTTGGATATTTGTATGCATTTATTCGGAAGTTAAATGAATTATTCATTACAGCCTTCAAGCCATCGTCAGGGAGCACGTGATTCACATCTTTCGTAGCGGTAGACGATTGAGTTTCATTGTCTACCAAGAGGGAGCAAATTTGAAGTGCAAAGCAGCATACTTAATATTTAAAACTTATAGATGAACAGGTCTTGGTTCTCTGAAACCGAGTTATAAACAAAATGTCAGGTTAAACTGAGCAGCATTTCCTTCATCCGTCAGAGTGGCTCAGTTTTCAAACATGACAAATTATCATCCTTGCACAGAGAAGAAAAAAGGAATAGGAAATTGGCACCAGCACCCTAAGCTAACCTCTTTCACCCCCAATAACTGTAACCTAGAATTTGGTTGCTAAAGTAAAAATAATGTATATTGCAAGACACAAACATGCATGTACTTCAGATAAGGGCACGAAGAAATTAAACTTTAACTATGAACTACAGCTTCTGCTGCCTAAAAATTGCAGCCTCGTATTCATACATCTCTCACTAGAAGACCAGGTAACTCTATTCTAGTTGCCAAACCAGAAAGTAACATTCATGTACCTATCAAGGCAAATCAGAATTAGAATTGCGCCTAAGATCTATGTCAGTCAACTACAAACCTAAATTTAAATAGTAACGACTGATTCAAGCAAGATACTCGCTAGAACATTAATTCTGCACCTGAAGGACGCTGACTTCAGAAGGGAATTGGATCAACTTTCCTGAAAATCTTCCAGATTTCCTTTATTTTAAATCTGAAAGTAATATCTGGACGCATTTCATTATCAGTAGAGAATGAAAAAATATATTGACAAAAAGACACAATATTCACTCTCTTACCATAATCACTCAAGAAAATGGTTCACTCGAGAAAATATTCACTTCATCCCATTAAATCCATGATTCACTCAAGAAAGTGATTTCTAACTCTAACCTTTTGTGGACCAACATTTGAATAAATAGAACGGTCACACAAAACCCGTTCAAGTAATTTACGTTTGTGTACCGAGTGGAATAAGCAAGTGTATTTAAACATGCATCATTCAGTTATCGACTTTATATTTGTTCAAATCCTAAACAGGGTCCTCCTAGAGCAACACAACACATTCATATAGCAATACATGCCAACATCTACAAGTATTGAGATAGATTGTTGAATACTTGAACAGCTTGCTCTTTTGGTGACATAATGTTGCATAATTCTTATTATTAACAATTACGCACCAGCTTAATTTGTTTCACCAGTTTTTCACTGAAGTACTATCTTTGGGAGTTGGGAAATTGTATCCCTTCTGTTTAAAACATTTCTTGTATTCTGTATGATTTTCCCTTATTTTCTGCATGAGTTTTTGACAATAGTTACATGTTTATTGGCAGCTGTGGATCTTGTGCATATCCTCTAAATCTTTCATCTTCTAACAGAAGGACATCTGACGTAGGATCCTCATACCAAAAATCTTTGAAGAAGGGCCTGATTTCGTTCATTTCTGTTGATCTCAGTCGATTTACTGAGGTAGACGAGATATCTTGTTTTCCTCTCCTTGCCTGGCGTAGCTACCGACCAAAAACTAAGCTTCTCTGCCGAAAATGTGGATCAGCTATTGGCTATGGGTATGGTGAGCCAGCTGTTTTGTGTAGCTTTGATCCAGCAAGTTCTTCCTCTGGTACATCCCATACGTATTTAATAAAGATCCAGGCTATCCAACCTTCAGACAGTACTCAGTAATTGATCAAGTTTAGTCAACATATTGGAAAGAGAGGCAATGAATAACTGCATAGAGAGCTGTATCAGTTGCCTTTCTGACGATTGCTTGCTTTCTATATTTAACAAGCTTGGAAGTGAATCAGACAGGAATGCTTTTGGGTTAACTTGCAAGAATTGGTTCAAGGTTCGAAATGTTGCTCGCAAATCACTAGTGTTTCACTTTTCGTATAATCCTAAAGTATATAAGGAGCATGCCCAGTGTCTTCCAAGGATATTGGCTCGTTCTCCATATCTTAAGTTGATATCCCTTGCAGGGCTCACTGAGCTACCTGATTCAGCTTTGTACGAAGTTGGAGTTTCTGGAACATCTTTGATGTCCCTCTCATTGTACTGCTGTTCTGCTATAACAGATGGCGTTCTAGCACAAGTGTCAATCGGATGTCCTAATTTGGTTATAGTTGAACTTTACCGCTGCACTAATATCACGGATCTTGGTTTGGAAAGTCTTTCCCAGGGCTGTCATGCTTTGAAGAGTCTTAACATTGGTTACTGTGCAGCCATATCCGATCTGGGGATCAGTTCCATCATTAGGAACTGCCAAAACATTTCTGCACTTATTGTATCATATTGCAGAGGTGTATCCGGAGTTGGATTTAGAGGTTGCCCAAGTACACTTTCTTACCTAGAAGCTGAGTCTTGCATGCTTTCTCCAGAGGGAATGCTGGATATAGTGAGTGGTGGTGGACTCAAGTACCTAAATTTGTACAATCTAGGAAGTTCAGCTGGGCTGGATGGCCTAGGTAGTGTGAGCTCTCTGAGGAAGCTCAGGTTTCTAAATCTGAGGATGTGCCGCTATATTACTGATGATTGTGTGGTGGCAATAGCTACCGCGTGTCCATTGATTGAGGAGTGGAGCCTCGCTGTCTGCCATGGCGTCCGCTTACCTGGCTGGTCAGCAATTGGATTACACAGCAACAAGCTAAGAATTCTTCATGTGAACCGCTGCCGAAACCTATGTGACCAAGGACTGCAGGCGCTGAAGGACGGATGCATGCGCCTTGAGGTCCTGCACATACATGGCTGTGGCAAGATTACCAATAATGGCCTGGCACTATTTAGAATTGCTAGGCCCGGTGTGAAGCAAATGGTGGATGAATCAATGTCCATTGGACCCTCTATTGAGGATTTATTCCGATTGTAGTGATCGGAAACTCGGAAAGCTTAGTTAGATGTTGAGAGTTCAGGCTTGATATGGTGCCACCAGTGCTTGTTCATTACAGCAAGTGATTGGTTCTGTAGCCATCTATGTGTTCCAGTCAATACTCATTTCGTTGTTGTAAGATGTAACAGTAAAGGATATTGCAGACATAACATAACTATACAAATGAACTTTAAATTCAGTTTGGTGTAGTCAATATTTGCTTGTCCTGACTCTGGTTTTGCGACTGAAAGAGATTATGGCTGTTAAGTGTCCTGCTGTAATGTGATGGCTGATCCATTATTTTGTTTGGTAAATTGTAATTTTTTTAAATGTTTGAAAAGTTTAGCCTGATGATTATGCTCTAGTACTACATTGACAATTTCAAACTATTTCATTAAACCGAGGTTGATTTCAGATTTGACGTACAGATATAAATAAATGGACAAAAATATGATAATTCGTTTGCCTTGGAAATAATTGGGCAGGTTAGTAGTTGGGACTATAATTGTATACTGGAAAGAGGCGGACCACCCTAATTGAAATCAGCAACAATCCACATGAAATATCTTCATAAAACATAGCATTTCATAAATAAACCGTCATGGAATAGTAAATTCAGATTTCAAAATCATTGCACACTTTCCTCTCTTTTCAGGAAAAGAGAACATTATTCAACCATGGTTTGGATGAATATGTCATGACTACATGTTAATTATCGGAACCATACTACAGCCATAATATGTCCCGTGTAAAAACACCTGTGTTTTTCACCAGTTTTTTCACCCTGACTTATAGACCCGATATAGAGCTACTAGCCGAAGAAGTTCCGGTAGCGAAAGGAACATCTCGTACTTGAACTTTTACAATCCGTGACCCGGTGGTGTCTAGTACATCAAGGCATTCCTGGAGATCAGCGTCGCTCTCTAAGATCACCCATTCATCCTCATCGTCCTTGTACTTGAGCTGAAATGTGCCAACTGATAGTTTCAGCCTTCTCGCGATCTCATCAAGCAGATTCTGGTATTTCATACAGGCTAGCAGTTTCAGCCTTATGGTATCGTCCTTGTAAGTGGCCTTCACAGCTACGCTCAAATTGCTTCTGTCAGCCATGTTGAAAGCTCCCTCTCTTGATGATGTGCCACTACTGGAGCAATCCGTCATGCTGGAAGAAGATGGCAGGCTTTGCTCAACATTCGTGTTAGCCTCCTTTGTTTTTGCCTCCACTTTGCATTGTGGCACAGAAACAAGATCCCGTAACACGTTCTTGTGATCAGCTTCCTCTACCCCAATATCCATTCTGACGACACGGGTGGTTTCTTTTGTGAGGTATGAACCATTTGAAGCATCCTGACACCCTGGCCCTTCTGATGTTCTGTCAAGATGTGACCCTCCATGATTCAGATTAATATGTTTTTTGCACTCTTTTGCATTGTGTGCTTCAGGGAGTACAACTTGGCCTGAATGTCCTCTTTGGTGAGCATCATAATCAGGTTGCAACTTATGGCGGAACAAGTCAGATTCAATGGGATCAGAACTTGTATGTCCAACATTTACTGCCGCAGGCTCTTCGGAAGTTGAAACTGATGAAACAATGCATCCGGTGGCAGGATCATATTTTATCACTCCCTCGACTCCGTGCACAGAACTTATCACATTCTGAATCTTCTTCAGGGACCGATTTACCTTCTTAATCTTACGAGATGGCCACCTTGATATTCCATAATTCCGGCATATCCTTTTCAGTGTTGTTGGACAAACTGCAAAGCACAAGCAAAGGAACAAAAGAAATCCTGTAAGTTAATCTTTTCCTACAGCACCATATGCTTTACTTGGACCTAACCGTGAGAGCATAAAGAACTTACCACCAATGCTCTTTGCAGCATCTTTTAAACTGCCAGCAAAGTACTGCTGAAGGACACTCAAGCTAACATTCTTCCCTGTTGAGCTGCGTATTTTCGGTCCATGAGATGTAGATTCCTGAATGATAGTCAAGCTAACATTCTTCTCTGTTGAACTGCATGTCTTAAACCTTTGAGATGTAGTTCCAGGTTCCAACTGCAACTCAAATGACCAGAGATTAGACATTCGTTGTTAAATTATGAAACATGGTATTACTATGATATGCAGCAGCCCTGGTATCCGATAGGGGTTCATTACCAAGACAGATGGAGATGAACCCCATAATAGAGTACTAAGAAATAATGAATATGAACAATCACGGCAAAAAAGAGAAGATTTCGCGAAGACGACCTTGAATTTCTTAAACACAAACTCAAGATTACAAGGGATTGTCACTCTCTCACAACCGATCACACATATTAGGGCCCTCGAATCCTTGCCCTATCACACTTTCTACAAAAAACCTAGTCTCTAATCATCTCATTTCACTTTGGTCTTGAAATACTTGATTGCTTGGGTTTTGTTCCTATGTCCACATCCTCATTGGTTTGCATGGGTTCCCAGTTGGCCTGTTCCAGCGACTTCCAGTTCTAGTGTGATTCTCTAGGATTTTCTTATTGCGCACATGTTCGCATCCTGATTGGTTAATGATATGAGTCTTCGTTTTTAACAATATTCAGTTAACACAATTAGCACATTTTTTGGGGAAACTATACAAGAGCATTCAGCTATCTAGATCAGGATTATAAATTGAAAAGACATTCAAACTTCTTAGTTCCAAAGGCTATTCTCTTAGTGCATTGGACTTTGTAAGATTCAAAATCGACATCTACTACATAACCAAGTAACTATATACAGGTTTTGTTTTTTAAAACTCTTACTTATGCTCTGTAAATCCTAAGCACACCTATATATGCAATATGAATAGATGATAAATATCTGACAAGATTTACAACAGGAGCAAACATCTACATGACTACATCTATATTGCAGTACAATAAAAGGAAATGAGCCATTCTTGTTATACAGGAACTGCTCCAACCATTTGTTGACCAAAGTTGCTTGCGCAGTTCATCTTACAATTGTAAAGAAATTGGGCCTTTAAAGAAAGTTAAGGGCTGAATAACAGAAAGCCTGGACAAACCAGAATACGGGAATGAGAGGAGGGAGATGAGAGTTAGAATGAAAAAGGACCTTCTTATCATCTTTGTTATCCACCAGTACAGTGCTTCTTATCTGATTATCCAAAGGCACATTTGTTTTGATTTCACTAGATATAGTATCAATCTGGTCCCAGGAATTAACAGAAACATCAGGTGACAAGCATCTCGTTACTGATGTCACTGTTATGGCATTTTGCTTCAGTTCAGCATCTGAAACTGTTCTCAGACTAGTGCAGACTCTCTGCATGGTCACTGAGATACCGTCAAGTAAGAGCTGTTGTTCTTCACCAACTTTGCAATTGAGTGGAAGGAAAAACTCTATCACATAATCATCTTTCCCGGTGTATGTGCTACGCAACCTTATTGCAACAGCAGCATGGAGACCAAACTTACGGGCATGATGAGCGAGCGGATAATCATGCATGTCGTATTCTCTCACATCAGATGAAAAGAAGGGGCTATTTGATAAAATTGCATTTCCAGCAACACCTTGTCCTTTCTCAAGGGGGTGTTCGGCACAGGCATGGACAAAATCATGCATTCTCATGTCATTGATATAACAGGCAGATTCTTGCACACAAAGGATATCTTTGTTCTTGACACCAAACTTTATAGCCTGGTCACCATACTCTGCTGACACATTCAAATTGCTGTTGGTGCAAACTGGAATCCATGCAAGTGCCAAAGGTAGCATATGTGTATGGCAAACAGCTCGGAGAACATCCAATATTTCCGCCAATACAAATTCCTGATTCCTAGTACGGCTCTGCAATGTAGATTGAGTATTGGGTTAAGTTTCAACAACTATGCTGATACATGTCTTTTCTGTGCGATGGCTGTAGTGCTAGTACAGGTTGGTACCTGAGGATGTATCCTTGGTTTCACGGTGCTCAAATGAACAGACTGCAAAGAATACAATGTCACAGTTAGTACTATGAGAAACACTTTGTACTGACAGATCCTGGAACAAATTCAAAATCATATATGCAGAGGGTTGAATTGGAACATATTGAAAATTAGCACCCATAGAATCAGGGATTTAATAAGGAAGTTCCAAAATGTCATTAACTCCCTGTTTTCCAACTCTAGATAGTTTTAAACATATGAGTGGTGAAATTTTGAAAATGTTTACTGCATTATATTCCATGGCAACTAATATTGCTGATCGGAAGGGGCAATAAATAATAAGTATATGAAAATTATATCTACGCTTTTTTAATTCATTGGTTTAAGTTTAACTGTTTACTAATTTGATAAGAATTAACAGAGGTCTAAGAAAGCTAAAGGTCCTAAAACACCTTATGTTAAAACTTTCGATGTATAACTTAAATGAAGCATTTTTTTATGGGGCACATACAGTATTACAGTGTACTTCCACTATAATGAGTTCTGAGAAAAGACTCCAGAAACATTATTATGCTGCATGAATGTGTTATATTTGTGTATTTTTCCTATTATCTGGATTGGAAGTAGCTACAATAAGCAGATTGCCTCCTTTTACTACACAATTTGTTTGCATGACTTTTTAGGTAATCTAGTTCACAAATGAATTGAGCACACTGTGTACAACAATACTGGGGATCCACTAAGCATATGTTTTCTATCAGGTGCACCAACAGCACATCACCTCTTTTGATTAAACAAACTTTGTACCAAATTCATTCTTCAGTTCATACTATCTGCTTCAGTTCATGATATTGTGCATGTTTAGTACGACATATGAATCTGCCGCATACTGCAAACAAAACAATGATTTCAGCAGTAACAAAATTTGCAACTACGAGTTGTATCATATTAATCCGACAGCATACTTCAATGGAAAGGAAGCTGCTACATTGGAAGCGGGCAAGTTCGATAAAAAAAAAGAGTAATCTTGAAACATGTAGTTTTTTGTTACTTGTGTTCATTTCTCCAGAACTGTAGTGACTACTAATTTCAGTTCTGAACAAGCATATTAGGAACAGTAGAATGAAGAATCATTAACCTGCAAAGCATTAGAGAGACTGTCCATCTCTGAACAGAAGTTATCCTTTTCATGTGTCATGACTACTTCCAGCACTGCACAGCAAGACCCACCGCTTGAGTTGAAAACCGGCATGGCGAGGGATCCACGGACTTCATTGTGAACCGCATAATTCACCCTCAAGTACTCCGAAGCGTTGTAGTACATGACGTTTGATGTCCACTCCGGCAAACCGGATATGAAAACCCGGCCGGGCAATCCAGGAAACAGACCAGGTCCTTCTGTGGCTGAGAATGTGAACTGCCTAGAGACTTCCCGGTACCCTGCCAGACTCTCATCAAGCAAGAAAGGCTGGTCATAGGTGCTCAGCACATGGTGATCTCCATTTCTTACAGGGATCCAAACTTGCGCAAGGACTGCTCCACCGCTTGATGCTTCCTTAAGCATGGCCAGTGCCCTGAGCATCCTCTCCGTCAGGGTGCCGCCACCATAAACTGCCTTTGGGACAGTGAGAGCGCTCATGTGCTTGACCTTATTACAGGCTAAACTGGCAGAACAATCAGTACCGTCAGTAATGGAAACATCATCTTGTGCCTCCAAATTCGCAGGAGGTAATGAAGATGAAATCTGCATCAACTGATGCCCAGGTGAAACACCGAAAGACGATAAGGTAGTTTCACCAAAGGAAGGACCGGTGACGAGCTCCGTGAAACTGTCAAGGCCATCAAACGCTGAGAGCATGAGCAGCTCCATGTCCGAGCCCCCATCGCTGTAATATTCTGGTGTCCCAACCTCAGCCATCCCTGAAATTCCTCCTTGAAAAAAATAAATCTTTCTGAACCCAAGCACACAGAACTCAGTTGATTCCTGCAGAGACATTCACAGGCGACATTTACTTATAGCAACATCTAATGAAAATAAATTGCTAAAAGAAACCCCCTTTTCGAAAGGAAAAAGAAAAACTAACGCTTCCCTTGTGCAGAATTTACACTTGCATTTAGCCAAAAGGGAACAATTTTACAAAATAAAGGATACAGATGGCAACGAGTAATATACAGGAGGTGAGATTTTGCCTTCCGGAAACAAGTGACATTTCTGGATCATGTGTATCTATTCCTTGCCATTATAAGAATCGAGCAATAAAAACTACCGATATCGAGCATCGCAGTTCTTGGAAAAATGAAGGGGAAAGAAAGAAAATTCATAGAGCGCGGCAGTTCTTAAAGTAGAAATTCCTCACGGGGTCAGGCCTCCTCATACCTCGGCGAAATCTTTGACGGAAAACCCGGAATCCGGGGGAAGAATGGGGAGCTAGTGCTCGAGCCTCGCAACCTGACACCGAGCCAAGGGGGGGGGGGGGGGGGGGGGGTCTTATGAGTCTCACGAACCCCAACACAAGCCTGTCAGTATCATCAGCAAACTATTTTCTGTATAAACAAAGAGAAGATTTTTGTAGCGGGCGAGAGGGACCAAACTAGTTCTATAGGAGCGGCGGGACCGCCGCGATGGATTCTTGGTAAACAGTGAGAGTCAAGTGGAAGGAGTTGGTCTAGAAGATTCTGGAGATTTCCCTCGCCGGGTAGGAATGAACGATGGGAGAGAGTAATCTGGTGGTCCCATGCTTGGCTATACCACTGCTCCCGTGCCTCCTTTCCTCTTTTTTTTTTCTTCCCTATTTTGGTACTTGCACATATATCTTTGGATCCGAGTGCTCGAACTCTTTTGCTACTACAAACAAGTAGGCACATTATTTTTTTATTTTTTATAAACAGGGCAAAAAGACTTGTCATTTTTTATTAATTAAGAAGAAGGTTTGGACAAGTTTTGGGAACAAACCTCCATCACGGCAACCATGGCGACACAGCCAACACACGCCTACTCGGGTCACGGCATCAGAGAGCCTGAATGTCTTTCCCCGCAAAACCTCGAAGGCAAGGTGGTCACTTTACTAAAGATGTGTCTGTTGTGCGCGATCCAGGTCTCTCAAGAGATGCACACTCAAATAGAAGAACCCCTTCCCAATAGCGGGCGTTGGGGATTCATCTTTGTCCACCAATCTTTTTTTTTTTTTGAAACGTAAATACTTGTATTCATACAGAAAAGAGTACAAAGTACAAACAAGTACACGCACACGCAAAGAGAGGAAACAGAGAACAGCGAAGCTCGCTCACTCCATCTTCATCCTCAAGATCACCAGACGCCCGAACGCTCCGCCGCCGGAGACGACGAAGGGACCAGCCGCCTAGAACGACCAGCACAGGAGCAGCAGAACCCCTAGCCAAGAGGCGTTGAAGAGCCGCAAGAGCCACCAACTCCGACGAGCTGGATCTGACGACGAAGAACGAGCATCGGCCGGGGGCACACCCCGAGCTCAAGCTGCACCAGATCTGAGGCCGACGCCACAGATCCTCCACCTTCTTGCCGCGAACCTGCGAAGCCGCCATCCTGAAGCCTCCCTTCCGGCCTCCTACACACCAACCGCGAACCCACCACCGACGCCGGAGGAAGCGCCGGCCTGGCGAAGCAGCAGCCATCCACCGCCGTCGAAGACGACAACGGAACCGAGGGGAGGCTGCAGCCCAGCAAAACAACGACGGAGGCCTCCCCGTCTCGGCCCCGCCGCCCAAGATCCGCCCTAACCACACCCTATCTACACCACCGGAACGCAGATCCGGGGATTTCCCAACCTCCCGCCGCCGGAGCGGCCGACGGAGGGTGAGAAATCCCCCGGATACGCCGGCGGGCACTGGGAAAGCCGAGGTCGCCCTCGAGTTGCCTCTGGGGATTCATCTTTGTCCACCAATCTTTGATCATGGAGGACCATGACTGGAGGACAAGGCGTGGAGGTCAAAACACGTATTAACCAATTCCAAACTCCGAGGGCATGGCGACACTTGAAGAGGAGATGCGTCGGACTCACGACATTGCTTACACAATGGGCAAATGACGTCCATCGTCCGGATCCAATTGTGAATAACAGTGAAGATGATGAAAACGATGGTGAGGAATACACCTCAAGCTCATGAAGCTCGAGTGATGAAGACAATGGCACTCCTCTCCTATCATGCAAGCACTACTAGAGGAGCAACTCCCCTGTATCCTCCCTACTATTTTTGTGTCAAAGAAAAAAAGCTAGGATGCGTGAACTTTTTACTATGTTTGAGTTGCAAAATTGTGGTATTTTGCAAGTATACTCACTTGGGGGAAAGCTAGCTAAACGTCATATGGCACATTACACCAACTAAGATGGCACGATTGGACTTGGCAACCAAGAGGCAGACCCGCAAATCTAGCAGCCAACACCTGGCATATTCCGTCTTAGTTGACGAAACATGTCACGTGTCGCTTGTAAAATCTTCTGCCATAGCTGGTGTCACATGTTGTGTAGCGGTATATTTAGCAATTACGTTTGATGTGGATATTATATATGGTCATAGCATTCGACGTGGGTTATATTTGTAAAAACAAAATGCATAGAAATTATATATGCATGCGATCTAGGCTAGTAAATCTTAGATGGTGACGACTTACTTTATTGTGAACATAGTTTTCTACTACATCTGTTATAATTTTTGTATGAATTTATAAACATAGATGCATACACGGTTCTTTTTTCCTTGAGAGGGAATACATATATAATTTTGGTCATATTATTTACCATTATTTTTTTTTACGGTAAACGGTAGGAGCTCTGCCTTTGCATTATAGAAGAGGGGAAATGGTCCAGTTAATAAGGGGAACCGGACCCAAAAACCATACAAACTCACACAACAGCTTATGGCACATCATCTGTGCCAGAAACAAGGGCACCTAGACCTAAGGTCACAAGCCTCACCTTGTTTTTAACACAGACCAATTCCCCAAGCACCGACCAACTCAACTCACAAACGGTGCACCGTCGTACACCCTCCCAACATAGGCGTTCAGGCATTTGGCACCTCCCCAAAAGCCTCTGCCTGCCTAAACTCAGCATGCTTGGAAACAGGGATAACACAACCTTTGTGCTTCAAGTCTAAGCGACAACTCCGACGCTCAAAGTGAGAAGGAGGGGCCTCCAGTTCCTTTAGGAGCTCCTCCATTGGAGAAGGTGCTACCCTATCAGGAGACTCCTGAACAGGTACATCATCCTGACCCAAATCCCTCACAGGACTGCCCTCCAAGCTAGGCACCGCCACCACTTCCTCGAAAGCAACGGTCACACCAGGCTCGACCACAAACTCCAGCTGCTTGGGGTTGACCTGCACCAACGGGACGTCGTGGAGGTCGAAAGGCCAGTCCTGAAAACTAGCATAGGTAACGGCTTGCGGAGGCGGCGCTGAGGGCGACACAGCCAACGCAAGCTGCGACGAAGACGCCTGCACACAGGTCGTCGCGAGAGCAGGCTCCTCCAATGCTACCACAGCTCGCTGCATCATGCTCCCAAGCTGCTCAAGCAAACCCTGCAGGGACTGCGACATGACACGCACCGGCTCGATCAACTCGCCTAGTTGAGAAGAGACCATCTCCGGCAACATAGAGCGCAGCATCGTCGCTTCCTCCACGAAGGCAGACTTCATCACCTCATCAGGAGGAACCTCCTGGCTGGCAACCGCAGCAGCAACCAAGTCTTGAAGAGGCTTGAATAGCACCTCAAGACGAGCAGCGAACATGGCATGCAGCTCAGCGGTAATCGCCTCCGCCTGAGCTGCAAGTAGGGGCTGAACCGACCCCAAATCAGCGGGAGGCCCACCGGGGCCCGCCGCCGACACGTCCCCATCAGCCGCAGAGCCACCTGGCTGAGCAACAACCGAAGCCCAAGAGCGACCAGGTCGAAACTGGTGAAATAATGGTTTAGCTAGCTAATTATCTCCATCTCTTGGTGTCACTCCGGATTAAAAATATATATATAATTGCAATAGCATGTTGTTCGAACTACTAAAGCCATGGTCATGGTGCAAGAATATATGCCCACATGCTTACTTACGTTGAGAATTTTTTGTGTAACTATGATTCGGAATGGTTTTGTCACTAAACTATGCACTTGACCTGCCAGCAAGTACACAGAAGCTTTTGTCATCAACGATGTGTTTGGCTGTTGCCGCTCGAAGCCTTCTAGTAGCATTTAGAACGATGCAAGAACTTACAATTTCCTCAATCAAATTCTGAGTTACACGTTAACGTCACCTGTACTGCGACATGCCAAAAATAAATATAAAGAGAAACAGCTGTCCAGCGATCCATATCTCTTGGAGGGATTCACAAAAAAATTGCAATATAGTAGAATTCAGTCTGGATCTTGACAATTTCTCGGCTCTCAAGTCAATGGTTGGACACAGTTTCCAGGCTTCTAGGTAGGGAAAATCACTGTCCGGTGATGGTATCACTATGCGTCCGTAAGAATGAATCGGGGTAGGGAAATCTTACATATTTTTAATATTTATTATTGAATTCAACGCGTGGTTCAGAGGATGTTCCATTCAAGTTTCGTAACCATTTCGAATATTTTTAATTTCTTGGTGAACCCATGTGAAAAAATTATGAAACATGTTGTGAAACTCTCGGTGAAAATATATTTGACTTTAATGAAATACATCTACTCTAAAACACGTGTGAAACCTCGATGAGATGAAATGTGTTTTTACGAAACCTCTCTAAGGTAGAGTGTGAGTTTATATTGAAAAATATAAAGTTCTATATGAAGATATGGCACAACAAACAGATTAGCCATACAGGGCAACAAACCAATGAGGCAATGACCAGGATAAAGCTAGTGACGGAAGTTGCAGTGCAGGTTCTTCTGGATGGAAGTGGGTTTCTCGGTGACGCGGAGCCTATATCTTATTTTTTGTCGTGAACCGTTGATTCTTCACCGTACTATCACAATGAAAATTTTAAGTACAAATATCAATATTTGAGACCATACCAAATTTGATGGTACAAGATCGGAAGACGGCGATCTCCGGACGAAGGCACCACATTCTGCATGTCTTCTCAAATGCAGAGAAAGATTTTTTTTTTTTTGAGCATGCAGAGAAAAGAACTTTGCACTCCCTCCGATCCGCGTTAACTGTCGCTGGAATTGAAGGTGGGAGATACAACCAGATAGGTAGGTGTATCGACACAATTATTTGGGATCAGAGGACGAATTCATTAAAAAAAGGTTCCCTTCGCGAAGGGAAACCCGTGCGCACTGTCGTGCCGACACGTGTCGGCCTCTCGTTCGTCGCGCGCGTCATCCTCCTCTGCGTGCTTGACATGTGTTACTCTTTGGTTGCGCTTCGCTTTTTTCTTTTTTTTGCAAAATCAAAACTTTAAAATGAAATATCTTCAGAACCGTTGATCCAAATTACGAACCGTTTTTATTTTTGAGCTACTCGCGTCGAGATCTTCAAAACTAGATCACATGTTGATAGGTTTCGACAATTTTTTTTTTGTACATTCGGTAGCACGTGGTTGTACATCCGGTAGCACGTGGTTGTACATTTACAGATTTTGTACATCTCCAGTTTGTACATCTCCAAATTTGTACATTTTCAGTTTTTATACATTCGGTAGCAAGTAGTTGTACATTTCCAGTTTTGTACATTTTCAGTTTCTACATTTCCAAATTTTGTATATCCAGTAGCAACGTGAGTGTACATCCAGTAACAACGTGTGTGTACATCCTGTAGCAACATATGTATACATCATTTAGCAACATGATTGTACATCTTATGTAGTTTTGTACTTTCTGTTATGTGTACTTTCGCGTGGATATACGCGTTCATACAGATGTACACCGATTTACGCGCGGATGAACTGCATCCGCTGCACCGGGTCGTCTTTCCACACGATCTGATGATTTTTTCACAAAGCAAACAACAACACACATACGTGTAATTTTTTGCACTTTCTAGCTGTGTACTACATGCGGCTGGAGAAACGGAACGATCGAGGGATGTCACGCACACGCGGGGTGGGCTTTGTATGATCAGAAGGCACGTGTGAGGCTCGCCAAAAGATGGTTAGATGCGCGCTGGACGTACGCGCGGCACGTATGCGAAGGAGACGCGGGGGGTTTCGTTTCATGCCGTGGCCAATTTTGCTTCCGCGTCGCACGTTCAGCAGCAGGCACGTGGCGTGTTATGCGGTCGGGTGTTACCTTTGCGAAGGGGAGCCCTTCAGGTAGCGATACCCATCAGAGGGAAGAGGGAGTATTAAAATTTTGAACCGCAGTGCTGAAAATTCTCTCTTTTCTGTTAGTGGGTTAATACTGAGCAGCCCACAAGTCCACAACCTGGCACCCCTACTGGGCCAACTAAACTGCTGCCCTGGAAGAAAAGTGTTAAAATCCACAAGACCGAGCAAGCCCAAACGCTGGCATGGATCGGCGGGAGCCCAGCCTCTTTACTTACTGGTTTCTGTTGGATCGGAAAATTGGTGTAACTGGGCTGATGACAGTCAAATTGCTTCAGACTGCCTTCAGGCGCTGAAACGAAACCTGATGGTCACTACTGCTGCTTTTTTTTTTCCCGAGAGTACATAAAAGGCGTATCATAATTTTATAGAAGGCTTTTGACTATAAAACTACTATCACTTGTTGCGAACAACAAGTGTAATACCAACTCCACACCTGGGGACAGCCACCACACACATTACAATGACATGCAAAAGTGCCTATCCTAGTAACCTGTGCAGCTATGGTATGATTCTACGAAAAATATCGGCTAGAAGGAGCTTCTTCCAGCAAGCAAAATTTTGCCAAGAACATGGTCAAAGCAATTTTTATGAAGCTCGCAGTTTAGTGAAGAAGGTTACTATTCTGGCAGTCCGGCGCTAGGTATTTAGGTTTCGCTACCAGCTGATGTACTTAGCTTGTATCTCTGAAAAAAAAAGTCAATAAGGGGCTAATCTGGTCGCGCTAAAAAAAAAGCAGCACGAATATTCTCAAGTTCGAGCCCGCCACCGTCTGGTTATGTGAAATCTGGTGCCTTTACGAGGAGCATCGAAATCCCCCTGCATGCGTGTATACTGATTTACCAAACTACACGAAAACAACACACAGATAAGTCAAAATTGAATCAATAAGAAAAAAAAAAGATATGCATTTTTCGATGATACGTGATTTCTTAAAGCATCGGGGCCGGTACAAATAATACAAGCATCTACAACAAGACAATGTCACCACATCGAACGACATTGATGATGTGCACATCCAATGGGCGGCGCAGGATGTTTTTAAAAATCGGGGCTCTAAAACGGTACTGATTTCATTGATGTTGATGTGCACGTAGGTACAAAATTTAGATATGTTTGTTGCCACTTTTAATCATAATTTTTTGATTTTCTTACTAATTTTTGATTTTCTTACTATTTTTTTGAATTTTCTACTTGGGAGCCGTTGTGAATTTCCGTGTTGCAGCAGTCTTTTATTCAACCACTCTGCTGGGAGAACACCCGAACACTAGAGAGAAATAGAAGGAAATCCAAAAAATACTGTACCAAAACCACGTCATTGTTTGCTTGCGCCCTTTGCCGCATGTTTTCAACATAGCGGATATACAACTACAAACCCTTGATGACTGGGAAAACTCCACTCTCTCGCCCTTGTTTCCTCTGTTTTTGCTTGGTTACCGCACCAGTACGCAGTGGCAAAGGATGGTCCAAAATTTAGGTATGACAGAGTGAGAAACATATTTTAGTTACAATCATTTTGGCGTGGAGGGGGGAGGGGGCAATCGCCCCCATCTCCCATGGTAAGCTGTAAAAAACTTCACATTATTTTTTATGAATATGTAAGTTTCAATTATCTAAAACAGTTAAAATTAAATAACGGGAATAGTTGTGTATTGAACTAATCAAATATCATCAAGGTTCACTCAACAAAAAAAATCAAGGTGGCTTAAAGCGCAAATTAATTATATGTCATTAAGTTAGATTGAACTCTCCTTCCAAATTCCTGGATAACAGAAATTCATGGTCAGTTAGTTGGATAGATTTCTCTCCCTTCAAACAAGTTGTATATAAAGTAAAGACATATGTATGAGTACAACAAGTAAAAAATGTAAACTTTAGATTGGTGTATGCTAACACTTTTATTTGGTTCATAGATATAATATAGTCACTAGTTCGACAACTCGTTCTGTTATTGGTTGCAACAAAGGAAACTCATTGACATTTATCAAAAAAAAATCATTCGATATGTTTTGTGAAATGCAAGAAAGTTTCGAAATAAAAAATTAGAAAATATTCAAGACAAGAGAAGTTCCGAATGAATTCTGAAAATAGTTAATTTAAGCGATGGTCAAAATAGGTGTTAACATAGGCTATAGCAATAGAAGGTGTCCACACTGTAACATAATCAGGAATGACCAGATGTCTTCCTCTTTTCTTGATTTTACCATTTTGTTACCATTTTATCAAAACTTAGAATTATTATGTCATTTTTTGCGCAAATTGACATTTTACAAGAGTGATGTGAGCCATCATTTTTTCGGTTGAATAAACATGTGTCCTCACTTATTGAAAAAACAATGACTGAAATAACACAATTAATATTTTAGATAAATAAAACATACAGATTCAAAGATTCGTAAAACGTAATTCATTAACCAAGAACTACGAGATCTGTAATGCCCCGGGGTTTTCCCCAAATTAGATTTTTGTTTGTTTTTCTTTTTGCATCATGACATCAGCATCATCGCATCGCATGTTTTTGTCCGCAAAAATTATTTTTGTTAAACACTATTTTATTTTTGCTAAAATTGTCGGAAAAGTTTTACTGAGACAGTCGTCTCCATTTTCTAAAATTATTTGTCAAAATAATTTGCAAAAGAAAATGTTTTAAGTATTGAGAGAGAGTAGCCCAATCTAACCCAAAAGCCTAGCAAGCAAACCCTAGACCAAACCCTAATTCCTGCCCTGGTCTTTTTCTATTCCTACCCCCTACACCTTGTAGCCGCCCTCCCCTTCTTTTTCGTTTTCGCGGGCATGCCCTTCCACCCCTTCCCTTTTTCCTTTTCCCCCTTTTTCCCCTTTCTTTTCTTTTTCTTTCTTTTTTTCCTCAGCCGCTCCTCTCTTCCTTTCTCTTCTTCCCCGCACGCTTCCTTCTTCCTCCCCGCCTCCTACTCCAGCACCCGCACCTGCCCCGATCCCCTCCCTCCACCGCGAGCTCCTCCTCTTCCCTGCTTCCCTCTTCCTCTCCTTCCCCGGCGCCGCCTCCTCTCCCCGTGGCTGCCTTCCTCCCGTGCTCCGGCTCGCCATGGTCGTCGCCTTCCCGCCCCGTGTCGACGACCTCCTTCCGCCGGCGGCCATCCTCTCCCTCCGTCGCCTCCCTCGGCCTCTCTCCGGCCGCCGCCCCGCGCGCGCCCATCCTCCGTCCTCTGCTCCTTCTCCGGCCGGCCGCCCCGTGCTTCCCGCGCCCGAGGATGACCTCGCCGCGCTGGCCCTGCCATCCAGCTCCTCCCGCGCCCCGGCCGGCCGGCTTCCTCCAGCGCGTCCCCGTCCCTCCGCCTCTGTCCTGCAGCCCGTCCCCGACGGCCACCTCCGACCTGTGCTGCGTCGTGCTGCCGCAGCTCCACCTCGCCCCCGCGGACGTCCTCTCCGCAGCCGTTCCTGCTCAACCTCGCCCGTCGCCTGGAGCCGTGGTCGCCTGCTGCTGCTGTCAAGGTCGTGCTCAAGGTCCGTCTCCGTTGTCGTGCTGCACGTGTCCGTGACCAGGTGCTTCCCCGACGCCCGTTGCCGTGCACCCGTGCTCGTGAAGACGCAACCCCGGCATCCCGTGTTCGACGTTTTGTCCGCCCGCCAAGTGTTTGGTGTTTTGCCCGCGAGGAGTCCGAGTTTGACGTTCCGTGCTCGTCTCCGGTGCGGTTTTCCATTGCAAGCCCTCCGTTCCCGTTTCCGAAGACCGGTGCCGTGAAGTCCGACAATCAACGTCAATGCGCCAAGTTCTCCGTAACGTGACCCCCCCGACTCCGTGAACTTCGATCCCCGATCCCCGACCACCGTGAACCCCGAAGACCCGAAGCCCGGAACGCCAAGGTCCGCCACGACGACGACCCGAGTACGACTACTTCCCCGACGTCGACTACCTCGACTACTTCGACTCCGGACGAATGACTACTTCGACTACAACGACTAATTTGACTACTTCCTCTCCGAATCCCAAGTTTCCCCGAATCCGATGTGAGACCCCAACCCTAACCTTGTACCATATTTATGTGTATCTTATCTCAAATCATGCATAATTAATTAATATCGCACATTTATCCATTTAGTCGAATTAAATCAATTTAATTATGGGGTTTGTCCGGTGCATTTATATTGTGCACTGATCCCATTTAAAATGCTTTTGCCATGTGTTAGGGATAAAATTGGATCATTTAAATTTGTCATGCATTCATGTCATCAACATGCCAATTCTTTTGCCTTAGAGTAAAATGCATCTTTTCTGTTGTCCAGTGTTTCTTGCTTCTTCGGGATAGGCCGTTGAGTTGATGTGAGCAACGACAGGTTCTGCTACCTCTACCGGATTGCAGGCAAGTGATACTCCCTTGCTATCTTTGCTTGTTTTCTGTCTCTCACTCGTCCTATCTTTTGTTCCTTGCTAGCCTTATGTCATGATGCTTGTGTCACGATCCTAATTGCATGTTTACCTGGCAGCCATGATATAGCCACAACTCCACATCCTATTAACTTGTTGCTTGTTTACCTTGTTAGCCTTGCGAGTCGTAGTGCATGCTTAGGTGCTTTGCTTAAGTCCTGTTATGTCTTTATCTAGTCTTGTTGCTAACATGATAGCTAGGCTCAACTAAAATGTTAATCTTTATTTCCTGTTGCGATGGGAATAACTTGATAAAGATAAGGCACCGGCGGAAGGCCAATCGTGGCGTTTTGTTCTGCTAGTATCGCCTAGGATCCGAGTTCTTTTCTGCTGATCCAAGACTGAGCGCACTAACCACATGTGGGAGTTCTATGGGCCTCCCCGCAATCTATTACCGGATCCTCAAACCTGTCCAGGAGCCACAAATTAGTTCGGGTGTTTCCATTTGCGCGCGTACAACGATGATGATGATGTGAAGGTAAGATGATGATGATGGTTACGTGGTTACTTTACGGTAGGGCTTGCGGACCGGGCGTTAATGAAAGTGCATGGTTGCCCCCATGCATGGTTTTGGTAATTAATGACAATCTCTATGGACTAATATTTGTATTGAGCTATATTTGTAGGTTGTCCACTAGCTTGCTTGTTCTCCATTTGTTGGAGTCAAGTTAAGGGAAGAAGAAAAGTTTGTGTTGATCAAGGCTTTGTGCGGGTTGATCATCACTCAAGGCCAAGTGAAGATATTCTAAAGAGAGCGTCTCCCATCTTGGTGTATGGGGGGGCATCAAGTGAATCTTCACCGAAGCGCAATCGAGGAAGGTGATGCGTCTTGAGGAGATGAAGATCGTCTTCATCGACCTCAAGTGAATTTATGCGCAAGGCAAAGGTATGATCTTGATAGGGTTTCTATTTTACCGGTCTCATATTGTTTAGTGAGAGACCGGATTATAGGATAGATAACCGTACTATCAAGAGGGGCTCTCGACCGAATATCGTGATCGTATCACCGTAGAGAGCACAAACCTTTGCATCCATGCAATCATATTTATTGGTTCTTATTTGTCTCGAATCGTGGTGTGTTCTTGGTGCTTGTCGTGCTCGTCATGACAAAGCTAAGTTCACCGAAAACGGTTTTCATATGCGTCTTCTTTTGCGGTTTCGGTATTGGAGATTTTGCCGGTTCATCCGTGCGGAAGATTTACCTCTTCAATTTCTTTGCAAAATCTCCATTGCTTGTTTGCCATTTTTAAAGGTTGCATTTGTCGTCCTCTTTACAACAAAATTGGTTTTATTTCATTCGGACTTCAATTGCAAAAGATGCGGCATTTCCGGTTTTCAAAATAGAGGTTTAACCTTTCCCCATTTGGTTTTATAATATTTTCTTGGACTATGATGTTTCTCTGCATAATCTTGTTGTGCTCGTTGTGACGATTTCAATGAGTCCAAGATTATCGAAAACGGAGTTCGTGGGTGTAAGTTATTGCATTTCCGATTTGCAAATGGGAGCTTTTACCTTTCCCCATTTATTTTTATAATATATTCTTGGACTATGATGTTTCTCTGCATATTCTTGTAGTGCTCGTTGTGACGATTCCAACGAGTCCAAGATTATCGAAAACGGAGTTTGTGGGCGAAAGTTATTGCGGTTTTATTATCAGAAAGTTTTTAGACAGAAAAAAACATAGAAAGAAAAAAAAAAGGCCAGGCTGGCCGGCCGGGCCGGCCTCAGGCCGGGACGAGGCTGGGGTGCTCGGGTGCTCTGCCGGCCCAGCGCGCGTGCGGCTGCCGGCCCAGACCGAGGGCAGGCCGGCCGGCTCGGGAGCCCTCCCGGCCCAGCTCGCCTGGCAGGCCGGCCCAAGGCCGGGGCCAGGCTGGGTCTTCTATTTCCTTCGCTGCTCTGTCCTTCGATCGATCGCTGGCTCCTGGAGTTTCCCGGCCGTCCTGGCCGGCGTGCAGGCCGGCCCCAGGCAGGGAACTCTGGGCTGCATTTTTTCTCCCCAACGGCTCTATTTTGGAGCCCTATAAAAGGGTTTCTTCCCCAATTTTTCTCTAGATCTTTTTGCTTGCTCTCTCTCTCCTCCATTGCTAGACTTTTTGAGAGCTCGATTCCTCCACTTTCCTCCGATGATTCTTGCCCAAATTTAGGGAAACAAGAGAGGAGATCTAGATCCACTTCTCTACCCATCAAAATCTCCTCTAAGTGAGGGGAACTTGTGGGATCTAGATTTTGGAGTTCTTGGTGTTTCTCCTCCGTTCTTCCTCCTAAATCCCTCCGTAGCATTAGTTTCTTTGGTTGGATTTTGGGGAGAAGAATTTGACCACTTGGTGTGTTCTTTCCCTTTTGCATTAGTTGCATCGGGTTGTGCTCCCCACGGTGATTTGTGGGATTGAAGGTTGGGAGCTTGTTACTCTTGGGTCATTGGACCCTAGACGGTGTTGTGGTGATTCTTGGGAGCCTCCAATTCGGTTGTGGATGCGTGCCCCAAGCTTAGTGGTGTAAAGGCTCCGGATTCCGCCTCGAAGGATTTTGATAGTGGAAGGTGAACCAAACCTTTGGGTGCGGTTCATCGGAGAATAGGGTGAGGCCTTTGTGGCATCTTGAGTAGGCCTTTTGTGGTGAGCTCACACCCCTCCAACGAGACGTACTCCCTTAACAAGGAGGAAATCTGGAATAAATCCTCGTCTCCGCGTGCCTCGGTTATTTATATACCCGAGCCTTTTACTTATGCAATTTACATTGTGATAGCCTTCATGCTTGAAGTTCATATCTTGCTATCACCTTGTTGTCATATTTGAAAGAGCATGGTTGCCGCCATATGTTGTTTTGGTAATTAATGACAATCTCCATGGACTAATATGTGCTTTGAGTTATATTTGCAGTGTTGGTCCGTATGGAATGCTTGAACTCCATATGTTGGAGTCGAGGCTAAAAGAAGAAGATTATATGTTGATCAAGGCTAAGTGCAAGTTGATCAACATACAAGATAAGGTGTTGGTCCGTATGGAATGCTTGAACTCCATATGTTGGAGTCGAAGCTAAAAGAAGAAGATTATATGTTGATCAAGGCTAAGTGCAAGTTTATCAACATACAAGATAAGGGCAAGTGAAGATATGCGAAAGAGTGTCTCTCCCATATTGGTATATGGGGGAGCAATTTGGGAGGCTTCACCGAGCGGAGCGTAATCAAGAAAGGTGATCCACTTGAGAGGAGGCAAGGCAAAGAAAGGTGATCCACTTGAGAGGAGATCAAGATCGCCATCATCTAGCTCAAGTGGAATGCGCAAGGCAAAGGTATGATCTTGATAGGGTTTCTATTTTACCGGTCTCGCGGTGTAGTTGGGAGACCGGGTTTTAGGATAGGTAATCGTACTATCAAGAGGGGCTCTCAAGTGAGCTTTAGCGTATCGGTCGTAGAGAGCTCAAACCTTTGCATCCTTGCATTCTTGCAATCATCTTTATTGGTTCTTATTTGGCTCTTATCGTAGTGAGATCTTGGTTCTTGTCGTGATAGTCATGACAAGATTAAGTCCTTCGAAAACGATATTTGGTTGCATCTTCTATTGCATTTTCGGTGGTGGAGATTTTGCCGATTCACTAGTGAGGAAAGGTTCACACCTTCCTACCCATACCAAAATCTCCATTGCATGTTATTTTGCTTTCATCCATATGAGGATTTAGATCTTGTGTTCATCTCCATACCAAGCTCTAGTTCATCAAAAACGGATCTCATATGCATATCTTGTTGCGGTTTTGATGTTGGAGGTTTTACCGGCTTGTCTTTCCTAGAGAGGTCAAACTATTTCCTTGTGACATCCTCCTCACATGATGGAATATGATGTTTCTCTGCATGATCTTGTAGAGCTCTTCGTTGCGATTCCAACGAGCCCAAGATCATCGAAAACGGAGTCCAGATGCAAAAGATATCGCGTTTCTCGTGCGTGCTGTTTTACACTCTGTATCTCATCCGGATTTTTCCGGGTCATTCCGGACAGCTCGGAATTTTCCGGATATATTCCGGACGGATTCCGAGGTGAACCAGTTTTGCTCTTTGTTAGTGTTTCGGAATATTCCGGACCATAATTCCGGACGACCACGAAAACTGCATAACGGTCAGATCTTGTTGACCTATAAAAAGGGGGCTTCTTCCCCAAAGGTTCCTTAACCATTAGAGATCTTTTCTCTCTCTCCTCCATTGTTGCAAGAGCTCAAATCACATAGATCTCCCAATCCCTCCACCCAAACTTGTTGATCTTTGGAGGATTGAAGGAGAAGATCTAGATCTACATTTCCACCAATCCATTCCTCCTCTAAGTGAGGGGAACCTAGTAGATCTTGATATTTGGAGTTTCTTGGTGTTTCTCCTTTGTTCTTCCTCTCTAATCCCTCCTAAGCATTAGTTGCTTTGTTTGGATTCGGGTTGGAAGAACTTGATCACTTAGTGTGTTCTTACCATTGCATTAGTTGCATAGGTTTGAGTTCTCCACGGTGATACGTGGATGAAGTTGGGAAGCTTATTTCTCTTGGGTGCTTTGGTGCCCTAGAGCTTGTTCCTCTAGGGCACGTTGGTACCCTAGACGGTTGTTGTTTTCTCGGGGTCTTGGTGGCTCACGGGATTTGTTGGGAGCCTCCAATTAGGTTGTGGAGGGAGGCCCAACCTTGTTGGTCTCGGAGCTTTGGTAGCTACGAAGACATTGCCGGGAGCCACCAATTGAGTTGTGGTGTGTGCCCCGGCCTTGGGCATCGAGTCTTGGTGGCTCGGTGCATTTGGTGAAGACCCTCCAACTTATGGAGTGAGCTTCATCCTTGTACAGGTTCTAGTTGTCAACCTCAAGGGCAACATAGTGACAAGTGCCTCGCCACATTGGTGGTAAGACACAACGGAGATACGGTGTGCCATATCAAGGCTACTCGGTGTTTCACTTTGGTGAACACCGCGCCGCTCCAATGGAGACTAGCTTCTATTGGGAAGTGAACTTCGGGATAAATCATCGTCTCCAAGTGCCTCGGTATTTCTATACCCGAGCTTCTTACTTATGCTATTTACTTTGTGATAGACATCGAGCTTAAAGTCATATATCTTGCTATCACCTAGTTGATTATATTGCTTAGCATAAGTTGTTGGTGCACATAGGTGAACCTAGCTAGTTTAGGTTTTGGCTTGATAAATTAAACGTTAGTTTTATTACGCATTTATTCAAGCCTTAACCGTAATAATTTTAAATCGCCTATTCACCCCCCCCCCCCTCTAGGCGACATCCGTGTCCTTTCAATTGGTATCAAAGCGGGTTCTCTCTTTATAGGGCTTCACGGCCTAGAGAGTAAAGATGTCGTCTAGTGGTTTAGTGCACAATGCCTATTTAATATTCGATGGCACTAATTATAATGATTGGAGAAATCGCATGCTAAATTATTTTAGGGACATTAATCCATATATAGAGAAAATTCTAGATATGGGTTTTTCTCCTCTAGAGGATGAGGAAAACTCTTATCTAGATGCTCAAGCTTCTAAAGTGGTTTTCATGTCTTTGAGAAATGCAGTTGCTTTGTCGATTTCTCCTTATCGGAATGCTCATGAGCTATGGACCAAGCTTCACGACAAATATGGTGTGTCCATTGATTGTGGGAATGATTGTTCTCCCACCACCTCCGGGCGTGATGAGATCTCAACTTCTTCTACTTCACCTACATGTGGCAAGCCACAAAATAATGCAATGATGAGTAGGGATAAATTTTGCAATGATGATAGTGAGCTTCCTATAGATGATATTTCATCTCTATCTTGTTGCAATGATTTATCTTTGGACCTAAACACATCTAGAACTAAAAATGCTTCACATGCTTCTGTTGATAGTCCTTGCATTTCTTCTAAATCGTCAAGTTGTGATGATCATGACAATAATAATGATGATGAAGAAAATAATGCTTACTTTAGTAGGAAAGGTCAAATGGTTCTTAATGCTCTTTCAAAGAATAAAATTGCTTATGAGAACCTCCATGAAATCATGAGCACCCTTATTGAGCGAGGGCTTACTATTGAAAATCTGGAAGCTCGTGAAGATGAAAGTCTTAGCCGCGAACGTGATTATGCGAACACGATTGCGGCTTGAGGAAGCTCTAGAAGAAGAACAAACCACCAAGAAATCTCTTGAGGAGACATTCACTTTAGAGTTATCTAAAGCAAATGAAACCCATGATAGAGCTCTCAAGGTGGCTAATGATTTTAAAATAAAAAATGATGAGCTTGTTGTTGAAATTGTTAGACTCCTTGAGGGTAATGTGAAATTTGAAAAGGATGTCAAGTCCTTGGAAGATTCTCTTGCACATCTCACTAAGTCTCATGATCAACTCCAAGCTCAATTACTAAAAGAGCTTCCTACTTGTTCTCCCATTGCTATTAATGTTGATGCTTGTGCTACTAACTGTAATACCCCGCGGTTTAGAGAGTTGAAAGGATAGAAATAGAATTTGTGCATTAGCATAGCATGCATCTGAAAATGCGGGAAATTTTCGCGCTTTTAAAATAAAGGAGACAAAGTGATCGACGTTTCGCTCGACTCGATGAGTTAGGGTTTAGATCATTATGTCAAGTGCAATAAACTTCGAGATGAGCTTTATACCAAATTAAATTGAAATCACAAAAACCAGATAAGAGTTATCGCTCGACAGACTAATTGGTCAAATTAGTTGATTGTTGAGGTGCGAGGATATTAGACATAATCTTCCCAAATTTCCGACACTTTGGATCACAATTCTTAAATATGATAATTGAATACAAAACCCAAATATCAAGATATCATTCCTTATACATGATCATTTCTCATCTCTAATACATCATTAACACATCCAACACCTTATTAAGTTCTCATCCATATCCACAACACCTATATGATCATCTCAGGATCTATTACATAAACAAATTATCATATCTACCCATCCATCACTTTACACATATCTCAAATACCAACTAGAATTTGAATGTCCAAATTTATGATCTCACGTATCATCAAATCATACATACATGATATCAACATATCATTCTTACACAAATGTCATATACAATTTGACATGACCTCTCCCAATTCTCAACACTTTTGAACACAATTAAATAATATGAAAGATATAATTAAAATCAATTGAACACTTCATCATGCAACATCATTCTATATCAATTATCATCATATTACAACATTCACACCAATATCATCACATAAGAATTAATTCCTTGTCTCAAACCATCAATTCATCACAAATATATTATCTTTATCACTCCACACATATCTTTGATAATATAAGAATTCAATCAATCTAATTACCATCACAAATAAGTGATCATATACAAAAATCCTTTCATCAAGTACATCTCAATTACAATCCAAACTAGAATGTCCATATTGCAAGTAATACAACAAATACAAACCTGATCTTCTACAAACTTTACATCTTCCAAATTGAAAGAATAATTTATATTACAACCTTTATAGCTAACTAAATACCTTAAAAGAATATAAATGATATTACAAAAAGAGGAAATCAAATTCCTAAACTAAATCTTGATCTTCTCAGCCTATCTTGTTCTTCTTATCTCCCAATCATTTCGAATTCTTTCCCTGCAAAACAAAGCAAGACAGAATAGAAGAAAGAAAGAAAGCAGGAATCTTTTCCTATCCAAATATCTAGAAATTGTGTGAAATTCAAAGGTTTTGTGTTATGGAAAATAAATTTGGTAGCAAGACTGGCCACCTTGTTAGCAAATTCTTTTTACCTCCATGAAGCAATTGAAATTCATCTAAATATAAACAAAGACAAAAGAAAGGTTTCCACTAATTAAAATGTATGCCTTCACCACAAGGGTGAGGCAATTGGTTTTGGAACTTAACTAATTGATATTAGGAACTTGTCCTAATATCCAATTGATGACTAGAGGGATCAACTTTATCTTACGCAACAATAGGGTCTTATGGATCAAATTGGATCATTAAAGGCAACATGGATCAATTAGGCAGCAAGGACAAGAGGCAACTTGGATCCATACAAGAGAAGGGAGAATAGGCAACATAGATCCATATTTATTATCTTAGGCAACAAAGGCAGCTAGTCAATCCCACTAAATCTAGTCAAGTTCCTTATAAAAAGAAAGCCCACATCTTAATATCTCTCCAATGATATTAATTATCAAAGAAGAAAAACCAAAAGACAAAGCCCACCATCCTTAGGCCAAGGCCCATATAAGAGATTTAGCCCACAAGCCCATCTAGTGACAAAAGCCACTTGGCATGCCCAAAAATAAATCCTACAAGAGGATAATACCAAGCATGAGAGGGATAAGCTTGCCACATAGGAGATAAGAACAATGACTAGGCATCCCTATCCACAAACAAAATATCTAAGTTAACTTGCACCTTAAGAAAAGCCATGTTATGGATATGCTTGACACATAGGATAGCTATCCATAAGGAAAATATCTATTCTTACTTCAACTCCAAGTAATTCTCATGCAAGGCCTATAAAAGGACATGCTTGCCACACATAAAATTCGAATTTGCTCTCCATGATATTTCCCACAATTACAAGAACCAACCAGCCGCACCACACTTTCCTCACATAAATGTTTCCTATTAGCAACTTATAAGCACCATCCTTCCCACCACAAGAACACCAAGAACACCACCAAACCATGCCCAATCTTTAGAACAACTAGGAAATAGGTCAAGCAGCGAGGAGGAGCAGGCTAGCCACAAGACGCAGGTTATCATCATTTTCCAGAAGACCAAGCTTCTCTCCAACAGCAGGTTACTAGAATCAAGAGCATTTAGATGAGAGGGAAAGAGAGGAGAGGGGCAGATCTGTTCTTATCAGTTCTCTACAAAGGAGGGGAGAATAGGAGGAGAAAGGTATAGGAAAAATAAGTATAAAGAGAAAAAGTAAAGCATGGGAAAGATCTCTCAGTTTGTATGGTGGTGCATACAAACTCATCACAGAGATTAAAAGCCACACATTAGTATCCATTCTTATCAAATTGTGCCTCAGCCTTTGCATCATCGGCTAGGCCAACAAATCAAGCACAACATCTGTTCTTATCAGTTGCCAACCCCAAATCTGTCCAGAAACACATCTCCATATTTCTACATCACAAAAATTATGCATACTAGTCATATGAATATAATTCCAGCAAGCACCAGTGCACCACACATGCACTAGATCATGCTAAACATGTATCTATACCCTGTGCACACTCATCTGAGGCACCACAGGGAGTAGAAATATGCTTAATTAACAGAGAAGCACATGGGCACAAATTGATGGAAGTTATCCAACAAAGAATAATAAGCTCACAAACAAATCCAGCAAGCCATCAAGCATATAAGTTACCAGACCTAAGCTCGACCAGCTGACAAATATGAGTACAACTTAATTTCTTCAGCTAACAGTGTAGTATAGATTCAGTTTCGTCAGAGTGAAGTTATCACTTTCATCACAGATGCTTGGATGAGGAAACCATCCAAACAGGAGCATCACACCACACATCATAGCACAACCATCTCAGACCAACCATTTCATCGGCTCAATGGCCGGTCACAAAAGAAGAACTCACCTTGTTGGATATTAGCCGAGGCAGAGCTTGGAGGAGGTGATCTTAAGGTAGTAGACGAAGGAGGCGACGCCGGGGTTGCAGTCGTTGTACTGCCGTCCCGCCAGCGTCGGAATCATAGCCCTATCCGCCGTAGCATCACAGCACCACCACTGAAAAACCAGGAGCAGCAACAACACCAAATCAACGCCGGGTTGCGTCTGTGCACCATCCCGTCGAAACCGAGGTTACGGTGACAGCAGCACCGTCGTCCCGTCGGTGAAGGTTACTCGGGAGTATTACATCGGAGGCGAGTCGAAGTTGAGGAAGACGACTCGGAGGCGCGGTCGAGCAGAGGCTCGAGAGGGAGCCGAGCTCGCAGAGGAGAGCAGGCCGAAGCAGTGTGGTGAGCAGAAGCACGAGAGGTGGCGAGGGAGCAGTCGGAGGCGCGGGAGCAGCGCCGGCGAGCTCGAGCCATGCGGCTAGGGTTCCGCGAAGCGAGCTCGATTGGGAGCACATGGTGGCGAATCGACACCGCAGTGGAGGGGAAACGGCGGAGGAGAACTAGGCGGAGACATGCCGGAGCGCAGCGGTGCCGGAGCAGGCCGGCAGTGGCCGGAGCCGTGGGGAACGGCGGCGGCATCGCCAGATGGGGAAGGAACAGAGCGCTTGTGCGTGCGTGCGTGCGAGACAGAGAGGAGGGAGTGGGTCGATCAACGGCCGACCAGGCCAGACCTTGACCCAAGGTTAATGGGTTGGGTCCAACCCATTAGGCCAGGGGCATTTTGGTAATTCACCAAATAAAATTATCCAAAATTAAAATGAATTTTAATTCTCAAACCAAAGGAACAAAAATCAGCTAAAAATAAGTTAAAAATATGTTTTCAACTCAAAATTTTATAAGAATTTCAAATATGATTTTTATTCTATTTATTGAAAGGTTTTCTTGAATGAAAAATTCAAAAATCCTTAAGTGGATATGATTTGAATTAATTCCAAATTTAAGGTTTGAAAATATTTTCTTAGGTGAATAATTCAAAGATCCTTTAGTGGACATGAATTGAATTATCTACAAAAATTCAAGGATCCTTAAGTGGAAATGAATTGAACTATTTTCAAAAACAATTATTTTTCTAAAAGAAAAACAATTTGAGTAATAAGCTCAAAGTATATTTTGAACTTTATTGCATACTATAAATGACTGTCCTGTAACTCATCCTAGGTAAAACACACAAAGAAGAATCCATCTAAAATCATTCACCCTTGTGTTGATAATATTTTAAAGTTCGTCAAGTAAATAAAATTTGAATAAATAATTACTTCTTGATGTTAATGAAATGTTTTCTTAAAGGCATTAAAATTGATAACTTAAAATTGCAAATCTTCTTTTTCTAGCAAAAAGAAAAGTATTTACTTGAATAAAATAAATTCCTTACCTCAATAAAAGTGGTATTAATTCTAGATATCATAACAATTCAAAGTAATTTAACCAACCCACAAATTATAAGCACTAACTAATCCATAATCCTTAAAATCACTTCAGTTATCAAAGTATCAAGTAAAACAAAGCTTACACTTGTGAGCTTGGGTATTTTTGGGGATTTTACGATGCATCTCATATCTATGCATAATAGCATCTTGACAGTGTTCCAGTAGTCCTTACCAGGATTACATTGCTATTTTCAGATCTCGGGGTTTTACCGCAAACCCTAGAACCCCGAAGGACATGAATTGCCACCTTTATCATAGGCAAGTTCATTCTTGCATACCGTTTGATGTATTTTTATCAAAGTACTTGCAAAGTTACTTATACGTTCCTTTCACTTGCATAAAAAAGAAAAAGTATTTTCGAATGATGTGGTATATACTATTGGTTGGCGGTGGAACAATGGTAAGATGAATAGGTACGGTGTTCCATCGTATGGGAAGGTATATATCCTTAGGAACTAATAACCCCTGTTCCAGTGATCCTTTCGCCGTAGTGAAAGCATCAACCAACGGACTTTGTATGGGCGGGGTCAGTCAGAGGCTTCTTTTCTCATCCGCATATCCTCGGCAGGCCTACACCGGGTTGGGTCGTTGCAGGCGGCCAACAGCGTGGAAGCGCGTGCTCTTCCTGCCCGACGGGGTAATTGGTGGGGAAGCTCGAGAGGGGTGATGGGTATGCGTGGAACATGATTCCCCTACCGCATCATAAATGGGCGGATGTGTGTTGATTTGGGAGAAGCTCCACATGACTGGATGTCCTGAGCCTTAGCTATAACACTCATGGAGTGTAAAGAGAGCATATAAAGGGCCAGGCAACTGTTGGGTAAAGTGATGCAACTCTGCAGAGTCAAACAACAAATTTGTGATATCACAACCGTGTTCCCGGAATGGAACTACGAGATCGAGGCCGGAATGGAGTCCCATTTGGATTCACAAGACCGGTGGAGGCTGGGACATAGTTTTCAGAATAAAATCTATCCTTTGAAGAAATGTTTGCAAAAACTTGCATATATGCCAAAGACCCGAGGTTTTGGCAGTAGCTAGTGCATGAAACACCTTATCTCTATATATTCTGAACTTGCTGAGTAACGCTGTTACTCACCCCTTCCTATTTGACCCCCTGCTTAGACTTTTGGAGCCATCAAGGGCGTTTCTAGATATCCATCACGGCAAAAGAGGAGGTCTTCCACAAGGAATCAAGTCGACCTGGTGAAGCTTGAAGGAGTGGACCGCTACTTCACCAACGGAAGAATGACGACAACCATGGCAATTGAGGGGCAATGATAGCAGTGTCAATGGCATACACGCTTACCACACTACCAATGGAGGAGACAACATCTATTGGAAGGAGGAGTACAACCCTGGATAAAGATGTTCCAGATGGAATAGATTAGGGCTATGACAATAGTAGTAGTGGATTAGGAATAGAGCTAGAGCTGATCTCCAGCTTAGTGATACGAATTGGATCTTTTCTGGATTTCATTTGTATGAGACTTGCTTTTGTATAAAGGAGGTTCTCAAGATTTTGTATTGAATATTGTTGTAATCCTATAGTGTTACCTTGGACCTGCTATGTTTCTGTTGTACTACTCTGAGGGATGTAATATTCACGGATGAGTCCTTCTGTGAGTGTTATGTCAACGACTTGCGCACTACAACATGCAGTGATGTGCTGGGTCACCGCACTAACTCTATTTCTTGTGAAGCATCCATTTTAAAGGAGAATGTTGAGCTAAGGGCTCAACTTAAATTGCTAACTAGCAATTATGAGATATTGGAAGAAAGCCATGAGAAGCTCTCGAGCTCTCATGAAGATCTTCTAGTATCTCATGATAAGCTAAAGTTAGCTCATGAGGCTATTGCTACCAAGGTAATATCTAGTGAGCCTCATGTGGACAATGGCACAACTTCTACTAAAAATGCTACAATGCCATGTGCTAGTCCTTGTAATTCTTCATCTCACACTAGTGGTAAATCATATGTTGAATTACATTTTGTGCCTAGTTGCTCTAACAATGAAGCCTCAACTTCCACTAGTACTTGTGTAGCTACTAACCTTGTAGGGAAGACTAAAGAGCACAAGGCACAAGCCACTTCTTTGAATAAAGATGTGGAGAAGCGTCATAAAGGGAAGGCCACATTTGACAACATGTTGAGTGTGCAAAAATCCCCCAATGACAAGAGTGGACTTGGATTCAACTCCAATATCAAGAACAAGTCCAAGAGTAGCAATAAGATGGGCCAAGAACAAGTCAATCACTCGGCCAAGATTGTTTGCTTCAAATGCAAAGTTGAAGGGCACCATGTTAGGGATTGCCCAATGAAGAAGAAGCCTCTTAGTGAGAAGCAACTAGGGAAGCGGCCTATTGTTCAATCTCATGCTCAACCTCGGGTTGAACAAGGGCCACCTCCTAAGAAGACTCAAGTCATTGCTCCTCAAGTTAAGGAGCCTATTAAGAAGAAAGAAAAGAGTCGATATTGCTACTTTTGCCGTGAGAAGGGCCACTTGGCTTCTTCATGCACAAATGGTACTCTATCCAACCCCATAATTATTGATGATGTTTATTCTCTTAGGAAGGATAGGGTTGGAAATGTGTTTGCCAAATATGTGGGAACTCAAAGTGGTGTCAAGAAAAGAACCATTTGGGTTGCCAAGCCTATTGTGACTAACCTCTTAGGACCCAACTTGGTTGGGGACCAACAAGCTCAAACTTGATCAATAGGTTGTAATGGAGGACATTGGTGACTTGGCTATCATTTGAAGAATTAAGGGATCTTCATGGTTATATCTCATCAAGCCAAGTCAATTGGATTATCTCATATCTATCTCATATCCAATGCTCCTTCTTGCGGTAACTTGTATTTAAATTATGTATACATTGAAAGTTGCTTGCTCCCTTGCATATGTTAGTTTTGTTCCTAGCATGTGCTTGTATATGTTGTGCTTATTACTTACCTTGAACAATCAAGTTTGTGTATGTTAATGTGCGCTCCATATATGTGTAAACTTTGTGTTGAGTCTTTATTGGATCTTGTGTTGATTTCAATGGGCTCTTTTGAGAGATTAATGGACTATCCCATTTTGGGGGAGTGATATGCTTTGTGCACTTCACTAACCTAAAAATGTGTGTATATGAGGAACACCACCTAGTATTGATATATCAAGATTATCTAGTAACTATGTGGTGTGTCATGCTCATGAGAATTCAAATTCTATAGTGTCCATTAATTATCTCTAGTTGATTTTATTTGCCTCTTGCTTAGATAAAATGAATTATCACATTATGGGGGAGTAATAAGCTATGTGCATATTACAATCCTACAAAATGTGAACATTTGAGGTTTGCCACTTAGATTTGATATTGTAAATTATCTTATTCCTATGTGGCATATTAGCTCAAACAAGTTCCAATTTGCTTTTTAGCTATCTTTTGGCTCCTGTTTGTGTGAGTTTGCTTGGTGTGGTTTTTCTCTAATATGCATTTTCATACATTAGTTGAGAAACCATTTGTTCCATATTATTCTAACCATGGCCTTGCCGGTTGGTTTGAATAGTTAGAACTACCAACAAACCTATTCAAATATGGTGTTTTATTTCTTATCTCTTGCCATATGTTTTATCTTGTGAGGATATTCTTGAATACCTCTATCATCGGGAAAATAATTCCAAATGGTCACTGTCCTTGGACAATCCATATTTATGTTTGTGATAGAATATTTTTGATTATCCTTTGGCATTGGCTTTTATTTGCCCCATCTCTTGCCAAAATATTTATTATGACTCCCATTGCCTTCCTTGCCTCTTGCAAGGATCCTAATCCTCAAATTGGTAGTGTTTAGTGTTGTAAATAAAATATGAAGAGTAATGATCCCTTGTGCGTGCATTTTGTATTCAAATGCAAATATCAAAAATAATGCATGAATCTTGGGGGAGCATTCCTTTTATTTAGAACACTATCCTATCTATCAATATTTGATCCTTTCAATTGGCATTTGATTTCTATCATATGTGTTTATGGAATTCAAATCTTTTTCTCTTGATGCTTTGTGCCATCATGAAAAGTGTAGAGGGTGTTTGGTTTATTTGGTGTAACCTTGCTCTCTCTTGGGAGTCTTGCTTTCTCATTTCTTGTTTTACGTTTTTCCTATAGAATGAGAAAATCCTTTGAGCATGTCTCTTTCTTTTATCTTATATGCTCATTGGCCTTGCCTAGGTACCTTCAATTGGTATTAATTGGAATTTAATATCTCCTTCGTAGATATTTGTTTCAATTGATATTTATTGTGGCAATTGTGATACTTCATTGCTTTATTTTACTTTACTTGATTCCGGTCAAGTATTATCCTCTTCTTGGTATCTTCTCCTAGTTTGTATCTTATTTTCAATTGGTGTCTTATTAATCATATGTTGATTTGATTCGATTCCTTTTGATATCACACTTCATGTGTTGATGTGTTTTGGAATCAATCATATGTTGATTTGATTCTTTCCTCAATCATGTGTTGATTTGGATTTTGATTTAATTTGGACAACCATTTTGTGTCACACTTTGGTGTGCTCTCTTCTTGGTTTACTTGGTGTTTTGTCCAAATTGTATCTCGTTTGGTTCTTAAAAGACTTTGTATGTATATCCCTTAACATATATATTAAATGGCATACCTGTCCTTCTTGATCCAATATATAGGGAATACTCCACTGAATTCTAAATCGGCTAAGATGTGCATGAAATTCAATTTCACATCTATATGCACATATTTATGTGGAGTATGTCCTATGTATTGTAGTTCATCTAACTACTATGGGACCCAATGAGTTTGGGAACCATGTTGTACTTGAATTTTGTTTTAGGTACAATGGAGAAGCGTTGGATGCTTGCCTCATTCATAAGGAAGGTGGTCTCACCATGTGATTTTAGGAGTCAAGCTTTGATGATAAACGAAAATTCTCATCTTCATCATCACCAATGCTATATCGGTAACAAGTATCTATCCCATGCATATTTTTCTTGTATTCAACCTTGTGTAGGTTTCCCCTTGGCATGAAAACCTTAAATGTGCAATTGTTCTGGTTTTGGCTTATTTCCTTCACTTGGTATATCTTTGTGATATTTGTGATGAAATTGCAAAAACCTTCCTTCAACTGGTATTATTTCTTTGTGATACTTGTTGCCTATCTCAAAGCATTTCCACTATCTCTTGTTCCCTTAGTGATATGTGTGATGCATTTGATGTGTTTGAAGTTCATTTATACATATGAGATAAATTTGAGCTATGTGCTATGCTTTTAAGCAATAATCTCTTTTTGTATATTCATGACTTCCTTTTGGTTACCATGGTCTCCTTTCTTCGACCATTTTATATGTGCAAGTTTCTTTGTCGATGAATATCATTAACAATTTGTCTACTTAGAAACCTTTACATATGAGAGAGGTCACCTTTTATTTGGTATCCTACTTTCTTTCAAGCCACCTTGTCTTCTATCTATAATTCTTTGGTGGCTCCAAGTTTGCCTCGTGAGTGCTTGTCTTATTTCTATTCGCATCTTTGCGCGCTCACATTTTACTGAAGATTCTTCTCTTCATGCTCATCACGGTGAGTATGTTGATTTTGTTGGCTAAATGTTCTCACTAGCTCTTGGTTTTTTCGATTGGTTTTAATTTCCAATTGGTATCTTTGAGCTTGTGAACATATATATTTTTTTAAAAAATCTTCTTTGTAAGTTGTGTGTGTCAATACTTGATGTATAACTTATCACCATTTGGTTAAGACTATGTGTCTTACCAAATTAATTGTCTTGTCACACACACATACTCTTGGTTGGGCCTTTATTGATAATTTCTTTTAATTGGTATCTCCTTATGGCTCAACCACATCTTTGGTGCAAGTGCTTTGTTTTGCTTTAATGGTTACATCCTTGCACTTGGTGAGTGTTCTAGATGATTGTGGGGGGAGCGAGGATTCCATATTTGTGCACTCCTCAATAGAGTATGAACATTGGGGAGCTTCTCCATTTTTATTTAGAACTCTCGCTTTGGATCTTTTTTATTGCCTTTCTCCTTTGTGGAGATGTTTAGAATGATTTCATCCTTTGCAATCTTTGGATCCTCAATATAGTTTGATTTCCTCTAATTATTCGTCAATGGATATGTGCATTTGATTCCACTCATATTTTGAGAAATGCACACTTTATGGAGAAATTCATATTATATTGGCCTTCTAAATTTTTCTTCCCATTTCGGCAATCGATGCCAATGGGGGAGAAGTTTAGAGGGTTTAAGGGAATTTGGCTTTATGCTTTAGTTTGGTTCTTAAGCATTTGCCTTTCATGCTCATGCATCCTTGTGTGTTCGTCTTGCAAGGTTGTTTAATTCATTATATAAACCCTCTTAAAAGAGATTGTCATCAATTACCAAAATGGGGGAGATTGAAAGAGCATGGTTGCCCCCATATGTTGTTTTGGTAATTAATGACAATCTCCGTGGACTAATATGTGCTTTGAGTTATATTTATAGTGTTGGTCCGTATGGAATGCTTGAACTCCATATGTTGGAGTCGAGGCTAAAAGAAGAAGATTATATGTTGATCAAGGCTAAGTGCAAGTTGATCAACATACAAGATAAGGTTTTGGTCCGTATGGAATGCTTGAACTCCATATGTTGGTGTCGAAGCTAAAAGAAGAAGATTATATGTTGATCAAGGCTAAGTGCAAGTTGATCAACATACAAGATAAGGGCAAGTGAAGATATGCGAAAGAGTGTCTCTCCCATATTGGTATATGGGGGAGCAATTTGCGAGGCTTCACCGAGCGGAGCGTAATCAAAAAAGGTGATCCACTTGAGAGGAGGCAAGGCAAAGAAAGGTGATCCACTTGAGAGGAGATCAAGAAAGCCATCATCTAGATCAAGTGGAATGCGCAAGGCAAAGGTATGATCTTGATAGGGTTTATATTTTACCGGTCTCGCGGTGTAGTTGGGAGACCGGGTTTTAGGATAGGTAACCGTACTATCAAGAGGGGCTCTCAAGTGAGTTTTAGCGTATCGGTCGTAGAGAGCTCAAACCTTTGCATCCTTGCATTCTTGCAATCATCTTTATTGGTTCTTATTTGACTCTTATCGTAGTGAGATCTTAGTTCTTGTCGTGATAGTCATGACAAGATTAAGTCCTTCGAAAACGATATTTGGTTACATCTTCTATTGCGTTTTCGGTGGTGGAGATTTTGCCGATTCACTAGTGAGGAAAGGTTCACACCTTCCTACCCATACCAAAATCTCCATTGCATGTTATTTGGCTTTCATCCATATGAGGATTTAGAGCTTGTGTTCATCTCCATACCAAGCTCTAGTTCATCAAAAAACGGATCTCATATGCATATCTTGTTGCGTTTTTGATGTTGGAGGTTTTACCGGCTTGTCTTTCCTAGAGAGGTCAAACTCTTTCCTTGTGACCTCCTCCTCACATGATGGAATATGATGTTTCTCTGCATGATCTTGTAGAGCTCTTCGTTGCGATTCCAACGAGCCCAAGATCTTCGAAAACGGAGTCCGGATGCAAAAGATATCGCGTTTCTCGTGCGTGCTGTTTTACACTCTTTATCTCATCCGGATTTTTCCGGGTCATTCCGGACAACTCGGAATTTTCCGGATGGATTCCGAGGTGAACCAGTTTTGCTCTCTGTTAGTGTTTCGGAATATTCCGGACCATTCCGGACCAATTCCGGACGACCACGAAAACTGCATAACGGTCAGATCTTGTTGACCTATAAAAAGGGGGCTTCTTCCCCAAAGGTTCCCTAACCATTAGAGCTCTTTTTCTCTCTCTCCTCCATTGTTGCAAGAGCTCAAATCACATAGATCTCCCAATCCCTCCACCCAAACTTGTTGATCTTTGGAGGATTGAAGGAGAAGATCTAGATCTACATTTCCACCAATCCATTCCTCCTCTAAGTGAGGGGAACCTAGTAGATCTTGATCTTTGGAGTTTCTTGGTGTTTCTCCTTTGTTCTTCCTCTCTAATCCCTCCCAAGCATTAGTTGCTTTGTTTGGATTCGGGTTGGAAGAACTTGATCACTTAGTGTGTTCTTACCATTGCATTAGTTGCATAGGTTTGAGTTCTCCACGGTGATACGTGGAAGTTGAAGTTGGGAATCTTATTTCTCTTGGGTGCTTTGGTGCCCTAGAGCTTGTTACTCTAGGGCATGTTGGTACCCTAGACGGTTGTTGTTTTCTCGGGGTCTTGGTGGCTCACGGGATTTGCTGGGAGCCTCCAATTAGGTTATGGAGGGAGGCCCAACCTTGTTGGTCTCGGAGCTTTGGTAGCTACGAAGACATTGCCGGGAGCCACCAATTGAGTTGTGGTGTGTGCCCCGGCCTTGGGCATCGAGTCTTGGTGGCTCGGTGCATTTGGTGAAGACCCTCCAACTTATGGAGTGAGCTTCATCCTTGTAAAGGTTCTAGTTGCCAACCTCAACGGCAACATAGTGACAAGTGCCTTGCCACATTGGTGGTAAGACACAACGGAGATACGGTGTGCCATATCAAGGCTACTCGGTGTTTCACTTTGGTGAACACCGCGCCGCTCCAACGGAGACTAGCTTCCATTGGGAAGTGAACTTCGGGATAAATCATCGTCTCCAAGTGCCTCGGTATTTCTATACCCGAGCTTCTTACTTATGCTATTTACTTTGTGATAGACATCGAGCTTAAAGTCATATATCTTGCTATCACCTAGTTGATTATATTGCTTAGCATAAGTTATTGGTGCACATAGGTGAACCTAACTAGTTTAGGTTTTGGCTTGATAAATTAAACGTTAGTTTTATTACGCATTTATTCAAGCCTTAATCGTAATAATTTTAAATCGCCTATTCACCCCCCCCCCCCTCTAGGCGACATCCGTGTCCTTTCAATATTGCTTAGCATAAGTTGTTGGTGTACTTAGGCAAACCTAGTATTTTAGGTTGTTAGCTTGTTAATTTAAACACATAGTTTTATTCCGCTTTTTTCAAGCCCCTAAATAGAAAAAGTTTTAATCGCCTATTCACCCCCCCCCTCTAGGCGACATCGGGACATCGTTTGTTCTTTCAGTTAACCGCATGTGGACGGAGGGCAATCGTATGAGTGTTCCTCCCGAAGCCGTTCTCGCATCGGCTAGGTCCGCCTCGGAGCTTCGGCCGGACTTTCAAGGCGGATCCAACCTAGCTAGGTGGCTCCCTGGACTTGTTTGTAGAGAAGGGAAGTATTGCGTCGAACGCTCCACCGGTACACCTCTAAGCGAGTGTTTCGATGCGTGTGGGTCCATTGGTGCATCCCTGCAGGGTGAAATCTTTTTGAAAAGCCGTGTCCGCGGTTATGGACGACGTGGTGAAATGCGCTGGCTAAAAAGATCATAGACAACTTGCACCTAATGTTTGTAACTTGATTAGTAAGATAGATTACTTGAATAATAACCCATAAAACTTGTCCACCGTGTGAGTTGCCCTGATTGCTTCTCGCGGGCGGTTGATCGAGGGAGTAATACTTGGGCGGGTTTTTGATGTGGTGAGTAGTTTAGTTGGTTTCTTATGCGCTCTCTTACCTTGTCTCTTTAGACGAAACTTGTAGCGTGTCTCTATATGTTGTTAGTGCTGCTTGCCGCCGCCTCAATCGCTAACCCTCTTCCCCTGGAATTCCAACTTTGATATCTTGTGAGTATTACTTGCCAGTACTTCTACTAGTACTGACCCCTTCGGGGCTGCTATTCCAATGCAGCCGACAGGTTTGAAGTCTGACGACGTTAGCTTGGGAATCCCTCCGGCTTGGCCTGGGCAGGGATATGGTGCCTTCGTTTATCTTCACGACTCTTAGTCCAATTTGTTTCTTGTCCGTAGTCGGACGCTACCTGCTTCCGTTGTTATTTTTGGATCTTTGTATTGTATCTTTGCTCTTGACTCGGTGAGTCGTTGTTGTATATATGTTCTTTTGTGGGTTCCATCGAGAACTGTTGTAATGTTATCACAATTCCACCCACATAACGTGTGTGTTGTGACGTGCACGTTATGCCTGGTGGGCGTCCTTTAGGATCGTTATTATGCGGATTTGGCTAGAACGCTCAAGTCTGCATAGTACCGATCTTGGGGCGTTACAAGATCTCCCCTTTCATTGTAGGGTGACAGAGGGATCGTACAATTCGAGAATTTTTTTCATGTTTTTCCCGACGGATTGGAGAAAGCAACAATCAATAGGACTTTCCTAATCCTCCCTTGCTTTCAGGAAGAACGTGAAATTCTTTTCCTTAATTGGGAGCAGAGCAAGTCTGAAAAAGGATCTTAGAGTGTCTAGGGTTAGGCCAGGAGGGCCTCTTAGCGTCTTCCTTTTTCTGCTCATCGGAGTTATTTCTCAAGGACTTGCCATGGTAAGAGGGAGAATGGGGAAGAAGCACACTTGAAGAGCATAGTACAACTAAAGTTGACTGCGGCCTCCGATAAGCTGGCCAAAATACTCTCAAGTCCTACTTAAAAATCCCCACCTAGAACATTATTTAGAGTTCGGTTTTGTTAAATTGAGATTTAGCGACTATGAAAAGGTTGATTTCTTATTAGACTAGATCTACTCCCTCTTTTCAAATCGGAATCGGCTTTCTGTAGTGTTGACTGAAACAGACACAACTTTCTCATACGGAGTCCATTTTTAATGTACGACCACTTAAATTGTTTAGAAAAAACATGTGCATCTAAATATTATCATCAAATTTCAAGGTAGGGAAGCCTCCCTACCTTGCCCTACTGTGAGCTCTGCCCCTGCCAGTACGTGAGTTGAATCGGTTACCAATATGGGAATATAGTCTAAGTTTTGAAATGTTATTATTGTGTGTAAATGGTGATAAGGTTTCGACTGACAGAGTACACATCGAATGGAACATAAGTCACGCAGATTTTCTCGTTTCGTTTCTAGACATGTTCAGTTCTCATCGGGGTATTTCGTCCTATTATGCCATGGTGGTTGTAAGTTCGATGTCATACGTAGTGACTCTCTTTCCACTTATTGTGCGTTGTTGCATTTTTTTAATTTATGTAATAACCAACTAAACCAAATATCCAAACTGATGGAAAGGGGTAAGCACTATATTTATATTTCAACACTCCACTCGCGTCTAGGCTATTTTAGTTCTTACCGTGGGTTCGGTGAAGGCCGCATAATCCTTTTTTAATACTAACTTGATACCTCTTGGCTATGATACCATATTGAATTGATGCACTAACCAACTAAACAAAAAATACGAACTAATGAAAAACACTAGGTAATATATTTATGTTTCAACAGAGTTTCGTTCCAGGGCAATATTTGTTTCAACACTGTCATGGGATGAAAAGCTATCTCCCAAAAATATTTCTAGAATATATATATGGGAACGTAAAACATAGATCCATTATTATTTTCTTATTTAATATCAACATGTTTTCTCTTACTCCCACTATGAACAGGAAGATTTACAACCATATTAAAGGTGTCGGGGGTTCTTCTTTTATATGTGGTGGCCAGCACAGACGTTGGGAGTGGCAGTGTAATACCCCAGCATTTAGCAACCAACGAAGGGTAGAAGTATGATTTTGTGCATCTGCATGCATGCATCTGAAACTCCGAATAAATTTTTCGCAAAATAAAACCCTGGAGGGATTGGAGCTCATTCAACCTCATGAATAGAGTTTAGCTCATTTGAGGAGAATGTGTTAAATTCTGACATGACCTTCAGGCATTTTAAACAGTTGCGGGAAATTAGATCCAAATTGGAAAATACAAATGATATTAAATTGGTAAACTTATTAAAAATTGAATAATGAAGTTATACATGTTTATACATTTAAACAAACAACTCACAAATAATTACTAAGGTATAATTGTGTTAACACCCATCACAACTCAAAGAGTTATTAAAACAAATTAAATAATGTAATTGGTTGAGTACCAGAAAACTTTGTCTTTGCTTTGCCCAAACATAAAAGAGATATAAATGCTTAAGTAACCTGCTTTATTACATCAAATTTGATCTTCTTATCTGATCTCAGCTTCTTATCTTCAAATCTTTCCAAATTCATTCCTGCAAGACAAATTGAATAATAAAGAAACTTGGGGTGAAATTTAAAGGCTTGGTGTTATATGAAAGGAGTTTGTTAACAAGCCTTGCAACCTTGTTAACATAATTCTTTGTATGCATTAAAGCAATTGAATTTCAAATAAGTATATGCTGGCCAGAAGGAGAGTGTCCTTTGAATAAAATGTTTGCTTTCACCACAAGGGTGATGCATTATAATCTTGGAAGTTAAGTAATGGATATTAGGAACTTGCCCTAATATCCAATTATTGACTAGAAAGAATCAATTTTAATATAAGAGCAACAAGGGTCCTTGGATCAGCTGGATCATCTGAGTCAAGCAGTCAACAAGAATGAGGAGCAGCATTTGATCAATACAAGAAAAAGGGGCAAGAGGCACACTGAATCATTTACCAAGAAGGCAAAGTATCAACCTCTTAATCTAGTCAAGTGCCTATATAATAAAGCCACATAAAAATATTTCTCCAATGAAATTAATTCCCAAGGAAGAAAATCAAACAATGATAAAGCCATAAATCTGCTTTTTGTAAAGCCAGCAAATCATCAAGCTTATAACCATACTTGTATAAGTTCAGTAAACAGATAAAAGAGGAGTTTAACTGAAATTCTTCAGTTAACCACACTGACTTAGAGACCAACTCTAATTAAGCATAACAACCACACACAGTTGGTATGACATCCCAACCTTATAATAAAATGAGTAATAGTTGATCATGTTCATGGCATGTATGCTTTTGAACACAAGAACTTGGGTGCAACTAAAATAAATGGTGAATACATTTAAATGATTAAAACATATCTTTTTTTTTAATGTGACTAGGATATTTCAAAAATTCAAAATAAAAATATGTGGAGCTTCTCTATAATATTATGAGTCTCCATGAATTTTCCCATAATTTTTGGGCTTATTTTAAAGCCCTAAAAAAATATATGAAGTCTCTGTTTTAAAAGATTCAGTAATTACAAACAAGCCCAGGGGGTTTTTCAGAAAATCTTTTCTTTCTTCTCTTTTCTTCTTCTTTTCCGGCCAGAAGGACGGCATCGACGCCGCCGCGCCACCTCCTGCTTGCCTGCTTGCCGTCGAGGGGATAAGAACAGCGAGAGACGTCCCCATCTCCCTTTCCTCCTCATTCCACGTCGCTCTCCTTCTCTCTCTTTTCCTCCTCAGCTCGAACCCGCCCGAAACCCTAACCCTAGTTCATACGGCCGCCGTCTTCACCCTCAAATCGCCGACGAACCATGCCGTTCCAAGCTCATCTGAGATGTCCTGGAGGTTCGCCTCGTCCTCCTCTACGCGGTGGTGCCTGGCGCGCGTGCTGGGAGGGACGGAGACCGTGGAACGCGTCCGGCGTCCCGAACGCCAGCCGCCGGTGTCGAGCTCGATTCTGTCACCGACGTTGCTCCATCAACGCCACAACCTTGTCCACTACAGCTGCGGTGAGCTGAAGCTTCGATTGATTCCGTTTGCCCTCTCGATTGCGTCCCGTAGCTCGAGATCGAGCTCGGCCGCCGTGCGCCGCCGCGGTGCATCGTCGCCGTGGTAGCTCCGGCGACCATTTAGGGGCGGCGCCGCCACCCCTGGGTACGCCTCGACCGTGCGCGTTGAATGCGCGTGTCCGCGTGGTCGGGGATGGCCGGAGTCGGCCGAAGCAAGGCCGGAGTAGCCGCTGCCCATGGTTGATGACATCAGCTGACGTCATCCCATGTTTATCCTTTCAGAAAAGATTAAATCCCTGACATGTGGGACCCCTCTGGCAGCTATTTAAATAATTCCAGAAATTGTTTAAAAATTGTAAATTCAATAACTTTTGTTCTGTAATTCGGAAAATTACAAATAATATACCAAAATTCTTAGAAAAAGGAAACTTATTTTAATATGGCTAAATAATTCATAATTTAGCAACTAAAAATAAAAGTTGTTTAGAATTACCAAAATGCCACTTAAACATTACCTAAAATTTTGAAATGCAAATAAATTCCTAAAATTAAATAAAAATATGTTTTCGACTCCAAATTTTATAAGGAGTTCAAATATGTTTTTTATTTAATTTATTTAAAAGGTTTTATTGAATGAAAAATACTAAGATCCATAAATGGATATGATTTCAATTATTTTAAAATAAATTATTTGAAAATAATTTTCTTATGTAATCAATTAAAAGATAGTAACTGGAATTGAATTGTACTAGCTTCTAAAACTACTAGTTTTCTAAAAAGAAAATAAATTTGAAATATAAGTTCAAAACATAAAATTTGAACTCTATTAAATTTTGTAAATGACTGTTCCGTTACTCATCCTAGGTAAAACACACAAAAAGGAGTTCACTTGAAAATCAATCACTCTAGTGTTATTACTTTTTGAAAGTAGTTAAATAAAATAAAATTATGAAATAAATACAATCCTTAAGTGAGCACCTGTAAGTTGTTTATTACTCATGTAAAACTTTACCTCGATAATCATAGCAAACACCTAAGTCTAAAAGTTATAACAACTCAAGGCATCTCACCGTTAACAAAGTAATCAATAACGCTAAGCGCTTACTCGTGAGTTGGGTATTTTGGGTTATATACGACGTATCTCATATCTATGCATAATAGCATATTGCAAGTGTTTCCAGTAGTCCTTACCCGGACTACTTTGCTGTTTTCAGATCTCCGGGTTCTGACGCACCCTAGAACTCCGAAGGGCATGCACTGCCACCTCTATCACAGGCAAGTTCATCACTTGCTCATACCTCTTGAAATATTTGTTAAGAAACTATTTGCAAAACCTTATTATACTATCACCTTTATACAAAAGAAAACATAAAACCTATTTCTTTAATAACTTGACTATTTGGCTACCTACCTGAGTGGTGGTAACCTATTATGGTTGGCAAATGGGACCATGGTAAGAAGAATAGGTCCGGAGGTTCCATTTGCACGGGAAAGTATTACCTAGGACTTAACAACAAATGCCGTCATAATGATTGCGCCGTAAAGACGCGTTAACCATAAGACCTGGAATGGGACGGGAAATGCCATCTGTACTTCTCCCGGATGCATGTCAACGGGCAGCCAGAGCCGTACGCTGTAGATCATGTGCGACTACATGCAACATGGGTGGGATCCCTTAATGCCCACGGACTCTGGTGTCTATGATGGTTTGCAAGAGGATGCCTAGGTGTCTACCGTGAGGGGTAGGGCATCAGGGGTGATTCTGCTATGCATGAATTGGGTGGGCATGCGTTGTGCGGAGAAGCACAGTGAATGACTTGGATCAAAAACTGGGCCCCACACCAAAGAGAGTGTGGACAGGAAAGTACGCCTGGTTGGTAACAAAGTCTTGATCTCTTATGGGTAAAGTAACGCACCTCTGCAGAGTGTAAAGAATTGTAACATGTTACTCCCTGTTCCGGGAAGGAGCTGCGAACGCTGCAGGAAAGGAGCTCCATGAAGCTCTAGCCCTCTGAAGGATGACGAGCATAGTCTTCAGAAATAAAAGCAACCTCTTGAAGAAATGTTTTACAAAACCCTTGCATTAGCTTGTGACTCTTTTGAGTCTTAAGCAGTAGTTAGTGCATCAAACTTCCCATCGTACATAATGGACTTGCTGGGTAACGCTGGTTACTCACCCTTTCCCTTTTGACCCCCTGCTTAGAATCTTGGAGCCATCAAGGGAGTTGGCGGTGGTCCATCATGACATCGAGATCTTCAACAAGGAGTTTACCGCTACTACACCAATAGGAGAACCACAACAACTATGGCAACATCGGAGTAATGACAGCAAATTCAAGGAGATCACTTTGCCAATGGAGGCGACCACGTCTATCGGAAGGACGAGTACAATCTTGGATAGAGATACTCCAGTTAGGGTAGTTTAAGGCTGTGACAACAGCAGTAGTGGATTAGGAGTTAGAACTAGAGTTAATCTCCCACTTAGTGCTACGAATTGGCTCTTCTCTGGATTTCATTTGCGCGAGGGTATCCTCTATGTATCGAGGAATCTCTTGAGATTTTGTATTGAGTAGTGTTGTAATCCTATAGTGTTACCTCGGACCTGCTATGTTTCTGTTGTACCACTCTGATGGATGTAATATTCATGGAAAGGTCCTTCTGTGAGTATTATGTCAACGACTTGCACACTACACCATGCAGTGGTGTGCTGGGTCACCGCAGGTAGTGCCCAACTCGCCAGCGCAGTTTCCAAGGCTCAGATCCAGCATTCTTGCGAGTGGGTTGGGCCATGTGTGGTGTACTGCGGAAGCTAACTTGTTACAGCGTATCGGTAGTGGTGGATGGGTCGTAGACTGTGTTGTATGGGGTGTGGTGTGGCAGCAACCGCCCGAATCCAATGGCCGCGTCATGTGGTAAAAGGTTCTAGGGCGGCGGCGGCTCTTGTTCACCGGCTGCGTCGGCATGTCGCGGTTATGTAGGCAACATGGTGGATGTATCTTAAGATCATGATGACCTTTGGATCAATGTTGTTTTCGAGGTTGGTGGCGGTATGGGCACCCTTTTAGGTTGGTGGCGGTATGGGCACCCTTTTACTTGTACCGCATAGCTTCTGAGGTTAGTGGCGGTATGGGACTACCCCTGCTGCCCTCCACACCCAGATCGTGTTTGATCCGACTTGGCAGGTGCTACGCGAGGCATCTCATGCAGAGTTGTCATGTCAAACTATTGTTGGCTTCAACAAAAAGACATCTCGTTATCACCAGAGGAGGTGGATCAAAGATGGTGCAATCGTGATTGCAATTTGGGCGGTATGGGACGTTTCCTGCTTACAACATCTCCTCTAGCGGTATCCGGCTAGCAAGATATTGTCAGCCGGTAGAGGGATTCATGACAGTTACTGCTTCGACGACAAGTATGCGCGCACTCTGGCGGAGACACAAAATCTATGATCAGACAATGGCGACATGACTAGCGTTGGTGCCTTACTCAAGGTGGTGGCTGGATTCGAATATCATTCTTACACGTGCAATGAGCCCTCTTGAAAACTTTGGTTAAGAGTTTTGTACTTTTCGTTTGTTTTCAGTGACTTGACATAGGTTTTTTGGTAGATTGGTGGAGTCGTTGTTGTGAGGTAGATGGCATCGGTTTATCTTTTTCTGATCGATTTTATTTGAAATTCTGGCTTATGTTTGACACTTTTAAATAATTAATAATATATAGATGTATGCATGTAGAGTCCGGATCGTATTATTTTTCAAACAAAATCTTGCATCGCCTTCTCTCCCCTGTATATGGAGAAAACATGCGTACTAGTTGACCCATATCTTAGCACGTTTTGTGATTTTATAAATTTCAACACGACTACGAGGCTGCGTGGTTGTTTATTGTGCTCTGGTTTTGAGTCTTACTATTACGGCTCGGAACATGAAGCTAATATTATCAGCGTTCGACAACTCTCGGGGTTAAAGATTAATTTTCATAAGAGTGAATTGTTCTGCTCTGGCGACACCCATGACGCAACTGCACAGTATGCCGAAACTTTCGGATGCGAGCAGGGTCAATTTCCTATTAGGTGTCTAGGTATACCAATTCATTATAGAAGATTGACAAATGCCGAATGGAAGCATGTTAAAGAACGTCTGCAAGCAAGACTTAGTAGTTGGAAAGGAAAGTTACTATCTCTGGGTGGAAGATTGGTTCTCAGTCCTAAGTAATATGGTACTGTATATAATATCATTCTTCCAGTTACCTAAAAAAGTCTTGAAGAAATTGGATTATTTCCGATCAAGATTCTTTTGGCAAGGGGATAGCAAAAAAAAGGAATATCGACTGGCGAGATGGGATCTGTTTGCCGCCCGAAAAACCAGGGAGGGCTGGGTATTAATGACCTTCAGGTCAAAAACACATCCTCCTTGGAAAGTGGCTTTTCAAGCTACTGACTGAATAAGGGGTTTGGCAGGCACTACTCAAAAGGGAGTCTGTTGACTCAAAAGCTATGTCACTGGTATATTGGAAACCGGATGGCTCACACTTTTGGGCGGGTCTCTCATGGCGACAAAAAGCACTTTTTCGCTTTGGAACCTTTAACATTAAGGATGGAACGGAAATTCGTTTCTGGGAGGATAAGTGGTTAGGTAACAACAACCTCAGAGAATAATATCTAGCTCTATATAATATTGTCCGTCACAAGAGCGATATGATAGCTACACTTATGCAGTCTTCGTCTCCGAATGTGACGTTCAGACGAATTCTTCTTGACCGAGACTTGTGATGTTGAATGCCCTAGTAGGGCGGTTGACATTGGTTCAGTTGTCACAAGGGGCTAAGGAGTTCCGATGGAATCTGCATAATATTCTGTATAGATTCCATGTATAGAGCATTGGTCCACTCCGACTTGCCAGCCGTTGATATAATAAGAAAATATGCAAAATGAAGATACCTTTAAAGTTGAAAATCTTTGCGTGGTATCTTCGTAAAGGAGTAATATTAACCAAAGGCAATCTTGTCAAGCGCAATTGGTATGGAAGTAAAAAATGTGTTTTCTATCCATAGGACGAAACGATCAAACACTTATTCTTTCAATGCAAGTTTGCTCTCTCTATTTGGTCCGTCATCCAAATAGATTCTAACTTATATATATCCACCTCGTTCCGTTGCAAATATTTTTGTCAACTGGTTACATGGTGTAGATCACAAAGATATGAGCGTTAGCCATTATATGGTCGCTATGTCTTTGTAGAAATGAAGATAAAAATTTCTCTCTTATGCTGGTATTATAACGGAGCACGAGTTTGCTCTCCATATTACAACGTGTAGAAAATTGAGACATTTTTATGGTGGCTCTGCACGACTGGAGCAAACGCGAGGGATATTTTTATCCGACATGGGTGGTCTATTGATTTTCGGATAGAGCCTCCACCTCCATAGGCGTTATTTACAGTGTTGCTTGTATTTCGCCTATGTTTAGCTATTCATGTATTTGGTGGTTGTGTGCATCTCGATTATGCAGAAACCGGACGTAATGCTTAAACTTTAAGTAATAAAAGCCTTTTATCGAAAGAAAAAAATCTTACTACCACGGTAGTAGTGAAAAAGACTTTGCGTCCAAGGAAAAACGTACTAGTGCATTTAGGCATGTGTAAAAACTCAGTCCACGGCGCGCTGCCCACACGGCAGACAACACGCCCTCTACACACTGCCCAAGACGAGAACCGGTAAAGAAAGTCAAGTCGGCAAGTTTGACGTGTGACGCGCGCACTGCCGGCGACCCAGCTGCAACGGCAAGCCCTCCTTTTCTCACGTCCCTCTCGTGGAATTTCTGTGAGATCGATCACCACTCCGTCGCCGTCGCCGTCGGGGCCGGTCGGGCGTAGCCAAAAAAAATCTAAGAAAAAATAAAGGGAGGGCGACGTCGTCGATCGTCGTCGCATCGCATCGCAGGCGCCTTATCTCTCTATCTCTTCTCTCACCTGCCTTCCTGCCCGCCTTATCACGGCTGCAATAAAAGCAGCCAGCATCCGTCAGAGTCCACTGCGATGCCGCCGTCGAGACAAAAAGAGCCGCCGTCGATCGGTGGGGTTGAGGCTATATGGGATCTTCTAGCTAGGGAGGAGCCACTACCGTATCCGAAGGACAAGTTGGTTATTATGTGGCCCGTAGATAGAATGATAGATGGAATGATATACTACTAGAAGCGACTGCCAATTCACTCTCGCTCGTCCATTTCCGGAAAGACATGAAAGCTCAAAAAGGTAACACGAAAGACGTAAGGGCACTTTGTTTCTGAGATTTTCAGTCAGCTTGCATGCGGTTCCTGATCGAACAGAAGTGCGCAAATGTTTGCAGAAATTTGTTTGATCCAGAAGATATCCAAAATCTGAAATAAGTATCATTTGTCTTGGCAATTCCAAAGGCAAAATGAAGTCAAGCAATCATGTCTTCATGGTTCAGGACTGAGAGATAAGTTGCGTAATTTCTCACAATTGGAAAATAGGGGCAATCAAGGATAATCAGCATGATAATCTTACAGATTAGTTGTTCCGCCAAGATATAATAAGGACTCAGTTTAACCTGCGAGCCACTGAATCAGATGTGATAGTTAAGATGGCATGTCCTTTCGTGTAGCTTTTGTGAAACTCTGAAACTGCAAACTTGTTTATTGGTTCAGTTATGCCCCGAACCGCAAGAAATCCAGTTGACTCTAGTCTCAAGTGGCCCCACACAGATACTTTCCTCTGAACTGGAGTATTCAGCTCTGTTCCAAAGAGTTTCTAAAAAGAAAAAGTAGTACTATTCTCCAAAGAGGGCACCTTTGCTCATTCCAAGCTCACCTAGCGTAATCAACATTCCTACTAATGCCAGTACCAGTAGGATCTGTACTCTATTTGGGTTTTGTTAGTTCCAAGGCGGCACCGCTCTGGCTGTTCCTAGATTTTCTTCCTTCCACAATCCCACGTAGTCGTTGTGAACACAGGAGTAAAGATGGAAAAGATGAGCCGAAAGAAACACGGCAGAATCGTTTGCCGCCCCTCTTTATGCTGCAGCTTGCATAGTTTTCGCACACAAGCCCTCGGATAATCCCAGAAATTGTATATGCAGCCTTTCCTGCCTGATGGTTCGCGGGCCAGCTTTCTATGCCGACAGAGAGTTGTATGAGTTTGCGAAAAACAAACGTTCACCCAGCTCTAATTAGATGTTGCGTGGATTCAGTTAGACCCTTGCAAATCTCATCTTTACTGCACACTAAATCCTATAATATGCCTACGTAATCTTGCATATTCGGCACTAATTATGCATTAGTTAGGATACGTTGGTTTGGTTATTATCCGTGTAAAGATTCTAACTACACAGAAATTTAAATTGGCTCCCGAGCTCAGGCTCAATAAATATTAAAAAAATAGTAAAACATTTCAAAAAATCTGAAATAAATCAATGATAATCGTACACAAGTTTTCTAAATGCGTGTCAAGTTTCATGAAATGCCATTCATTCTGCTCTGTGAAAACAAAATCAGCAGCCAAAATGAGATTTTAAAATAAAAAAAATAGATCACTGTTTTTTACACCGGCCACACAAAATGTCTTTTCACCCCAATTTTTTTTGTATGAACATAGAATGTTCATATGTACCCCGATATTTTGTTTGAATTTTTTGACATTTTAAAATTCGGTTTTTGGATAGTGGGTGTAGATGCACCTATGAACATAAGTGAATTTGCCCCAAACATGACTCTTTCTTCTATATTTGATATTTCTCATCTTTACTGCACACTAAATCCTATAATATACCTACGTAATCTTGCATATTCGGCACTAATTATGCATTAGTTAGGCTATGCGACAAAAAAAATTGCGCTAGATTGCTCACTGAAGATTAGGATACGTTGGTTTGGTTATTATCCGTGTAAACATTCTAACTACATAGGAATTCAAATTGGCTCCCGAGCTCACCTTCCGGCTCAATTTTTTTTCAAAAAAATAGTAAAACATTTTAGAAAAAACTAAAATAAATCAGTGATGAACATATACAAGTTTTCTAAATGCGTGCCAAGTTTCATGAAATGATATTCGTACTGCTATGTGAAAAAAAAATCAGTAGACAAAATGAGATTTTAAAATAAATTTTTTAGATCACTGTTTTTTTTTTTTTTTGCACAGAACACTACCAATCTCATTTCACCACGAAACTTCACACATATATATAAAACTTACGTTTGTTCATCACTGATTTTTTCATATATTTTTTTGAAATGTTGTATTATTTATTTCAATTTTTTTATTCAGTCGGGAGCAGCCGAGCAGGTGGGCTCGGGAGCCAAAACGCCTCACATTGGCTCCGAGCTCACCTGCTTCTGGCTCAATAAAAATTTCAAAAAATAGTAAAACATTTTTTATAAATCTAAACAGTGATGAACATATACAAGTTTTCTAAATGTGTGCCAAGTTCCATGGTGAAACGACATTACTACTGCTCTATAAAATCAGTAGCCAAAATGAGATTTTAAAATATATTATATAGATCACAATTTTTTTTGCACAGAACAATACCAATGTCATTTCACCACGAAACTTGGCACGCATGTAAAAAAACTTGCATATGTTCATCACTGATTTTTTTCATAAATTTTTGAAATGTTGTATTATTTGTTTTGATTTTTTTATTCAGTCAGGATGTGGGCTTGGGAGCCAATACGCCTCCCTCCTAACTACACATCATTCGTTTGAGCCTTTTCTGTTTGGTTGGCATACTAAGCTTGCCACACTTTGACACGCCACAAGTTAAGCACATTTTACTGGTTCAACCTCCTATTTGACTTACAACCACACTTTTGGCATGATTCCTTTCTTGCAAACTAGATCCCACATGTCATTGACTTAGAAAAGTGTGGCAAAGTATGGTGCCAATTTTGATTGCCTAACTTTAGACATGTGTGCCATAAAAGTGTCACATATTTTGGGTAACTTAGTACATGAACCAGTAATGACTCTTTCTTTTATATTTGATATTTCTAGTCATGGACGATACGGTGTGTTCAGTGATTTTCATGATTTCGTTAATCCCTACTTAGAGGCGAAAATATGTAAATGTACATCACAAGTAAATGGTTGCAATCCATCCATCCTAGTAGTACTATGATAGCACATCAAAAATCAAATGGTTGTCGACTGAAGCAAGTCATTGCATTCCTGCAGATAAACAAAATAGGAAAAAAGCAATTACCGAGAAGCAGATTAATCTAAACTATATTGCCACTGAAAAATCGTCGGTTTATTTGTACACTACACATCGATTTGTCACGCTAATTCCGCACACTAAAAGGTCACTTTTGTATAAAACGTATCTGTTTCCGAAATCCAAACTCCCACGCAACTCTAATTGAATGGTTCATGAATTCAGTTTATCTTGCAAATCTTGTTTTGACTAAACACTAACTTGTGTAATATATCCTCTTAAGTCTTGCATATTCAGTATTGATTACGCATTAATTAGGCTATACGACAATATTAATTGTGCTAGATTGCTGAATGTATATCTTGGATACTATAGTTTAGCTACTTTTCTTGTGATGTTTTCTGACGATGCATCATTAATTTTGTTGATTCTCACTATTTTACAAATTCTTGTGTACTAGTTATTTCAATCCAAGACCAGTGACATGTGCTATTGACTTTTGTGATTTTTGGGAATATCTCGATGTCGTTTACGAGGGTGATTCACAAGGTTGACTAGCAGTCCCACATATTAAGGAAGGCTAAATTTATATCACAATAAAAAATGGTTATGGGTAAACATTAAATCTATAGGGAGATGTTCTGTCCATCCTACACAATAGTAAAGCAAGTCACTGCTCACTGCCTTACTTAATTGGTAAATCAAAAGCAGCATGTAATTGCCAACTACCATTTTCATTCAAGCACAAGTTTACGAAACTACGACACAAACCGAAGTTATACCTGCTCTCAAGTCTCAACTGTATCCGTCGTCGCCAAAGGTATCCTCCATGCCGCTGGTTCGGTCCCCTTCTCCTATTCCTCATTGTACGTCCTCGTCCTCGGCAAGAGGAGTAGGGACCGCGTCGGTTTCACCTTTCTTTTCTTTAGTTTAGTTTCCCCGATGACATCGCAAGGTGGTGGCAGCGTTGACGTGTAAGAATAAGATCTCTCTAGCCTTTTCTTACCCCAACGATGTCCAATCTAACGCTAACGAAGGGCTCGTGAACTGTGTGCCCCTAGATATGTTTTCTCTCTTCAGATCTTGGCATTTGGTATGTCCATCAAGGAGATAAATTGGCTGACTATTCGTGCGGCGACTTCAACATCTTCTTCCGTCTTGTTTTGTGGCATGGTCAAACTTTTTCAACTATTTGGACCGGTGGTGATGGATTGCAACCATTTATGTCGTGGGGTGATGCTCCAACCGATGTTTCTTCGGCGATGTATAGATCTCGTCTCAAGCGGCGAGTGACTATTGCGGTCTTTAAAGTCTAGTATGGCGAGGGCGTTTACAGGTGTGCCTTTTCTTTACTTCTTTGTTCAATGAAATTGTCAATCCCCGACGGGCGGCGTAAGGAAGAAGGCTAGTATGATTTCAATCTAATATTAGTTTTTATTTTGTCGTACTGTGACCACTTGTCGTGCCATCGTACTCGCCATTGTGTTCATTGATAATTATCAGATTTAAGATGCCCCTTGGTGTATCTCTTTCAACAACAACAAAAAAACTATTTCAGTCCGGTATGTCAATACTGGATACTAGGAGGTCAGTGGCGCAAAAGCTTGTCCCGTCTACGCCCGTCGTCAGGCACACACACGGTTTTGAAAAGAAGGAAGCGAGGAAGCAGAAAGGAAGGAGAGAAAGACGGAAACAAACCCCATCTCTCTCCTCGGGATTCTGAGCCAAAGTTGTTACGCGGACGGACTGACTGCTGCTTTCCGGTTTCAAACCCTTTTATACGTTGCTCTTCCCCCCTGACCTGCTTCCTGCCTCAGAGACAAATTCCTTCCTTAGCTCGAGGGCCATGCCATGCCCAGTTCCTCCCTCCATGCCAAAGGAAAGGATGCCGCTTTAAACTCTTGCTCTGATTGATGATTGATTGATCCCGTATAAATACTTGCCTTACTACGTGCGCGTTGCCGCCACCGAAAGGGAGGCCAGACAGACAGAGGCGGCCTTGTTCCAAATAGGAAGAAGGGGAGGACACGTCTGCGAGGAAGGAAATTAATGGCGAGAGAGACCGGAACAAGGAGGTGTTAGTTTGGACGAAGGTGCAGTCCCTGTTAGTCCCTCTTCTTGTGCCGGCTCCGACAGGGTCGCCAAGGTGTGGCAACAGGGCAAGGAGGGTATGTTTCCGAGGGAGGCCACATCTTCTTCTTCTTCTTCTCGAAGATAAAGCCTCGAACTGGGTATGTGATTTCTCCTCGACGCTCTGCATTCCGGATTTCGGGTGATCTGCTCTCTCTCCTCTGTTCTTGAGTTTTCCCGTAGCTTGAACTGAATTTCTTTCTCTTTTGTTTTCGGAGAGAACTGAATTTCTTTCTGTAAAGTACGCCGCCTGAATTGGGAGTTTTCTTATCTCTGTCCCCTTCCTTCACCCGATCGCCGTGAAAGTTTCAGAGAGGTTTTCGTATCGTAGGATTAATTACGTTGTAGTGGTTTCTTTGCCGTGGAAGTTTCAGAGAGGTTCTCTCTAATTTTCCTTGGCTCCCAAATTTTAATCAATTACAGAGATTTATAATGCGATACTCCTAGTAGATCCTGAAATAAATACGGACATGATATTTGCAATATTCGCACGTAAATCGCCATATCTCCAAGATCTTCGTCGTTATCTAGAAGAGCGGCGCGGTGCTCAAATGAATGCCGCCATGTGTTCTTCATCTCCGATATCTGCAAGATTTTGTCCGTCTCAGAAACCGTAATTAATGTTCTTAGCCAGCCGCGGTAAGCAAACACTCCTCCTCCTCCTCCGCAGACGTTGAAAATGTGGCGAGGAATTCAAAGTCATCTTTTTCCAAAAAGTTGGTCCGAAGCCGCGGCAGTTTCTTCAGAAATTAGGCAGAAAAGAAAACTGGCATGTCTGGCTAGAAACTCCAGCTGACATGGAATGCACTCAGTGGCAGGCAGGTTGATCCGCGTATTGTCTTACTACACCTACACAAATCCATGGGCTAGCCCTGCACATGCTTTCGGTTTCTTTCTTCCCCTTTCGCTGCTGGTCCGGATCGAGGTTGGAGAGTAATGCTTGGAGCTTTTCTCATGGCAGCTCTCTGACATGGAATCGGGGAGATTGGAGCGGTTACTCTTGCTGCTCTGCTGCTTCGCGGCCATCACATGCAGCGGCAGTCCACACGCGCGTGCGCAGGCCCAAACCACTCTGGAACACACCAACAGCTCGCCCCACCATGGAGCAGGTGAATATAGTCCTCATCTACCACCACCCCATGAAAGCTTTTCAGATTTTATTTTTTCACATTTCCGGTAATTAACATGCAAATCAAGTTTGCTTTTGAGTGGTGATTTGATCATTGTTTTCATGTGCTGCATTCAGTGGGTAGGGTTTTGTCAGAGACGGTAAATAATAGATCGGACAGTGATCTTTCAAGAAGAACGAGAAGAATCGATCCTCTTGATGGCTTACGGAAGTATGAGGGAGGGTATAACATCACAAACGAGCATTACTGGAGTGTAAGTTCTCTTCCTCTCTGAATACGAAAAGTTGCTCTCTGAATACGAAAAGTACTACTTTTTTTATACCAGAAATGAAATGTTTTGCAGTGTGTCATGTTCATGATCAGAGAATAAATGCATGCTGCTTAGCCTAAATTTCCTCTTAAATGTGCAGAATGGAATTGATACATTGATATAAGCTTATGTCAGATGTAGTTAACTGAATGAATGAGAGGTGGAAAGCCTGTGCATCCACGGTAGATTAAAACTGATTGCCGTTGTGTTTATTTTTTTCAGTCGACCATATTTACAGGTAGATCTGGATATATCATCGCGGCGTTATGGCTTATTGGTGGTATTCTTTTCGCGGGATTCCTTCTTGCCTCGAAGATTTTCATTACCAAAAGGAATGAAAGATATGATGGCATAGGGCATTTTCTTGACAGATACCACCTTTGGTCTGTGATATTTTTCATTCTTCTTGCAGCTTTTGCCATGTAAGTTACCTAGCTCAGATATCATTCCATCATATTCTCATCTGGGACCTTTGCAAGCGGCGGCCACAATCTTTTAAACGTTGTAACTAATCTACTGCCGCGCTTTATTCGCAGAGTTGCATCAGCAATCGCGCTTCACGGCGCCGTAAGATTTCATTCTAGAGCAGAGTCCATCAAAGAAATCGTCAGTAGAACCGCGCTTGAAGCAACGGCGACGATTTACAACATTACCGGGGCCATTGAGAGGATGGAGAACACGTCGAGGCTATACAACAATAGCAGCCAAGCCTTTGATCAACTGAACTCCACGGTACAGACACTCAACTCTGAAGCAGTGGAGATTCAGGCGAAGGCCGAGAAGAACATGCGCTTGGTCAGCAAAGGGATCAACACATTGTAAGAATTTTGCACAGGATGCACATGATTTTTATATACTACATTACAAGTTTTCGAATTAAATTTAGGAATCCCCTTATCGTCATGGGAACTAATGCAGCTGATATTTTCAGAGAACTTGTCACCATTTTAACCGTGGCGCTGAACCTTGTTGCGGTTCTTGTCTTGCTAGGTAAGCGATCCATGTTTCTGAGTGGGAATTGTGTCTTACATACACCTGAAGAGGAAATTAACGCAATGTTTGCTTATTGTAGTGGGAAGAACTCTAAGGCTGCAGAAACTGTACTACTTGTGAGTATCCTTCGGACGCCCAACAGAAGCTTAACAACCTTCTTAAATTTCACACCATATTCTGATGACAAGAATCTGTTTGCAACAGGTGCATAGCCTTGTGCTGGGTACTGACATCCCTCTTCTTGCTGTACTTCGGACTGTACTACTTCCTCGACAAGTTCGCTGGCGACACGTGCGCGGCCCTCGAGGAGTACCAGCTGAACCCCAAGAACAGCACTCTGGGCAGCATCATACCCTGCAGCGAGAAGTTCTCCGGCAGCGTGCTTCTGCAAGACGTTGGTGCAGGAATCCACGACATCATAGACCAGGTAATGAACGAAGGCGCACACACACTGTGTAACGAACTCTGAAGATGCGTTCAGAAGTAGAGCACACAGAGTTAATATGCATCCAGATTGTTTCTGAATCTTGGTTTTGTCAGGTGAATTCGAACATCTACTCGGTCAAGTCGGAGTACGGCGTGAAGCAGCTGGACTACATCTGCAACCCGTTCACCGGGCCCCCGGAGTACCGGTACCGGCCGGAGAACTGCGCCTCCGGCGAAGCCACCATCGGTGATATCCCTCAGGTAAAGACACACCGAGCTCTGTCGCGGCAACTCCTTACAAGACCCAATCTGATCTTGACATGGCATTTATTCTTGGTCTCGCCTTCTTTGTTCTGAAGATCCTGAAGAGGCTGACGTGTTCGGACCTGGGCGGCGGCGCCAACTGCGCGCCGGCCGACCTCTCGTCGGCGATCGACTACGACAAGGTGCAGACGTACACGGGCTCCATCCAGAACGTGCTGGACATCTTCCCGGGCACGGAGAGGCTGGTGAGCTGCGAGCTGGTGAAGGCCGGCTTCGCGGACATCGTGGGCAACCAGTGCGCCCCGCTGCGGCGCGGCGCGCGCGCGACGTGGGCCGCGCTCGCGGCGCTGTCCGCGGCCATGGCGCTGCTCGTGCTCGCCTCGGCGGCGCTCCGACGCCGCCACGCCGGCGACGACCGCCACTCGGTGAGGCACCTCACCTCGTCGTCGTCCAACTCGGAGATTTCGGAGACCGAGTTCGCCGAGATGCACGCCAAGAAAGTGCGGGTTAAGATCGTCGGACCGTGATCGGGAGAGTGAGAAAAAATTTCTTTTTGCTGTGCTCTGCGCAATTTGCAGGGGAGAGGTTGAAACAGAGAGATAGTATACAGCCGGCGGGAGAGACATGATCCCGGAGACGATCGTCCATCGCCGGCGCGCCATTGACGCGAAATGTTTGGTTTCTTTTTGTGGGTGGTCTGGAGAATCCAGCCATACAGGGTGCGCTTCGTATAGTTGGAGAGAAAGAAGAGAAATTGGTTTAATCATGTATATAAGCAGCAAAAATAATAATAACTGTATAAAATATTAATCATATTCCAGTTTTTAATAGAATCATAGTCCAATTTATTTATGGGAAAAGCTATTTACAAGCGCCGCATATGCGCTCCCTCACGTGCGGCGCGCGGAGATTGGAACGATTCCCTCGGCTCCATCCCGTGAACATATGACGCAGACAGGGACCACAAGTGGGCCCACCCGTCTTTCGATGCTGCACAGTGAGCATGACGTCCGCATCGAGTGTTCTTTCGGTACATGCTGAAATATTATATGATACATATATTTTTAAGTTGTTTCTCTCTTGTAGTGGCCATGCACGTTACAATCCCATTAGACACGGACTGACATACAACCATACACACCTATGCTACATTGCTAGTATACTTTAGTACTGCACAGATTGTATGCTGCTAAGACATACCTTTATCTACCAACAAATTTGATTCCATTCATTTTTAACAGATTTTGGTAACCGAGAACAAGATTTTTTTAATCGCGCGACCGAGACAAATTAATTTGATAACCACAACTAGTAATTAAGATGATAACTGCAACTAAGATAATCAACCGAATGCTCTTATTTACATCTGTGTAGAAAATGAAAATGACATCAAATAATTAATACGGTGACCGAGACAAATTAATCTGGTGTCCTTGATTAATTAATCAGGTAACTGTAGGTGGAGTGCTCATTCTTCGTACATGTGTAGAAAATAATGTCGAGATTAATCTGGTGACCGAGACTAATTAATCTAGTGTCCTCGATTAATTAATCTGGTAACTGTAACTGAGATAACATGTGGAGTGCTCATTTTTCGTATATGCGTAGAAAATAATGTCGAGATTAATCTGGTGACCGAGAGTAATTAATGTGGCAACCACAGATAAATAATCTGATAACTGCAAATGAGATGAGCGGCGGAGTGATCCTTTTTGTATATGTGTAGAAAATAATATTGAGTAATTAATACGGTGACCGAGACTAATTAATCTGATGACCGCAACTAATTAATCTGGTAACTACAATTGAGAGAAGCGGTGGAGTTTTCGTTTTTCGTATATGTGTAGAAAAATAATATCAAAATTAGGTATCCGAGACTAATTAATGTGGCAACCACCGTTAATTAATCTGGTAACTGTAACTAACATACGGAGCACCAAGTGCTCTTTTTTATCGACACCCAACTACCACACCATGTGTTTTAGATCCTTTCTCCGGCAAGGTTATCAAATACGGTGAAAATTGACCAAACTGACCACGTGGGCAAACTTTAGCACAAAATGAACTCAATTCGAAAAAAAATCGAAACTAACCCTTTTGGGCAGCGCCTTACAGCAGGGCGCTACCCTCAATAGGGTAACGCCCCAGGCTGTGGCGCTGCCGTCCCTGCCAGCGTGGCAGTGCGGGCCCATGTTCGTTTAGGTAGCGCCCCAGACGGGGGCGCTGCCCTCCCAGACTTAACCGCCCAGCCCCTCTGCGCCCGAGCCACTTACCTGCTAGTTCCAGAAACGAAGAACACACATGGCGGCGGCGACTCCTCTCTCTCCCCCTCTCAAATCCTCCTCCCAAATCGGCCAGATCTGAAGACTTTCTTCGTGGATTTCGTGCTCTACCACTTCCCCAAGGTATTCTCCTTCGATCCCCTAAATTTCATCCGGATTATGTGTCACATTTGGCCTATTTTTGGAGTTTTAGGTGAAACCCTAGTTCATCCTAGATTATTTAGGACGGAATATTGCGAATATTGTTAGTGCTTTAGCATCTGTACAGCACTTGCAATCTTTAGGGTTCTGTAAAAAAAAATTATTTTATTAATCCGGTTAGCTTAGCTCTACTAGATGCATGTGAAATATTAGTGCAATATATGTGGTAGAAATATTAGTGCAATATTATATTAGCTCTACTAGTTGCACCGAAGGATAGATTGCGTATTAATGTTGGATTGTATATATGAGAATTTATATAGATTTGCTCTCTCATATTCATATTTCTTGGATTTATAAAAAATATAGGATGGAGATAATCGATGCAAGATATGATAAACACCACCGTGCGCGGTATATGGCGGATGAGCAGCAGGTACATGTATAGATAATTGTGTAATATTAGAATATTATATGGACTTGTAATGTTCTAAGTTGTGATTTTCTGTAGGTCTTTTCACCTCTGCGGATGAGGTATCATGAGGTCTCGTCCATTGTGATGCCATAGGACGAGCGGTACACACCGTACATTACTCGTCTAGGACTCCTTCCATTCTTCAGCCTAGTTACTCGGTCGACGCCGAACATGAACCCTGCTGCCCTCACCGCACTTATTGACCGGTGGAGGCCGGAGACGCATACTTTTCACCTTCGCACCGGGGAGATGACCGTGACTCTTCAGGATGTCTCAATGATCCTTGCACTCTCCATTGACGGAGATCCTGTGTGTTTTAGCACAGATTCTGCAGGTTGGTGTGAGTCGATGTTTGGTCTTATTGGTAAGGTACCTCCATTGAAGGTAGACCCGACTAAGTAAAGAAACCCCTCCGGTGCCACATATGTTTGGATAAAACAACAGTTTAGCCAGTGCCCCGCTGACGCTAATGAGGAGACGATTCTGCAGTATGCACGTGCCATACGTATGGTATGTCATCTCTAGGTCTTTGTTTGCTGATGCCGGTGGTCGGCACACTCCGTGGATGTGGCTGAAGGTGTTAAGTGGTAGGAGGAAACTGAGTTGGGATTCAGCTGCACTGGCCTACTTATACCGTCAGGTAATCAATGTTTCATATTTTCTCCACCTATTACGGTAAACAAATTATCTAATTGTGCTTCCACTTGTGCAGTTGGACGATGCTTGCCGTAGAATCGGAAAAGAGGGTTGTATGGGTGGTTCATTGCTCCTACTTTCGGTTTGGATGTGGGAACACTTTCCGGTAGGTCGGCCGACAATATTGCCTTTCAAACCTTGGGAGGACCATGGAAACCCGCTGCGTAGGCCTACGTGGGCATACATGTGGGACGTGGTTTCCGATTATAGTGGGAACTCAAAGATGGACTACGTGCGGTACACCAACGAGTTTGATGCGCTAACCCCTGAGCAGGTAAAAATGGTATGATACCATTCATCCCTCTTAAATCGAACCATCTACTAATTGATGTATTATGTTCTAGGTGAACTGGCTGTCATATGGTTATGGGACTAACTTCGGACGCGCATCGGGATTCGAGTTGAACCCGAAGTGCATCGAGGAAGAATACCTTTGGGTGTTACAGTGCCCAATGATATGCGTGTGGGCTGTTGAGTACCACCCGCCACATCGTGTGATGACCCAGTTTGGGTTATGTCAAACTACACCGCCCAAGTATAAGAACACGAAGTACTCGCTTCATATGTAAGTAATCTTCCAATTCTGTTATTATCATGGTACTATATAGAATTGATGATACTAGTAATGTGTATTGTTAAATGTGCAGAATGGAGCGAAAGTATCAGAAGAAGGTTAAGGCATTGGGATTCATATCATTCCGATTGCGTCGATAAGTGGAATGCCCGTTTGAGACAAGCGAAGGAGAATGTGGTCCACATCGAACATCACCCGTCTTTCGACTTAGTTGCGTTCGACCGGTACCTTCGATGGTTCGTGCCACGGACTCGTGTGTCCTTATGCCCACCTGCTTTTGATCCTGAAATCATGGAGGAGCACAGTAGTAGTTCTGCAGAAGATCTTATTGCAGTCGAGTACAACAAACTCGTAAGGGAGGGCCACCAAACTAAGTTCGCTCCTCTTATCAACTTTATGGTAAAATTTTATTTTCTAACTTCGTCAACATAATTGGAGTATATATGCTATATTGACATGTTTATGTTCGTAGCGCACCGAGATCGACAACCAAGCAACCGAAGCAACCCAAGCACTTGCGCAGCCTACCACCAAGAAGGGAAACAGTGATGTATGAGACTTCGTGAAGGTATGCTTATGGAATTCGGGGGTGGTGCATACTATGTGTTTTGTTTTCTTTAACATCTCAATTTGTTAATGTCACAGCGTTCGGCCACCCGGTTACGCACGTTAGCTCTTTTGCTTGGTTGCCGTGGTTCCGATTACACCATTCAAACGGGGTCAACTTCAAGGGATGTTCGTGGCGAAGCTTCAAGCTCTAACCCAACTCATCTCGAAGATGAGGATGATGAGGTAAGAAATCTGCCCATTTCTTCAACTTTTGCGTATACATGAGACAAAGATCATTGGCATCATCAATACTAATAATTGTGTAGGTTCCTGATGATATTACTTTGCAGGAGTATCAATTTCAGCGGCGTGAGTTCAACTTCAGGTCCAGGAAGAAATTCACACGGTACACACCATCTCAGTGGGAGAAGAAAAACAAGGAGGTTGATCTAGAGGATGAGGAAGAGGGGGAGCCAGAGGCTGAGCAAGAGGCTGAGCCCGAGGCTGAGCCGGAAGATGAGCAGGCGTTAACACCTAGGAGGGTGTAGGAAGGCACCCAATTCAGCTTGAGGAGGATTCGGACCGAGGGGGCCTCATCGCCGGAGGTACCTCCTAGGAGGAGAAGGAACTAGTTGGGGCTTTATCGTAGTTGTCAGCTATCCATCTAGCTATGGGACTTGTCGTCATTTCGAGACTTGTGGTTTTATTGTCATCTATGTAATATTGTGGGACATGTTGAACTCGTAGTTGTTATGGAACTAGTTTGATGTATCCTGTTATTTGATGTAATGTATCCTGTTGTTTGATGCATCCTGTTGTTTGATCGAAATATAATTGCTGATCCCATGGTTTGTAGATTGGTGTAGAAAATTTTAAAAATGGTAGCGCCCCTGGCTGGGGCGCTACCCAACTCAGTGCAGCGCCGTTAGCTGGGGCGCTGCCGATGGTAGCGCCACGGGCGGGGGCGCAACCCTCTAAATGGTAGCGCCCCAGGCGGGGGCGCTGCCCTCTGGTCCTTAGGCATTTTCAGCCTCCTCGAGCTGCACCAAGGTGCACCCTCTCTGGACATGGTAGCGCCCGGCGCTACCCTCTAAATGGTAGGGCCCGACGCTACCCTCTAAATGGTAGCGCCCCAGGCGGGGGCGCTGCCCTCTGGTCCTTAGGCATTTTCAGCCTCCTCGAGCTGCACCAAGGTTGCACCCTCTCTGGACATGGTAGCGCCGGGCGCTACCCTCTAAACAGTAGCGCCCCACGCGGGGGCGCTGACCTCTGGACATGGTAGCACCCCAGGAGGCGGCGCTGCCCTCTGGTCCTTAGGCATTTTCAGCCTCCTCGAGCTGCACCAAGGTTGCACCCTCTCTGGACATGGTAGCGCCGGGCGCTACCCTCTAAACAGTAGCGCCCCACGCGGGGGCGCTACCCTCTGGACATGGTAGCGCCCCAGGAGGCGGCGCTACCCTCTCCATGGCAGCTTCATTTGCTGGGGCGCTATCCTTTGCAGATTCAAAAATCTAACAATAAATGGACTAGTTGCTTTCACAGGATACATATTGAAGGGGTCGCAGCATAGAAAACAAAAATTTTCCTATGCAACAGGCGGAATAAACCCCAAGGATCTAGATCTACTAGATGGAGGTAGCGAAGATGAGATCCAATCTCTTACCCTTGAAGATCAACAAACGCGTTTTGTCGGTGCAGGGGTTGGCTAGTCGATCCCCGCAACTAGACTCATCTAGTCGCGAGGAGATGTATTTCCTCGAAGTCCAATCCGACGAAGTGCCACAAGGGGTAGCACCTCCGCGGTATCCACACGTACAGCTCGATGAAGACTTCCTCTCCTTGATCCCGCAAGCGAGGAGGAAGTGGCTCGTGAGATCTCAGCAGCACGACGGCGTGGTGGTGGATATGGTGGAGAAATTCCTGCAGGGCTTCGCCAAGCAGCTGCAGGAGAGAGGAGGGAGAGGAGAGGGAGGCCGGCGGCTAGGGTTTGATGGTGTGCGCCCCAGCCCTCCCCTCCTCCTTATATAGGCGTGGGGGGCTGGTTTGCCCCTCCCCCAAGTCCTTGGGGCGGCCAAAGGGGGGAAACTTGCCCCCCAAGGCTCCCTTTCCCTTTAGGGTTAGGGTTTCCCTTGGGCTAGCCTCATGGGCCTTTAGGGAGGGGTGCGGCCAGCCCATGTGGGTTGCTGCACCTCCCCTTAGCCCAAGTTGCCCTTCCAGGTTCGTGGCCCCCAAGGTGGGGCCCTCCGGAACCTTCCGGAACCTTCTAGAATCTTCCGGTACTCTGCCGGAATTTTCCCGAACTTTTCCGGAACCCTGGAAACCACTTTCCTTATATGAAACTTTACCTCCGGACTCTTCCGGAGCTCCTCGTGATGTCTAGGATCTCATCCGAGACACCGAATCAACATTTGATTACACCATTTACTTATCTCACTAAAACCCTAGCTACATCGAAGCCTTAAGTGTGTGACCCTACGGGTTCGAGAACATGCAGACATGATCAGATCAATAATCAATAGCGGGACCGGGATGCCCATATTGACTCCTACATATTCAACGAAGTTCTTTATCGATTGAACCACGATGCCGGAGATTCTTAATCTCATATACGATTCCCTTTGTCTCACCGATATTTAATTTGCCCGAGATTCGATCGTCGATATCCCCATATCTAGTTTCATCTCGTTACCCGGCAAATTCTCTTTACTCGTCCATAATATAGGATCTCCGTGATTAACACTTAATCACATGGTTGCAACCTTTCTTGATGCTATATTACCGAGAGGGCCCAGAGATATCTTTTTCCGTCACAAGGAAGGACAAATCCCACTCTTGATTCATGTCACCCAACAAATACCATCGGAGATACCTGAAATCCACCTTTATAATCACCCAGTTACGAAGTGACGTTTGATGTCCACAAAGCATTCCTCCGGTAAATGGGAGTGACATAATCTCATGGTCTAAGGAAACTATACTTGGCATACTAAAAGTGTTGGCAATGAAACTTGTGTGACACGATCAATTGCAACTCTTTATTATCGGGTCTTGTCCATCACATCACTACTCCTAATGATATGACTCCGTTATCAAGTGACTGTAACAAGTCCATGGTTAGGAAACTCTAACCATCTCTTGACTAACGAACCAGTCCGGTAGAGGCTTACTAGGGACACCTGGTTGTTTATATTCCACACATGTATTATGTTTCCGGTTAATACAATTATAGCATGGATAATAAACTATTATCATAAACATGAATATGCTAATAAACCATTTTATTATTGACTCTAGGGAATATTCCCAACACATATATCATTACAAGAACAACAAATTCATAAAGTTCAATACATTGCAAAGTTCGCACGAAATCCACGGAATACAAGGTTCAACACACAAATCTTTGATGGAGATGACAAATTCATGACACCTAGTTCATTAGATAGTCCATAGCATCAACGACATCAATGTTGGAGACTCTATTGAGTCCAACGTGGATACTTCCCCTTACGCTTCGCCGCATCCTTCTCCGCTTCTTCCTCCTCTTGTGCCCGACGAGCCCTCTCACGCTTCCTTGCCCTCTCCTCCTCACGCTTCTTTGCCTCTTCACGCTCCTTTGCCTCCTTCTCCAAACGTTCCAGGAGTAGCCGTTCTTTCCTCTTCTCTTCCCGCTTTTCATCACGCTCCTTCTCCGCTGCACGTTCAGCTAGCTTTGCATACTGATACTCAACCTCATGCTTGTGGTAATCACTTTGCTCCATATCTATCCACTTGTAGAAGCGGAAAAGGAGCGGTGGAGACTGAAATAATATTGTTATTAGCATGTATGAAGAAATTTAAACCTTTGTCATGTACAAAGAAGGACACATACCTTAGGACGGCCATAGGTGTTCTTTGGTTTCGGCTTGTCATGTGCATAGTTCGGACACATCCAAAATCTCCTTCCACTTGTTTCATCCCAATCCGTCGACTGTTTAGAAACACAGTCATCACCACACCAACACTTCACCGGAACCAACTCCGCCTCACCAAGTTGCTTCCCCGCGTACCTCCACGTCCATGGTTTCTCCATTGGATCGGAGGACCCCATACCTACAAAATTTAGCACAAGATTGTTAGTACAATGAAATGAAATAATATTCGAGAAAAAATAGATAATAATGTAATAAATTGCATTCATACCAAACTAATACCGGGCTCGACCACTAGTACCACCTCTACGACCTCTGCGTCCAACATCACGAAATTGGTCAAACATTGAAACGCGACGCCCGCTACCACCATATTGGCGACCACCTTGTCGGCTACCACCGTGTTGGCTACCACCTTGTTGGCTACCACCATGTTGGCTACCACCTTGTTGGCTACCACCTTGTTGGCTACCACCGTGTTGGCTACCACCTTGTTGGCTACCACCATATTGGCTACCACCATATTGGCTACCACCTTGTTGGCTACCACCTTGTTGGCTACCACCGTGTTGGCTACCACCTTCTTGGCTACCACCTTGTTGGCTACCACCTTCGTTTCCCTTTTTCCTCTTCCTTCGACTACAACCTCTAGTGTTGTGTCCATCACCATTGCATCCTCCACAACGGGCGCTAGCACGGGGCTCCTGAAAATGTTGGCTGCCCCATTCTCGTAGGCCTCCAGCACCCCACGCGTCCATATCATTTCTGAAACGCTTTGTCTTCCGTCTCCCCCGCGTGTTCACCTTCAAATCAAGATCGGGCCAAACTTAAATTCCATGATACTCCAGCCACTGAGATTGGTCAAAGTACGGATGAAATCTACTCGCCCATGTGTGTTTTGTTGCCGCAATAGAGTATTCTGACACGCGGACGGGGCCAACTGCTTTCACCTTCACTTTTCTTATGCGTCCCGCCGTCCGCAAGTGTGAGCATGGGAGATGAAGCAACTGAGGCCTCTGGCATGAACACTCTCCTTTTTTTAGCATGACTTTGCATGCCCGCCCTCCGTGTTGCACACCGCCTACTGTGGTACCTCCCGGCTCATTGACTTGGTAAATCCACTCGTCGTTATCGAAACATTGAGAGGATTGGGACTCCGACTTCCTTGACTGGTGTGACACCCATTTGTCAACTTCAGGCGGGTACTTGTACTTCTTGTTGGTGATGGTCTTTCCTGCAATCTGATCATCAGTCTCCTCGCTGTACTTCTGAAAATACACATTCAACTTGTTGAACGTATATTGAACTATTGCGGTCACAGGCAATGCACGGACACCCTTGATCACATTGTTGAAACATTCAGCCATGTTGCTTGTCATGTCACCGTACCTCCTACCCCCTTCGTCAAACGCTCGCGCCCACTTATGGACCTGTGATTCATGTCGGTGCAAAAACTCTTGACCCCCAGCCGAAGTTGTGAGAGTGAGCAATCTGTTGTACAATCTCGCGAAATGTCGCTCGGTGAAAGCGAGGCAACAATCTTTGAGATCGTCAGACAACTCCTTACTATTACATGCCCTGTAGAAGTTTGACACAAAATGCCTCATGCACCATCTATGGTGCACACGAGCATGGCCGGGAATTTCAATCTCCACCGCGTTGAGTATGCCCTGGTGGCGGTCCGAGATGACACAAACCTCTCTTTTAGCCTCAATGCACTTGGTTCGTACAAGATTCATGAACCACTCCCAGTTATCATTGTTCTCCGCTGTAACCAAAGCAAAAGCCAAAGGAAGCAAACGGTCGTTCACATCATGAGCTATTGCGACCAACAGTGTGCCTTTGAACTGACCAGTAAAAAATGTGCCATCCACAAAGATAACCAGCCTACAATGCTTAAATGCCATTATGCATTGTCCAAAAGACCAAAATGCACGGCGAAATACCCGAAAGATTGCACCATTGATGATCCGGGTCTTCTTGGGTAATGGCTCCACCACCCAATACATGCCCGGGTTAGTAGCCGCCATCGCTCCCAACAACCTAGGGAGTCGTTTATATGCTTCTTCCCAATCACCGTACAACATCTTAAATGCGGCTTGCTTAGCCTTCCATGCCTTTCCGTACTTCACCGTGTAACCGAAGAGGCCTTCCACCATATCTATGATACCATTAATGGTAAAAGTCGAGAGTGCCGATATGGTATTGGAAAGTCTATAGGCGATGAAGTCAGAGGTTAGCTGTCAGTGTTTATCCTCAACATCTTCGTCATCCACATCCCTACCATCACACATGTGTGTCAACACACAACTTTTTATCCACCAAATAGCCCCCCCTTTCCATGGTCTTGCACGCACAATCCATAGACACCGTTCCTCCTCACATTTAACCGTGTAACGCTTTTTTACATCGGAGTGTACCACCTTGAATGGTCGATAATACTTAACCGCATACTCCTTAAGCCATGTCTTCAACTCCAAGAAGCTTTCAAACTTCGCTCCTTCAACAATCCCATACTTTGTTGCATCCATATCCTTCTTCGTTGTTGGCTGTCGTGATGGTGCACGGACAGATGCCATATAGGCTTAAGGTGGGGCCGATGGACGCTAGAGGATTCGGGGAGGGATTATGCGTAGGAATACGCACACAAAGTGAAGCACGTACGCGGTTTACCCAGGTTCGGGGCCCTCGTGAGGAGGTAAAACCCCTACTCCTGCTTGTATGATTTGTATAAGGTGAAGTATACAAGGTTGCTCCTAGAGCTGTTTTGCTAGAGGAGGAAGAAAGGCTCGCTAGGAGCTGTGAAGAAATGAGACCCGGTCCGGGTTCTCTCTCCCCCAGTGCGCTACCCCTGGTGCTCCTTATAAAGGGGAGCCCAGGGGACAAGAGGTGGCCCACGGGTACTATGCATGACATGGGTGCCTCACTATAGGTGACATGCCTACTGGGGTCTTGTCCGCACTGTGGCCTATGTCATCATTTGTACTCTTGTCACATCCACGCCACTGTGGCCATGCCACCGTCTTGTTCTCTCCTATGTGGCAGGAGTATCTTGCACTTGTCGAGGGTCTTATGCCGGTCTGAGCCAGGGGCGTCCCAAGACCCGGCATCTGAGGAGAGTAGTCGATGAAGAGAACCGACATAGCCTGTGCCATTGGTGGGTAGCTATGTCGGTTATGGGGTGGTGGCGTGCCGCGTATGTCGGTCTGGGCGCCGGAGCGGAGAGTGGGCCGTCCGAGGTAACTCGGCCATCCGACATAGGATATGTCGGCCTGGAGTATCTTGGCAGCCGGGATACCGGTTGAAGGAGATCCGGAGTATGCCGAGGTAGCAGCGCCTACCCGGCAAGGTGACCCGGGCGCCGGCCCGGCCGGATGAGTGGCTAAGGTGAATCGACCCGGGAGTGATGCTGCCGACATAAGCCTATGTTGGTATGACAAGATGCCATCTTGAGGAGCCGGTGCAGAGGATGTGGCCTGCGTCGATAGTGGAGACTTGGCCCAACCGGGTTAAAGGGTCCGACATAACCCTATGCCGGATCAATGACAGGAATATCGGTCTGGGCCATGCCAATATCGGCCCTGGCTAGCTTCTTCTACCGTTCCTTTATCTTCTTCGTATTAGCTTGTTGTCTCCTCCTTATACTGTACCAACTCTGAGGTACCCGGGGTTATATCCCCGACATTGGCCTTGGTCCAAGCAATTTACTCGTGCCGCCATCAACCACGGCTTTATCCGCGAGACTAAGATCATGAAACAATGATGTCCGATGATCCCGGCCCACCACCTTCTTGAAAAGCTCGGCTTCTTTAGCCGTGAACCCTTCCTCATCAACATCTTCGAACGGACCATCGTCCTCCGAGTCCGATGCGTAACCTCGGGTATAGGGAATGTCATGGTTCATGTCCTCTAGTGTAACATATGCCTCCACATCACCAACATAATTGTTATGAAGCTCAACCTCGCCCTCATCGTCTTCATACTCATCAATCTCCTCTTCCGGTGCTTCATAATGGTCATTTTGAATCGGGCTTGGCGGTTGGCTAGCTTCTTCTTGGGTAATTGTTGGTTGACTCCTTTCATGTTGGGTCATACGAGGTGGACTCGAAGTTGTGTCTTGCACTTCATGGGAAGCACACCGGTTCAAATCAAAGTGAACTCGAGAATCAACCTTCTTTGTGACAAATAACTCGAGAGCCTTATCTTGAGATCCCGACACCATCTCCTTGTATAGACTCCAACACGACTCGGAGTTGAGAGGCATGGTCTTCCAACGAGAGTGCATTCCGAACCCAACATTATACCTCCCCTCCAATTCAACTAAATCATTTGGATCCGTCCATTCCAACGCAATCCTTATTTTTTCCACAACCTCCACATAGTTAGGACTACGGTCAAACACCACCACAATCTCGTCCGGGTCATGCTCGACATTGCCTTTTAAAAAGGCTTCCTTGTCCACATAATGAACACTAACAAGCCTCTCCATCTAAAAAATTATTATGCCAACACACACACGTTAAAAATTACCATTGAGTTAACAACAAGCCATTAACTCCAAACCCTAAGTTAATCTATCACATTAACAAAAAAATGCTAACCATAACCTATAAATCATAAGCCAACACTCCATAGCCATCATACACACAAGCATTGAGCAATATAACAAAAATAAACCATACATTTAGCCTCATAATGGAAATTTAGGGTTTCCTAGATCTACACAAATACCACCGAAATGCAAGATTTGAATTGGACAAATTTATTAAGGATGGAGGAGAATACCTCTTTGCACCAAATGGACCGGAAATCCACCCAAAATACAATCCAAAAGGAGAGATTTGAGTGGGGATTGAGTTGGGAAAGTGAGAGGGAGAGAGAGAGCAGCTCGGGTCGGGTGGGGGAAGTGAGTGGTGAAAGGGTAAGTGACTGAGCGTGACCTGTTAAGTCCAGGAGGGTAGCGCCCCCGTCCCCGGCGCTACCTAAACGGGATTGGGCCCCGTCTTGCCACGCTGGCAGGGGGGCAACGCCCCAGGCTGGGGCGTTACCCTATTGAGAGTAGCGCCGTGATGTAGGGCGTTGCCCAAAATGGTTAGTTTCGAAATTTGTTTCGGAAAGAGGCCATTTTGTGCTGAAGTTTGCCCACATAGCCATTTTTGTCAATTTTCACTCAAATACGCGTGGAGTCACGTCCTTACATCCAGTCAATGCAAACAGTGATCGAAAGGCAAAGGCTGACACCTGACAGCTAGTACTAGCCTTGTACGTATACGTGCAGCGTTTGTAATTAATAACCTAGCTTTGCATGTATGCGAATGCAAAGCCTCACGACATAGCTGTTGCATGCTGCTTCGGGACGTCACCTGCCCGCTGCTGCATGGGCGCTCGGAAAAGTGGGACGGGTTATCAGCCGCCGCACGGATTGATGATTATGCGGCGCCGCTGTATAGCATAGCCCTTTATTTATTTGACAAGGATGTAAGGTGGCTATCCTACGGCAAGTGATGATCACATATATTTAAGAGTGAATTCCTCTTTTTACCTTCTAATTGTGCATTTGTGACACTTATTACCCCATTTAGTGAGGCAAAATCACAAATACAACATATATACAATTTTGAACATGGTTTTATCCTATTTTGACATTCTACATAATTTGTTAGAACAAACCGGCATGTTATGTCTATGTGGAGCATCAAAATATGCAAAGATCTGAAGACGTCATTGAATCCAACTGTTAAGGGCTCCTTTAATTTAAGGGCTCCTTTGATTCATAGGATAGGAAAACTATAGGAATAGGAAACTTGTAGGAATGGTATGTCATGCCCAATTGAATCTTATAGGAAGAGTCACTCCCTTTGAGGGCTCCTTTGATTCATAGGGTAGGAAAACTATAGGAAAAGGAAACCTACATGATTGGAATGTCATGCCAAATTGAATCCTATGGGAATAGTGATTCTCTTTGATTGTGGTAAAGGAATTTTCCATGAGGTTGGACCTCATGCTTTTTTCCTATAGGATTTACACAACAAAATTCCTATGAGATTATTTCCTATAGGATATGTTCCTATGAATCAAACAACTTAGGGCTCCTTTGATTCATAGGATAGGAAAACTATAGGAATAGGAAACTTGTAGGAATGGGATGTCATGCCCAATTGAATCCTATAGGAAGAGTCATTCCCTTTGATTGTGTGCAGGAATTTTTCCATGAGGCTAGGGCCTCTTTGGATCGCAGGGTTGAAAAACACAGGAATATAAAAAACATAGGAATTTTACAGGTTTGCAAGTGCAAAACAAAGGATTATAAAACACAGGAAAGCTGCAGGAATTGTCGTTTGGATAAGACGCAGGAAAAACACAGGAAAAGTGTCTCGATCCTACGCGCTTGAGTCTAAAAAAGAGGTTGGAGTGGATGTTCAAATTCCTATGGAATTGAGGCATAGGAATCCAATCCATAGGATTTTTGGTAGTACCATTCCTTTGAACCAAAGGAAATCCATAGGAAAAATTCCTAAGGATTGAAAACCTATGAAAATCCTTTGAAATTCCTACAATCCAAAGAGGCCCTAGACCTCATGTTTTTTTCCTATAGGATTTGCACTAGTTCTATAGGAAAATTTACTATGGGATTAATTCCTATAGGATATGATCCTATGAATCAAACAACCTCTATAGGAAAATTTCCTATAGGATCCAATCCTTCAAAATTCCTATACTATTCCTTTGAATCAAAGGAGCCCTTAGATAGGAAAAGTTCCTATAGGATTTAATCCTCCAAAAATCCTATGGTATTCCTTTGAATCAAAAGGGCCCTGATTGTGTGCAGGAATTTTTTCATGAGGCTAGACCTCATGTTTTTTTCCTATAGGATTTGCACTAGTTCTATAGGAAAATTTCCTATGGGATTAATTCCTATAGGATATGATCCTATGAATCAAACAACCTCTATAGGAAAATTTCCTATAGGATCCAATCCTTGAAAATTCCTATACTATTCCTTTGAATCAAAGGAGCCCTAAAGGAACTTCATAGGATTTTTGAAGGATTCTATCCTATAGGAATTTTTCCTATGATGGTCGTTTGATTTATAGGATTGGTTCCTATAGGAATTTTTCCCATAGAAATCATTGTACTACATCCCATAGAAATTCTAACATTCACTCCAACCTCTTTTTACAATTCCTTTACTTTTCCTTTGTCATCAAACACAATTGCTCTTCCCAAAAGATTCAACTAGACATGACATTGCAATCCTATGGATTTACTATTCCTACACTTTTCCTATCATATGAGTCAAAGGAGCCCTAAGGGTCTTTTTGAGTCGCAGAAATTTTAAAACGTAAGAAGAGAAACGATACATGATTGGAGAGACATGCCCACTTTTACCCTATCGTATTAGTAAACCACAAGCATTTAAAATTAGGAAGTGTTTGATGCCATAGAAAAAACAAAGAAATTGTAGAAAGGCGATGGAGCGAATGCCGTACAAATGATTCTTTAGAAAAAAATGCTATATGATCTAATCCTACATAGCAAATGACTATCATAGAAAATATCCTAAATATTTGAATTCTCCAAAATCTTATGATTTCTTTTGAATCAAAGGAATCCCTAAATATTCCCATCCATCCCTCTCAAGGATATCTGGATATGTCTACTTGATCAGCCACCACCATACCTAGGTACTCACTAATCCTCCTCCTTGTCAAGTAACTACCACTCCCTTTTGAGAGAAAAATGAGTTCTCTTCTCAACGACGAGATTGAGCAACTCTAGCGGATCCCATGTGGCATTTCAATTTTGGGGGAGTGACTCCAAAACAATCAAAACGTTGAATGTACTTTGAACTTGGATCCCCCAAAAATTGAAATAAGGTGCTACTCTGCTTGGTGCCATCTATGGGAGCTACTTGCATATACGAGCTACTCCAGTATGCCACCGTCTAAAATGTCGATGCATGCATTGGCAGTCAATTCTAAGGGACATTCCAAAGCGAGATTTTGATAGGGGCTCTCATTCTCTCGTTCGCTTTCTCTCTCTTAAATTTCTCTTGAGAGGCGGCCTCACCGGCTGAAGGAGGGGTGGGGGGGGGGGGGGGTTGGTCTATGCTTACATAGTACTGGTAAGGTATGTAGGTCCCACTATCGAAGCCAACCGTCGAGGGATAGGGTTCTACAACTTCGTCAGAGTACCCGCAAAAGCACATATTTTATTTCATTGTCAGATCACAAGACATAATACGTGAAACTAGTTACCAAGGCGACTTGACAATATCAAGAAATGGTCTCGAAGAGGGGTTTGAGGCTAAAACTCTAGATCGATATGGCTTGTGGATGACCTGACGTGGGCCGCGCTCGCGGTGCTGTCAGTGGCCATGGCGCTGCTCGTGCTCGCCTCGGTGGCGCTCTGACGCCGCCACGCCAGGGACGACCGCCACTCGGTGAGGCACCTCACCTCGTCGTCGTCCAACTCGGAGATTTCGGAGACCGAGTTCGCCGAGATGCACGCCAAGAAAGTGCGGGTTAAGATCCTTAGACCGTGATCGGGAGTGAGAACATATTCTTTTTTGTTGTGCTCTTTGCAATTTGCAGGGGAGAGGTTGAGACAGAGAGATAGTATACATCCGACAGGGGAGACTTGATCCCGGAGAGATCGTCCATCGCCGGCGGGCCATTCACGCGAAATGTTTGGTTTCTTTTTGTGGGTGGTCTGGAGAATCCAGCCATACATAGTGCGCTTCGTATAGTAGGAGAAAAAAAAGAGAAATTGGTTTAATCATGTATATAAGCAGAGAAAATAATAATAATTGTATAAAATATTAATCATATTCCAGTTTTTAATATAATCATAGTCCAATTTATTTATTCTCTAACAAGGATGTAAGGTGGCTATCCTACGACAAGTGATCACATATATTTGAAACCTTTGAATTTCAAAACGTAAGAAGAGAAACAATACAAGATTGGAGTGACATGCCCACTTTTACCATACAGGATTAGTAAACCACAAGAATTTGAAATTAGGAAGTGTTTTCACGCCGTAGAAAAAATAAATAAATTGTAAAAAGGGGTTGGAGCTAATGTTAAATTTTCTATGAAATGTCGTACAAATGATTCTTTAGGAAATTTTGCTATATGATTTAGTTCTACCCAGCAAATGACCATCATACAAAAAATCCTAAATATTCCAATTTCATTAAATCTTATGATTATTATTTTTGATGAAAGGAGCCCTAAATCTTCAACACCCATTCGTCCCTCTAAAGGATATGCCCACTAGATCAGCCACCACCATACCTAGGTACTCACTAATCCTCCTCCTTGTCAAGTAACTACCACTCCCTTTTGAGAGAAAAATGAGTTCTCTTCTCAACGACGAGATTGAGCAACTTTAACTGATTCCATGTAGCATTTCAATTTTTGAGGGAACGACTCCAAAACAATCAAAACGTTGAATGTACTTTGAACTTGGATCCCCCAAAAATTGAAATAAGGTGCTACTCTGCTTGGTGCCATCTATGGGAGCTACTTGCATATACAATCTACTCTATGAGCCGATGTATGGCAGTATGCCACCGTCTAATCTGTCGAGTTTGCCATAAAAATTGGATGTCAATTCTAAGGGACGTTCCAAAGCGAGATTTTGATAGGGGCTCTCATTCTCTCGTTCGCTTTCTCTCTCTTAAATTTCTCTTGAGAGGCGGCCTCACCGGCTGAAGGGGGGGGGGGGGGGGGGGGGGAGGGGCTGGTCTCTGCTTGAACATAGTAATGGTAGGGTATGTAGACCACACTATCGATGCCAAACGTCAAGGGATAGGGTTCTACAACCTTGTCAGAGTACCGGCAAAAGCACATAATTTATTTGATTGTGGGACCGCTCAAATCACAAGACGTAAATACGTGAAACTAGTTACCAAGGCGACTTGACAATATCACGAAATGGTCTCGAAGAGGGGTTTGAGGCTAAAACTCTAGATCGATATGGCTTGTGGATGACCTGATGATGTCACTTCTGTAGTTGTAGATCTTCGGTGGGTACGTGATGCCTTCATATACGCGACAGTTCTCGTATGTCACAGATAAGAGCCCCATGCACATGGGAGGGGGTCTTCTGGTTCCTTTCTTCCATTCAAATATTTCCTTCCGAACCCGTGGCTTGCCTTCGAGAAGGATTCCGATAGAACCTTCTAGAAGTTTCTCGACTTGGTGTGTGCATACCCTCTCGACCAACACGGTAGACACCATGTCAGGTCGGATAGTATTTGTCGGCGGAGAAAACATGAGGGGTGGGAGAGGGGCTTGTGGGGTTTAATTTGATCGTTTTTGAGAGTTTGATGTACCAAAAGTAGAGTTCATGGAACTATAGGACAAGTTCAGGGATAATATTGCGGAAATCCACTCTGGCTCCCGGGCTCATATGCTCCCGGGTGCCTTTGCGATTTTTTTGAATTTTGAAAATGCTTCAGAAAAATCTGGAAAAAATTGTGTGGAAACATATTCATGTATTCAATACTCGTGTAAATTTTCGACAGAAAATATCAAATTTTGCGACCTGTGCAAAAAAGACAAATATCTGACAGACAAAATAGGTGAACAGTCCACTATTCAAAAAGACAGATTTGTCTTTTTTGCACAGGGCGCAAAAATTGATATTTTCTGTCGAAAATTTACACGACTATTGAGTACTTGAATATGTTCATGCCCAATTTTTTGCAGAATTTTTCGAAGCATTTTCATATTTAAAAAAAATCGGAACAGTAACCGGGAGCATATGAGCCCGGGCACCAAAACGCCGTCCTCATGAGACTTCTCTCCTAAAAAGTCCTAACACAACTGGCAAACACACCCTTCAATCTGCATCATCACCAAGGTCGCCGTTGCCATCGATCTCTCACAAAATCGAAAGCTTCTTTTTCCAAAGCCATGGCCGTGCCGCGCCGCTCTCTCCTCCTGCTCCTCCCCCTCCTCCTTCTCCTCGCCCACTCCCTCCCCCTCTCCGCCTTCCAGTCCGACGAGCTGCTCCTGCACGACGATGACGAGTTCGAGGGCGCCAGCCCCTCCTCCACCCCCTCCCGGCCCGCCTCGACGGCGCCGGTAGCCTCCTCCTCCTCCCGCCGCCGATCCGCGGACGCGACGCAGGCGGTTGGCGCCTCCGAGTCCAACACCGTTCAGTTCACCCTCGAGCACGACCTCGGAGCCGGCGTAGGGTTCACCCCCGCTGGGTCCTTCTCCGCCCGCCTCAAGTCCTCCGCCCACGGCTCCCAGGTTTGCCCCACCTCACTTCCGTAGCTTCCCTTCCCTGTTTGGTTGCTCGATCTTGTCGTGGTGTCTCTGCCGTTGCTTGCTGATCTGTTTTCTCCACTTCCTGATCCCGTGATCTGTGGACGGTAGGTTGCTGGTCGTGATTGGACCCTGCCTACGGATAGACTCGGTTGACTGAGTGCCCTTATCAGCAGTTTGGTCGATAGATGCGGTGAAAGCTGTGATTCATATTGCTAGGAAAAGTGAACTACAGATCGGATCTGTTGGTGATTTTTTTTGTTTCATTTGTTATTCTTCTCGACGTAAGTGTAGGGAAGTGGTAGAAAGGAGGTGACTGGAGATTGGGGATCGAAGTGGTCGTTTGCTGTTTAGTTCGTTTAGGAAAATTGTTTGTGCTGTCAGCGCTATTAGTATTAAGTTAACGGAATTTAGGATTTATGATTTGTTAAGTTCATTCCGTTTAGCTGTTATTACGTAGCCGTAGGTACTACAGGCGCAGTTGATAACAGATTATGAGTTGGGCAACGGGGGTTAAGGCATTCTTTTGCTTGATAATCAAGATTTACCACTTCGTTTGTGGTTGCCCAACAGTGGGAAGACACACTATGTGTGGTGAAGTAAATCAGTAGTCGTAGGAAAGAATATGAGATCATGACAGAACGAGCAAAGTGATAAGAACGTGTGACATGCCACATCTATGATGCTGAAACAGAAAGCTCACCATATACAGTTGTTTGTGACACTTTGTAAAAAATGTAGCTACTGTTTAACCTTCGATTTTCGTGCCAGCACATCGTGGTTTGCCGCATTACAGATTTACAATGCAAATTTTCTATCCTATGAGTGTGCTAGCTATTTCCTTGCCTAGCTAAGCTAAGTTAGTATAGATACTACATAGCACTATATTCTGTCCATCCACATCCCACCTAAACTCATATTTATCTGGTTGTCTTAAGCATCTGTGCTGGACATGGATGGAAAGCTTATCAATCTAGTTCAGACTACAAGCCTATTTTTTTCAAGACTGCAATCTTACTGTGCATGACTTTTGAACCTGCGCAGGTTTACTCTAAATCTCCGAACCTAGAGAGATATTCTTACTTCCTAGCATAATTATCTTTACACTTTCTCTAGGCTGATCTCGATTGATTTAAAAGAACTTATTGTTTCTAGGTTGTGTGTTAGACACCCTTTGGGAGAATTATATGACTAATTTGCCTATGTTTTGTGTTTGCATCTTGATTGGGTAATTTCCACCTGTACTTTTTTGGTTGAGTAGAAGAGGATCAATACATGTCGTTGGAGAGATTCAGGTTAAATATAGTGCCATAACCAAGACGGTGATTTGCGATGTCATTCCTTGGTCTACACATGGTTCTGGATGGGACAGGTTGCCTGATTTTCATGACTTGATATTATGATAACCTGGATTCATGCAACTAGTGACACATCAACTATCTTGGTTATGACAACCTGTTTGAGTTTGAGTTTGAGTTCGAGTTTAAGCTCGTCCAATCATACACTTTGATCCTCGTCTATTTGACCATGCAAAATACAAGCAAGAGTAGAATGTATATTATGTAGTAACCGAAGCAGACACCAGGATAGCTCAATCAGCTATACAGAATAATTGGACAGCTGGCAGACACCAGGATAGCTCAATTCTTAGTCTTTCTGAATTACGTGTATCTAGACACGTTTCAGTGTGTAGGTTCACTAATTTTAGTCCATATGTCGTCCATATTGAAATATCCAAAACATCTTATAATTCTGAACGGAGGGAGTTTAAAGTATTTTAAGACGGGGGATTATTTGACTAGTTTTTTCATTTAAAAAGCAGTCATGTCAACAGTGCCCTCAAGTTAACCACATTTTAGGTTCCTATGTTCTTTAACCCTGAGTGCAAGTGTCATTATATACCTATTTATAATTTATGTGACTCCTTTTCTGGATCAGACTCTCACTAAACTCCGCTTTACGAGGAATGAGTTCACTGCAGATGAAAAAGATGCATTTAAGGTACCTTGTCTCCATTCCCCTTTTCTTGATTTCATTAAATTTTTCTATATAGTTTACTCCAACTTTGCATTTTGTTGGCATTGCAGAAATTACTGAAGGAAGATGGTTTTTATACAATAAGGCTACCATCTAATGTGTTGGATCCTACAAGGAATGATTTTATTTATTCCTCGACCAAAGCTGTAAGTTGTGTAATTGACTAATTTCAGGTGTTTCTTTTGACCTCGTTGTTGCTAAATGCTTGGTTGCAAGATAGATTCAATGGATGTGGATACATTCAAAGTTTAATATCATTATATGGAATGAGATTATTAGAACAGAATCAGTAATAATACTTGGTTAAATTTACCTTGAAGCAAAGGCCATTGTGAGATGCATATCTTATCAAAGTGACATCATTTGTTTAATTGGGATGTTCTTCTGTTGGCAAATTTCGTTATTCTGAAGTTCTGTTACCAGTTTCTCAACTATGTACTCTGTTTTTCAGAGATGCATTCCTCGTGACAGCTTGGATGAACATATTGTCATCCACATGGTAATTCTCTAGATTTCTCAATTTCTACTTGTAGATTCTCCTCTAGAGTTGATTACTTCGTGATGATGAATGAATTGGTTCATCTAAACACACTGATTGCAGTTTATATTTTTTTTTCCTGTTGATAGTTACATGTTCCGTATAATTTAGGGCTGGGTATTCATGTTGGTTGATTGTTTGCTTGTTGTGAACTTATTCTATGTTACATGTACCTTTGGCGCAGATGCACACATGATGGCAGTTAGGATAGCATATCAGTGATGGTCTGGTTTGGAAGACATTTGGATAGATTAAATTTAGTGTTCCTTAGGAGATTGTATTAGAGCTGATTAAGTATTCCTTCAGTGTATGTTTTTAGAAATATCTACTAGTGCCCCATAAGGACAAGGTTACTTAGTATCCTTTCTAGACATGTTTTCGTATCACAGGCAGGTACCATTCCCTTTCTGTTAACACTAAAAATATTGTATTCCCTTCCAAATACGACTCCCATCTTTAAAATGACCCCAGATTGCAAAAAAGAAAAAAAACTTGAAAATGACCGCCTAATGCCCCCTTCCAGATATGACTGCCTATACCGTGAGACTCTAATGTAATCCTGAGCATTAATCACAGAATTGCCTTCCCTAACAAACCACAGCTTAGGGCCTAAATTGTACTGCTACTCATTTGACATTAGGGGATTGGTATTCAACTTTCACCCTAATTTTTTATTATATTTCTGATTCTTGTAGCCTGTATCCAAATTGAAATTTTCTGTATTGTCTTATTTAGAACAACATATTGCCTCATTGGCCTTTTGCTTATTTCTTAGAAACCATAACATATACCTAGCATGTAGCATGTCTGTTCCATGAAGCTTTTAAAGATATCTTATCATCTCATGTAGGCATGATAAACCTGTCATACAACTGAATGGTAACGTCTTTCGCAGGATGAAACACTTGAAAGAACAATCAACATTTTCTGTAGATGAATGTTCGTAGAAGTTCTTTTGGGTGTCTGTCTCATATTAAGCTACGCTGCTTTATTATCATTTTCTGTAGATGAATGTTCATAGAAGTTCTCTTGGGTCTTTGTCTCCTATTAAACTATGCTGCCTCATTATCAGTTTCTGTAGATGAATGTTCGTAGAAGTTCTCTTGGGTGTTTGACTCATATTAAGATATGCTGCCTTATTTGCAGGATGGTGTAAATATTTTGGCAGTTAATTATGGTTCTGTTGGTGGATGCCAATATCCCCGGCCAATGAAAGTAGTAAGTTAATCTTGCTTGAAACCATGTTTATGGACTTACATGTGGTTGATGTACAACTAAACAAAATATGATCCATTTGTTTTGTACAGCTAAACAATATACAATGCAAGTGTGAATGGACTTTAAGATAACAGTAGATTGTAGAGGCATCTGCTTTATTAAAGAGCTTACAAAGGGGTTTTAGGGAACTTTCAGTACTAAAAATTAATATGATCTAGCTGTGGAAGGACATTAAGATAATAGCTTTATTTGCACTTATACATTTATTGAATAGAGCTACCTGCTTAGCTTCACAAACCTCGAACTTAAATATTTTGAGTTATACTGCCTAGGATAAACTTTGAACAAAAGGTGCTGCCCCCCATCCCCACCCACCCCATCACACCCCCTAATTTATCCCGTGTTCATGAACCTAGGACGCATGGTTATATTTATGTGCTTAAATGTTTGTTTCAGCCATCAAAATGGACATTCAATTCGTACACTGTTCTGAAGACTGCTGAACAAGCACCAAGGTAAATCACTGCTTTATCGAGGTTGAGAAAAAAGCAAGTAGAGCACCTGAAAGATGTCAATTCATATTCCTATAAGTGGCCGTTCCACTGCAACAAATCTATTGACACCTTGTTCCAAGTTCTAACTAAGTTGTGCACCTGCAGAACTCCATCATTTGTAGAACAACTAATAGAAACCGAGAGTGGACTTGGTGAAGTGATGAAACCACCGGAGAAAACGTTCTGGGCTAAATATGTGAGTACAGTTACAGATATCAGAGTGTATATTTTCAACTTCTTTGTTGTCCCTACATGGCTTGAAAAGTTCTCTGCTTGTCCCTTGTATCTGACTGTTGCTTCTTGTTTTGCAGTGGATGTACATAATTCCTCTTGGTCTCATTGTCATGAATGCTGTCACGGCAGCAGCAAATGTACCGGAAGCCGGAGGGCAGGGTGAAGCTGCAGCACAAAGGGCGCCAATTGCTGCTCCAAGGAGAAGATGATGACTTCGTTCCTATATGCCTCCCATGTCATAGGTACTTTGTGTGGCTAAGTACTTTAGTATCACATTTTTGTGCTTTGTCCTCTCTCTATTGCCTTAACTTGGCAGATTACACATAACTGTTATCAACCAATTGATGTCAGTTATTAAACGCTTAGGATTTAGCAACATCAGCAGTATAGACCACATCTTAATTCCACATGTGTCTAGGTTTCTCCAGAGAGTGGACTCTTATATTTACAAAGAATTCCTTTTGTCATTCTGTATCAGTAAATTAATATTAAATTAGGAATGCTCCTGGTATCTTATTTAATCTTTATACTTGTGAATAATATCTTCTTACTAAAATAAATCTTATCTACACAAAATGGTAATTCACGCTTGTAATTTTATGCTCAAAACAGATTCAAAGATTGGACAGGAGAGTGGACCCTGTATGACCTCGCCCGAATAGGGAGCTGTACCAGCGTGTGACAAGACCTACATCAGTTTTTTTTTCTGCATTCAGAAGCTCACCTTGTTGTAGAATCACGTCAGAAAGGTCTCTTGATCGCATCTAAACACACAATTTTTTTGCCTGTTGATAGAAATTGCGACGAGCCTTTAACTCCGTGCCAACTATATGCCTTATCTTCGGAATTAGCTTATTTTTACCAATATCAAACATGGTACATAACGTTCTCTTTGTGGTTGCTGGTTTGACAGTTTCTCATTTATTTTTTTAGTCGTGTGGTCCCAAGCGGAGTCAGACGTACATGTGAAGTCAAATATATAAAGGCCAGCCAGATAGGATATTTTTTACTTGATACTGAGTTCTGGAATGCTCAAACCTATACTACACATGGAAGCTCGATCAAATATAGCATAGTGAGTAGGGAGTTTGCCACCGTGCGCTCGTGTGAGGTCACCCTAAGTAGTTCCCTTTGAGCCCCCTCCTGCCCGTGCAAGGACGACTATGGGCCAAATGGCTTCACCCGAAACCATGAACCCTTGCTGTCGTTGCCAACTACTATGGGGAGAGAGGGGGAGGTCCTTTTTGCCGCCTTCAGCAGCAAAACCGTGTTTCGCCGCGCACCCCCGCGCGCTTGCGCTGCTCCGCTGGGCCGCGGCAAAACCGTGTTTCGCCGCGCACCCCCGCGCGCTTGCGCTGCTCCGCTGGCCCGCGGCCCATCAGCGCATAAAGGTAGTGTTTTCGTTTTTTTTTTTTTCTTTTTTCTGTTTCTAAAATCTGAAATGTTTTAAAAAATCTGAATATTTTTTAAAACTGAACATTTTCAAAAATAAACATTTTTAAACATGAACATTTTCAAAATTTGAACATTTTTAACACTTTTTAAAAAATAAAAATTTATAATTAACTATTTTCATAATCTACTTTTAAAAATTAAAATAATTTTCAAATATGAGTTTTTTTTAATCCGAACAGTTTTCGAATTTGAACATTTTCAAATCTGAACAGTTTTCAAATTTGATAAATACGAATATTTTTTTAAATGAATATTTTCAAAAGCATATATAATTTTTAAATGTTTTTTAAATTCAAAGAATTTTAAGGATTTGAACATTCTTAATCTGAACAGATTTTGAATTTGAACATTTTTAAAATCTGAACATTTATTAAAAATGAACATTTTTTAATATGAACAGTGTTTAAATTTGAACATTTTCAAATCTGAACAGTTTTTGAATTTGAACATTTTCAAATCTGAACAGTTTTGAATTTGAACATTTTCGAATCTGAACAGTTTTTGAATTTGAACATTTTCGAATCTGAACAGTTTTTGAATTTAAACATTTTCAGATATGAACAATTTTTGAATTTGAACATTTTTAGATATGAACAGTTTTTGAATTTGAACATTTTCAAATATGAACAGTTTTTGAATTTGAATATTTTCAAATCTGAACAGTTTTGAATTTGAACATTTTCAAATCTGAATAGTTTTTGAATTTAAACATTTTCGAATCTGAACAGTTTTTGAATTTGAACATTTTTTCAATATGAACATTTTAAAAATGAGTATTTTCAAAATCATGTACAAATTTGAAAATTAAAAATAAAACGAAAAAATAATAAAAAAGAAAAAATAAACAAAAATAAAAATAAACCAAAAAAGAAAAATAAAAGAGTCCGAAAAAAAGAAAAGAAAAGAAAAGAAAAAAACAAAAAACTAAAATGAAAGAACGAAAAAGAAAATAAAAGAAACAGAAAAGAAAAACGAACAACGAAGAACAAAAAAAGAAAAAAAGAAAAGAAAAAAAGAAAAGGAAAAAAGAAATAGAAATGCAGAAAAAAACGTGAACTGGGCCAACTAAATCCGGCCCATACTACCCGCGAGGGGGTGCGCGGCAAGATTATTTTTGCCGCAAAGGGCGGCAAATAGGAATTGGCGAGAGAGGGATGGAGGGGGGGGGGGGGGGGTTACATTGTATGTGAAAGGGGATCGTATGAGCACCTAGAGGGGGGGGGGTGAATAGGTGCTACCCAATTTTTAATTCTTTTTCAATTTAGGCTTGACACAAAAGATAAATTCTCTAGAAATGCAACTACGGTGAATTTATCTATATGACAAGCAAACTAAACAACTAGGCAATTAACGAAACAAGTAAAGGAAAGAGATAACCGAGAGAGGAAGCACGCGGAGACAAGGGTGTATTCCCGAGTTCCTCCTTGTTAAGGGAGTACGTCTCGTTGGAGGGGTGTGAGTTCGCCACAAAGGCCTACTCAACGCCACGAAGGCCTCACCCTATTCTCCGATGAACCTCGCCACAAAGGCCTAGTTCACCTTCCACTATCGGAGTCCTTCAAGGCGGAATCCGGAGCCCTTACAATGTTTTGAGGCACACACCCACAACTTAATTGGGGGCTCTCAAGTCAATACAACAACTGAAACAAGAACAATCAAAGTGAGTACAACCAAACACCTAGGTTTTCCCAATGGAAACCCTAGGCACAAATCCCTCAAGCAAATGAGGGGGAAATGGAAAACCGGTTGGTGTAGATCTAGATCTTGGCCTTCTCCTTCAATCCTCCAAAGATCAACAAGTTTGAGTGGGTAGATTGGGAGATCTAGGGGATTTAAGATTTGCAATCCACGAGGAGAGAGAAACTGGGTCGGGCAGCCTTCAATGGGGAAGAAGGGGGCTATTTATAGTCCCCCCCCGAAATCCAACCGTTATGTGCAGAAAAACTGCACGGCGGTACTACCGCTGCACCAGCGGTACTACCGCTACAGGTATGTGGGACGGTACTGCGTGTAAACCGTCTCCAGCGGCAGCGGTACCCTGTGGGAGGTACCGCTGACCCCAGGTGGCGGTACTACCGGCGAGCCACCGGTACTACCGCTGGACACTTAGCCGCGAGGGCTAAGCCTTCCCAGCGGTAGTACGATGCACCTACCGCTGGGGTACCGACGGGCATACCCGTAGCCAAAATGAGGCTAGCGGTATGACCCGCGGTACCACCAGTGGTAGTACCGCTGCTGGGAAACAGCGGTACTACCGGTAAGGCACCGGTACTACCGCTGGACACTTAGCCGCGAGGGGCTAAGATGGATCCCAGCGGTAGTACGTGGTAGCTACCGCTGCGGTACCGAACCGCATACCCGTAGCCAAAACATGCCCAGCGGTACCTCTGGCGGTAGCACCAGCGGTACTACCGCTGGAGGTTGTACTGCTGGGCAGCTGCGGCACCGCTCCAGGTTGGAGCGGTACTACCGCTGCACCAGCGGTACTACCGCTGAAGGCAGTTTTGGCAGCCTAGGTCAGATTCCTTCCCCTTAACACTTCGCATCGACTCCCTTTTTCCGAACCTGATGAAATCTATAGATTCTGCAAATATACACACAAACATTAGTCCGATGTTGTGTGTTGTCATTAGACTCCAAAACGGATGATCGAGCAACAATGCTCTTTCAATCTCCCCCTTTTTGGAGTATGATGACAACACACAACCAAGCGGTATACAAAATGTAGACGGAGCTCCCCCTAAAGCTATGCATCAATTGAGTTTGCTTTTGAATGCAAAATGCATACCAATAGGATCAATGCTCCCCCTAGATTTTGTAGACCAAGATCACATACGATAAAATAGCATGAGATAAGAAACATGCTATAAGACTAGATATAGTTATTACACCACAAAGTCTCGCATAAATAAAACAAGGTTCACATGGCTCACCCCATGAGTTCAACGAAATTAACTTAAACAAAGATAACTAGAAACACAAGCATAGAAGGCAAAGAGAAAAGCAAGCTTGTGCTCCCATCCCATGCAAATCCCCGGATAGCTAATAGAACACTCTCCCCCTTTGTCATCATGACGCCAAAAAGGGAGAGGCGATGCTAACGTCCCAAAGGAAGTCACTCCTCGGAGCTAGTCGCAACAGCGGCCTCATCCTCCTCATCACTCTCATCATCATTAGCTTCCTCATCATCTTCTTCATCGTCATCTCGAGTCATGAAACGGTGGGAGGGCTCTGGCTGCTCTCCCTCACGGTAGAAAGGCTCACGAGAGGTGGCATCATCCTCAAAATCAAAGTCCACCCAAGAGCTGCGAGGTTTGCCCTTGGGACCGGCCACCCAAGCTGAATAGGAAGTGATGTTATCCTCAGAACCTGCAACCACGGGAACACCCAAGTGCTCAAAACGCTGACGAGTCCGCACACGCTCTTCCTTGCTCCTCCTGTGTGCATCATAAGTCCTTTTCTCAATGTCATCCTGACGGCAGAAGATAGTCTTAAGAGCAGATGCAAGCCACTTCTTGAACCCTCGGTCTGGGCGGCTGGGAAGCTCAAAGGAAGGATCATCATCATCATCATTTGAGGTGCTTGATTCAACATTGGGAATAAGAGGGGCTGCATGCTTCTTAATGAACAACTCCTTGATCTTGTGCTCGGTAAGCTCATCATCCGAAGCCAAAACGCAAGTGGGGACCTTCTTCTCCCATGCATAATTAATGAGCTTCATCAATTGAGCTCCAAAGATAGGAACCCTACGGTTCATCACCACGGAATAGATCTCATGCCAAAGAATATCCATCACATCAAGCTTCTTTCCTTGACCAACCATAAGAGAGGACTCATATAAAATGTTGATAAGCATACCATGGATTTGATCAAAGTTGCCCACTCGAGGTGCAATGGTGTTGCGGTAGATACGGTGAATAATGTCCCAAGTCTTCAACAGATGCTTCTGCTCCCCAACAACAGCCCGTCCAGGGATGTACAAATCAAACAGCACATTGGGCTTCATATGCTTGGAGGTATAAGGTATCCTGAAATACTGCTCCTTAGCGGCCTCATCCATGTCATGACCAAGATCAACCAAGCCTAGCAAAGAAGCAAAGTCACTCCAAGTGGCATCAAGCACCACATCCTTGGTCATCCACTTGATCCTCCTCGGCTCATCCGGAAAGAAGTGAACAGTGGCAAAGAACTGCATAATGAGCTGGAGATTGTAGTCCTCCTGCAGCCCAATGTACTCATAAATCCCGAACTCCTGGCAGATAGCAATAGCCTCAGAGAAATAATCCATATGCTTCTCCATGTAGTCGGTGCTGATACTGAACTGCTGCACCACTCGAGTCTTGAACTGAGGGAACACCTCATAAAAGATCTTCTCCTGGAACATGGTGTGAAAACCTTCAGCACTTCTACGATCCTTCGGAGCCTCATACGGGTTCTTCCTCCTCTCCTGACAGAAATCACGCGTGGACATCTGCACCACGGACTTGTTCTTCGCTGCACGAGCCTTGGCTGCATCAGACTGCTGCCTCCTAGTGGTTTGCTGTGGCATGACCTCAGGCTCATCATCATCATCCCCAGCCTGACGGGACCGCTTGGCGGCCCTTTTGAAGTGACTTCCCCCCCTAGCTGAACGAGAACCTAGGAAGGAATAGATGAAAGCACAGGGATAAGCATTGCAAAAATAACGAGGATCAAAACAGGAGAGGATCAGGGTTGCACAGTTTCTGGGAAAATCCCAGTTCGGCGGTAGTACCGCTGGTTCACCGGTAGTACCGCCAAGCGGTAGTACCGCCACCGTGGCGGTAGTACCGCTGGCTCCAGATCTGCCAGATCTACCGGTAGAATCAACGGTATTACCTCGATCTATGAAATCTTCCAACAAAAACGTGCAACAAGGATCCTAACCTAAGTACCAACCTATCCCTACACATCCTACCACAAAAAGATCACTAATCTATCTCCAATGCATCTCAACGAATCAACTAGGTTGAGAGAGAGAAGAGAGAGATTACCGGAGCTCATGGTGGAGGAGGAGAGGGAGAGGAAGGTCCTTAAGCCTCCCAACGGCCGGAGAGGGAGGAACCGGGCCGGAGGAGAGCTTCCCGGCGGCGATTTTGGGGGGCGGCGGCGGCAGGGCGAGTGGAGGTGAGTGTGGGGGTCGGGGGTGGAGAGGTAGAATGAAGAACTACCCCTCCACGCCCAACTTAACCCCTCACGCAGAAGTCCTCAGCGGTAGTACCGCTATCCCAGCGGTAGTACCGCCCTCGCTGGTACTGCCGGTAGCTCGAGGTGCTACCGCATCCTGTGAAGGAGCGGTAGTACCGCCCAGCCAGCGGTAGTACCGCCACCTGGTACTATTGACGCCCAGCGGTAGTACCGCCAGGAATCACCGGTAGTACCGGTAGCCGTGTTGCCAAAAATCACCGACGGTTGACCCGTTAAAAATGCAAAAGAGAGACGGCTTTTGGGATAAGATGGCTTGGGATGAGAAAACACACTGTCATAATATGGTAGGACACTCGTGATTGCAAGATGCAAAAAATAGAAGTCCAATCACGATTGCATTCCCATGGCACGCACATAATGACACATATAGGTCTAGAAACTCCAAATAAACACCAAACAAGATCCAACTCCTCACACGAGGAGGTCGGTGGCCGAAGCCACCATATATGAGTATGAAGGAGTGAGACACCGCGAAGATGTATCTTGGGTTCTCACTCACAACTCATCATTTAAGCTCACAATTCATGAATTGAATATAGAGTAGAACAATGAATGCATTAATCTAGGCATAATGGGGGGAGGGAGAGCCCAATAGTTAGGACAACACTCCCCCTATGTCCATGCCTACACCTAAACCCAAATAGAGAATTGACCTATAGGTGTGTATGCAAGATGGTCAAGTCAAGCTCCTCGAATCCACGATATTTAGCTCATTCCTCAAATAAGTGAATCTTGCTTCATCAAGTGGCTTCGTGAAAATATCCGCAAGTTGGTCCTTGGTTGGCACATAAGCAAGCTCAATGTCTCCACGGGCAACATGATCTCGAATGAAATGATGACGAATCTCAATGTGCTTGGTTCTTGAATGTTGCACCGGGTTGTAGGCGATCTTGATAGCACTCTCATTGTCACACAAAAGAGGCACTTTGTCACAAGTGACACCGTACTCCTTCAAAGTTTGCCTCATCCATAACAATTGAGTGCATGCACTTGCGGCGGCAACATACTCGGCTTCGGCGGTGGAGAGGGAAATGCAATTTTGCTTCTTAGAAGACCAACTCACCAAAGACCCGCCAAGAAATTGGCAAGCCCCGGAAGTTGATTTCCTATCATCTTGATCACCGGCCCAATCCGAATCCGTGAAACCCCGAAGAGTGAAAGATGAATCCCTTGGATACCACAAACCAAACCTTGGGGTATGAATTAAATATCGTAGGATTCTCTTGACCGCCAACATGTGGCTTTCTTTAGGAGCCGCTTGATACCTTGCACACACACCTACACTCAACACAATATCGGGTCTAGATGCACAAAGGTAAAGCAACGAACCTATCATGGAGCGGTAGAGCTTTTGATCCACATCTATACCCTTTGGGTTAAGTTGTAGATGGCACTTGGTATCCATAGGAGTCTTCTTCTCCTTAGCATCCACCATATTGAACCTCTTGAGCATGTCTTGGATATACTTTGCTTGGCTAATAAAAGTCCCTCCTCTCAATTGCTTGATCTCAAATCCAAGGAAGAACTTCAACTCGCCCATCATAGACATCTCAAACCTATCGGTCATAAGCTTTGCAAATTCATCATTAAAAGCTTTGTTAGATGAGCCAAAGATAATATCATCAACATATAGTTGGCATACGAAAAGCTCCCCTTTAACCCTCTTAGTAAAAAGAGTGGGATCGATTTGCCCAACTTCAAACCCACGGTCTAACAATAACTCTCTAAGGTGCTCATACCACGCACGTGGTGCTTGCTTAAGTCCATAGAGCGCCTTATCGAGCTTGTAGACATGGTTAGGGAAGTTGGGGTCCTCAAATCCCGGGGGTTGCTTAACGAATACCAACTCTTTTAAAGGACCATTAAGAAAAGCACTTTTAACATCCATTTGTTGCAATTTGAAGTTATAGCAAGAAGCATAAGCAAGGAGGATACGGATGGACTCAAGGCGAGCCACGGGAGCATAGGTCTCTCCAAAATCAATGCCTTCAACTTGAGAGTACCCTTGAGCCACCAAACGAGCCTTGTTCCTCACCACCATGCCATGCTCATCTTGCTTGTTCTTGAAAATCCACTTCGTGCCTATAACATTGCGGCACTCCTTTGGCTTCTCAACTAGCTTCCAAACTTTGTTGCGCTCGAAATTGTTGAGCTCTTCATGCATTGCTAGCAACCAATCCGGATCTTCAAGAGCTTCGGCAACCTTCTTTGGCTCAAACATGGCAATATGAGCTTGATGATCACTAAAATTTGCCAATTGCCTCCGGGTGGACACCTTGCTTCTCACATCACCAATAACCTTGTCAAGGAAATGTTCACGACGTTCCATGGTTCTTGCAACTCGAGCTTGACGACGGGCTTCGATATCCTCATTGCATCTTGGAGGTATCACTTGATCATCTTGATCATTTGAGTCCCCGTCTTGACCGGAAGGTTGACCTTGATCATCAATGGGCTCGGCTTCAACATTTGAAGAAGATGGTTGAGCAAGGTCTTGATCTTGGCTAGCGTCATGAGATGGAGAGTTTGAATCTTGCATAGCAACTTGATCAACGGGTTGAGGGTCTTCAACTTGTTCTTGGGTTGGTGCAACTTGCTCTTCTTGGGCAACGGTTTCTTGTGTAGATGAAGGCTCCACTTGAGTAGAGCATTGTCCTTCTCGATCCACCACAAGGGGTTCCTCAATGGGGCGGAAGAATCCCACACCCATTCTTCTTATGGCTTCTTGAGGAATTTCATCATCTACATCGGAAACATGAAATTGCGCCACTTGGGAGCCGTCATTCTCATCGAACACCACACTACAAGATTCTATGATGCGCCGTGAAGCTTTATCATAGATTCTATAAGTGTGGGATTCGCCACCGTAACCAACAAAAATACCCTCTAGAGATTTAGATTCGAATTTAGTGAGGCGACAACCTTTAATCAAATAGAAACACTTACAACCGAAGACGCGGAAGTAGGAGATGTTAGGCTTGTTGCCGGTGAGGATTTCATAAGGAGTCTTGTTCAAACCTTTGCGGAAGTAGAGCCGGTTGGATGAGTGACAAGCCGTGGATATAGCCTCCGCCCAAAACCTTAGCGGAGTCTTAAACTCCGCAAGCATGGACCTAGCCATATCCATAAGAGTCCGGTTCTTCCTCTCGGCTACACCATTTTGTTGAGGGGTATATGCGGCGGAATATTGATGACGAATACCCTCTTCACTAAGAAACTCATTGAGGGTGTAGTTCTTGAACTCGGAGCCATTATCACTCCTAATAGCCAATATGGGGACATTGTGTTGTCGTTGCATTTCGGTGGAGAAGTCGATGAAGGTTTGTTGGGTCTCACTCTTCAACTTGAAGAAATAAACCCAAGTGAATCTTGAATAATCATCGACAATCACCAAGCAATATTTCTTCCCACCAAGACTTGCTTCGGGCACGGCACCAAAAAGATCAACATGGAGAAGCTCCAAGATCCTCTTGGAAGAAACGATTGTCTTGCTAGGGTGAGGAGAATCATGCATCTTGCCTTCAACACAAGCCCTACAAACACGGTCCTTGGCAAAAGAGACATCTTCTTTTAGTCCGAGTATGTGGCCACCCTTGTGGAGACTTTGCAAAGTTCTCATGTTGACATGGGCTAGGCGGCGATGCCACAACCAACCCTTGTCGGCCTTTCCGAATAGGCACATCGAATTTGTAGTGGTTTTCCCCGAAAAGTCAACCACAAACAAATCATCCTCGACGTACCCAACGAAAGCGACCTTTAGAGTCTTGCTCCACAAGATGACCACAATATCAACATCAATAAAGACGGCAAAACCCATCTTATTAAGAGCATGGACGGAAAGTAAATTGTAACCAAGGGTTTCGACAAGCATGACATTTACTAAGGTGACATCCTTAGCAACTACCACCTTGCCCAAACCCGTTACCTTAGACTTTGATCGGTCTCCAAATGTGACGGTTCCTCCATTTATGCTTGTTCTCAACTCCGTCATGATCTCTTTGCTTCCGGTCATATGTTTAGTGCATCCACTATCAAGCACCCATTTTGACCCGCCGGAAGCATAGTCCTACAAGGAATCATTGCTTTGATTTAGGTCCCCATTTTTCAATGGGTCCTCTTTTGTTAGCAACAAGGGTCTTAGGAACCCAAATAGAGCGGTAAATAGGCACATTTCTAGGACCAACGAATTTCGCATAGACATCCCCATAATAATCAACAAAGATAATGTAATAGGGGTTAGTCTTTCCCGCAAAGTCATCACTAGTAGTTTTGCCCCTTGTGGCACTACCACTAGCAATGTTGACCCTTTTTGCTTGAGGGGCACTAGGGATGTTGGCCTTCTTAGCTTGAGGAGCACTAGGGATGTTGGCCTTCTTTGCTTGAGGTGCCCTAGCATCTTTCATGAAGGACTCCTTCTTCTCCTTCTCAACGAAACCAACACCACCTCTCCCCTCCTTGGAAGGGACAAACGGTCTCTTACCACGGGAGATGGCATTAGCAAGGTTAACTTTCAACCTAGCATTTTCCTCAATAATATTTGCATGATCACAAGTAATAGGAGTAGAGGAGCTAGGCACATCAATTTTAGATGGTTGAGCTTGAAGTTGTTCATACGACTCTTTGAGGGTGGAGAGCTCACTCTCCAAAGCCTTGTGAGCCTTAGAGAGATTCTCTAACTCCTCGGTTAGTCTAGAATGACCAACGCCAAGCTCGACCTTTTCTTTCTTGCAAATTTTATATTTTGCTCTAGCATGATCACGTTCCTTAATGAGCTTAGCAACAATTTCATTATTAGTTTCTTCTATGGATTCTAGTTGTTCTTCAAGAGAAACTCTAAGCTCATGTTCTTCTTCAAGATTATCTTTTAGAGAAGCAATTTCCATGGCATCATCTCTTTCTATTTTACCTTTTACCTCTAGCATTTCAAGAGCATCATCATATTGACTCATAAGAGTCTCAACATGCTTCTTGGTTTCACCTTGCATGTTAGATATAAAGTGATCCAAGGCAACAAGTTCCTCCTTAACTTCAAGGCTAGTAGGATCATCTACATTACTCATGGCTTTGGAAGTTAAAGAAGATGATACCTCATTGGCCTTGGCCATAAGACATCTTGCGGAAGAGGTTGAGACATTTTCATTGGGGGATTCAAAGAGAGATGGAGTTGAAGCAATGGCAATCCCGGCCACTTCACTCTTGGTTTCTTCTTCTTCTTCTTCCCCGGATGAGTATTCCTCTTGAGCAATCAACACCATCCGTTGAGGTTTCTTGTTGGTGGGATTCTTCTTGAAGAATGGCTTCTTGTTGGGGATCTTGGGCTTAACCTTACGGACAAGTTTGCCTCCATGGTGCTCACGGTTTTCAAAGGGACATTCGGCTACGAAGTGATAGCGATCTTGGCAATTGTAGCACGAGCGCACCCTTTGGCCACCCTCCTTCTTTCCACTTGACTTGTTCACAAACTCTCTTGCCTTCGATGGACTCTTCCAAAAATCCTTGTGCGAGTGAGACAAAGTGAGAGCCGAGTAGTCCTTGAGGGTGTCCTCAAGCTCCTTGGGATCCCAATGAGATACATCTTCTTGTTCTTCATCATCACTGTCTTGTGCAACCATCTTGGCCTTCAAAGCTAGGGGAGAACTCTTGTGCATTCCAATGGCTCTAGCACGAGCATCTTCGGCGTTCTTGGCGGCCACTTTGAATGCGGACATCTCTTGCATGACTTCCATTGATGACATAAGGTGATAGTTGTGCCTCCCTTGGAGACTCTTCAAGTCGGATGACTCAAAGGGCCATAGAGCACTCACATACTTCCTCTTGATCCATGCATCATCCACATGAGTTGCCCCAAGTGACCGAAATTGAGTGGCAAGGGTCTTGAGTCTTCGATACATGTCTTCATGCTCTTCACCTTCTAACATGAAGAAGCCCTCGGCTTGGTTGCTCAAGGACTCAAACCTATTCCTCTTCATGCTCTCATTGCCGATGAACTCATTGGAGAGAATCTCCCAAGCTTCTTTGGCGGTGGTGGCAAGCTCGATGTGGGACATGTGCTTCTCCCCCACGGCGGTTTGGATCATGTTGAGAGCCAATTCATTGAGTTGACAATCAACCACCTCTCTTCTTGTCATGTTGTTGGGGTCGTGTGCCTTGAAGCCAACCTCGATGATCCTCCAAAGCTCGATTGAAGCACTCTTCATATAAGATCTCATAAGAAATTGCCAGTTAGAAAAACAAGATGGATTAAACTTGGGTGGGTCACCCCTATTGTTTATATGAGGATGAGGGATAGGTGGGTCGGGGGAGTATATGTGAGGAACCTCACTATACGTCTCCTTCCCACTAGCATTTTTAGATGGGGATTCTTTAGTTCCATCACTACCCTCAACCTCCGATGCTTGCGCGGCGGAAGAATTTACCTCTAGCGGTGGTGGTGTGGGTCCTACTCCCTTAGGAAGGAGTTGCGCGATCATCTCACGCAATTCCTTCATTTGAGTGTCCATGGTGGATCTAAGACGTGTTTCCAAGTTCTCAAGATCCTCCGTGGTCACCCCGGGTTTAGGATCCGCATCATCACCGGAGATACTCATACTCTCTTAGGCGGTGAAGCCTAGATATAGAGACAAGGCTCTGATACCAATTGAAAGGGGATCGTATGAGCACCTAGAGGGGGGGGGTGAATAGGTGCTACCCAATTTTTAATTCTTTTTCAATTTAGGCTTGACACAAAAGATAAATTCTCTAGAAATGCAACTACGGTGAATTTATCTATATGACAAGCAAACTAAACAACTAGGCAATTAACGAAACAAGTAAAGGAAAGAGATAACCGAGAGAGGAAGCACGCGGAGACAAGGGTGTATTCCCGAGTTCCTCCTTGTTAAGGGAGTACGTCTCGTTGGAGGGGTGTGAGTTCGCCACAAAGGCCTACTCAACGCCACGAAGGCCTCACCCTATTCTCCGATGAACCTCGCCACAAAGGCCTAGTTCACCTTCCACTATCGGAGTCCTTCAAGGCGGAATCCGGAGCCCTTACAATGTTTTGAGGCACACACCCACAACTTAATTGGGGGCTCTCAAGTCAATACAACAACTGAAACAAGAACAATCAAAGTGAGTACAACCAAACACCTAGGTTTTCCCAATGGAAACCCTAGGCACAAATCCCTCAAGCAAATGAGGGGGAAATGGAAAACCGGTTGGTGTAGATCTAGATCTTGGCCTTCTCCTTCAATCCTCCAAAGATCAACAAGTTTGAGTGGGTAGATTGGGAGATCTAGGGGATTTAAGATTTGCAATCCACGAGGAGAGAGAAACTGGGTCGGGCAGCCTTCAATGGGGAAGAAGGGGGCTATTTATAGTCCCCCCCGAAATCCAACCGTTATGTGCAGAAAAACTGCACGGCGGTACTACCGCTGCACCAGCGGTACTACCGCTACAGGTATGTGGGACGGTACTAGCGTGTAAACCGTCTCCAGCGGCAGCGGTACCCTGTGGGAGGTACCGCTGACCCCAGGTGGCGGTACTACCGGCGAGCCACCGGTACTACCGCTGGACACTTAGCCGCGAGGGCTAAGCCTTCCCAGCGGTAGTACGATGCACCTACCGCTGGGGTACCGACGGGCATACCCGTAGCCAAAATGAGGCTAGCGGTATGACCCGCGGTACCACCAGTGGTAGTACCGCTGCTGGGAAACAGCGGTACTACCGGTAAGGCACCGGTACTACCGCTGGACACTTAGCCGCGAGGGGCTAAGATGGATCCCAGCGGTAGTACGTGGTAGCTACCGCTGCGGTACCGAACCGCATACCCGTAGCCAAAACATGCCCAGCGGTACCTCTGGCGGTAGCACCAGCGGTACTACCGCTGGAGGTTGTACTGCTGGGCAGCTGCGGCACCGCTCCAGGTTGGAGCGGTACTACCGCTGCACCAGCGGTACTACCGCTGAAGGCAGTTTTGGCAGCCTAGGTCAGATTCCTTCCCCTTAACACTTCGCATCGACTCCCTTTTTCCGAACCTGATGAAATCTATAGATTCTGCAAATATACACACAAACATTAGTCCGATGTTGTGTGTTGTCATTAGACTCCAAAACGGATGATCGAGCACAATGCTCTTTCAGTATGGCCCATGCAAATTCTCAGTATGATGGGCCACACTACTTGAGTATTTGGGTCCCGGGTTCGTATTGAGTGGAAGATAGTTTGGCCCAGATCTCAAAGGTGCATTTTTTTACCCGATCTCAAAGGTGCATTTGACGGCCCAAAATGTGAACTACCTGTACGACGAGCTCCAAAATGTCACGCTCTTCACATGAAACCAGATTTAAATGTTAGCCTCTCCCACAAGCAAAGCTTGAGAATTGTTGCGAGAGAAATTGTATAGAGCGAGCGAACAAACAAATGATTCGCATGTGTTATTCTTTATTGATGATTTGTACAACATATATACAATATGAGGAGACGCCTTCGGAGAGGCATTGGTTTGCACAAGCATAATACAGGGAGCAACCGATGTGACGGTTGCCAAAGTTGCAACCGCACGTGCAGGGGAAGGCGGAAATTTCAATTAGTCTTAAGACCCCCCTAATAACCGCTTGACCACATGATCGTACATCATCTTGATAAAGTCTCCTCCAAAAAGCATGTGAGAAAAATGTTAGTAGTAGTGTATGATATGTTGTTAAAACTATTTCAAACCCAGTGGGTAAATAAGAAGAAAATGATACAACATACAATGAATATTGTCTCTGTTAACTTAATATGAATGAAATCCATAAAGTTTAGAGGAAAATAAATATGCCATGTATACTTTCCTAAAAACCCCGATGGGAAAACATAAAGTATGATATGTAGTCTGATGTTGATATCACCTCATTAAAAATCTTGATGAGAACCTAGAAAGTAGACTCATAAAGGGAAAAAGAGTGTAATATGATGATTTGAACATGATAATACAGGAAGATACCCCCACCTCCGATTATTGCAAATCTCGAAGCCGTCACATATCAATTATGTGAACACATTTCTAGAATGTTGAAGTTGGTAGAGACTTCGAAAATATTGTCGAGATTATCGCATGATTCGACTTGCAATTTTTTTATTCCCCGACACTTCGGGAGTTCGTGGGGATAAAACAATTTAGTGGGAATATTCTTAGTGATATTGCTCTCGACGTATCTTGTTTGTATGTGTACGACACAAGTAACATTATCTTTGTAGAAAATGGGTGATGTTTGAAGAGAACCAATACCACATGACTAATATATGTGGTTTATCATTCCTCGAAGCCACACGTGTTAAAGGGTGATCTAATGTTTTTCTTGGGAAGTGTTCCATACCTTTCTTTAAAGGAAACTGAAACCTTATGTTACCCTCCTTCATGTCATGAACTGGATCAACAGTACTAATTAAGAAAAGATCTACCAATTATTATAGGACATGAAGGATTGCATACAATATTAATAATAATGAAATCAACTGGAACATAATTTTATTGGCAATTATAAGGACACCATCAACTCTTTTCAGAGGTTTCTTAATGGTGAAATCAGCAAGGTGCACATTTAAAGAGCATTCAGACATATCTTTTAATCCAAGGACATCATATAAAACTTTTAGGCTTGATGGAAACAATAGCACCCAAATCACACAAATCATAGCACTCATAATTATTGATATTTATTTTAATAGTGGGTTACCAACCACCCTCTTGTATTTTAGGAATTGAAAGTTCTTGTTATAATTTTTCTTCTCTATCTTTTATAAGAGCTTCTATTATGTGTTTAGTGAAATCTTTATTTTGTCCATGAGCATCACGAACATTTATAATAGCTTGTAAAAATTTAATGACCTTAGTAACAGAGAAATCATTATAATCGAAATCTTTAAAGTAAAAAAGTGGTAGTAAGGCTACCTACGGATTTAATCCCTTCAGTTTCATTCTCATCAGTACTACTACTCACAATTTTAATTTGTTTATTGCCAGTATTCAGATATGTTTCAACATATCTAGATTCTTTTTCCTGCTTAGCTTTCACTCAACGATCATTCTATTAGTATTATCAAGATTAACTTGTATAGCTTTATGTACACATGGATGTCATCTTTAGGTGGCATAATATTCATTTTCAGCATTTCGACATCATGAGCAAGATTGTCAACTTTAAGAGCAATACTATCATTTTCTCAAGTTTTAGGATACTTGAAAACCCCTTTTAGGATACTTGATGTACTTCTAATTACATCAAACTGATTTGAGATGCCCAATCCGTTGGTGTGGTTCGAGATATCCAATCCCCTTAGGCCCCATATGGAGAGATACATGTGTTTTAGTGAACCTTTGGTCCATAGTGTATCATTGATCTCGTGAGTGACAGTAGTGCTTAGAATATATAATGCACGCTAGGAGTGTTAGTCTGCAGGTAACCATACGGGATTCTTACTTGGCAATAATGGTTATTTATAGAACCTAATGCCTTGGTCCAACATTGAGGAGTTAATGATGTCAACAAGATGATCGAGTTACATTTTCCAATTGCATACTGGGAGGTAAAGAAAGATTGGGAGACCCCAATACATGTGATGTAGTAGAGTGGCAATACTTATCTCCCAATTTCTACTAGTGAAGCCAATATTTAGACTTGACCATCTATCGAGTAAACCTTATGTTAAATCTGTTTAGTTTTATTGTTTTAATCTATATTTTATTTCATGTTAGTTCGTAGTTTAGTTTATTCCCTTTTAGTTGCCGTGATCCAAGCAATGCATAGAGTAAGGTACTTCAAGCTTAAAATTCATGAAAAAAGAGTTATGTTAGCTAAGAGGCATAGTTGCGGGGTTCGAAAGCACCTTTTTTGCTGCATTCGTTTGATACATCATGTGGAAAGTAGTAGAATGATATGGTGTACTTGATAATCGCTAGAGGTGACAAAATAGGCCGGGCTACCCTCGCACCACAGCCCAGAGGCTTTGGCCTATGGGCTGCTCTCTCCTGGTATCTTGTGGCCCAACAAAATCAAGTTTGTTTTACGCAGAAAATATGAAGTTTATAGCACACAATACTCAAAAGATGGTTGTAAATAAATAAATCATAATTAGCCATTAATGCAATAATATCTAGAAGGATGCGACGATAACTGTACGGAAATCATAGAAATCTTAGAAAAGATTACACGTATGATCATGTATGGTACGCTAGGCTGTGGCACACAAGAATGGAGAATATAATATTTGGTCCATATAAAATAACATAAATGCATAGATTTATATCCGAATTATTTAAAGAAATAATTAATTGTATCTCTATTTACAATATTTCTTACCAATATTAAAATGATTTACTCCAGATATGTGCTTTCCGAAGTATGAATTAAAAAACCATTCATTTATTATTATCCTCAGATATCTCGATCGCGATGCATATTTTCCACGCGGAGTGTTTACATTTGGAGATCAATTACTACACCGGACAGAAGATGATGAGTACTACGGTCATTTCCGATGGTCTCAAGGCCTTTAAATACCGACGGGTCCTACCGTTCTGCACCACAATAGTTTTAGGAGCCCATTGGAATCATCTTGTAGTTTTGTCATACAACACTGCACTTTGCAAGGACGGTTAACTACAGAAGTCAAAAGGTATTCTCCCATGCGATACAATATTGTATTTACCTATAAGAGTTTTAGTATTATTACTTATGCAATGTGTAAAGTTGAATATGAAATCTATGCTAGAGTTGATCCCACTTGTTATGTAGATGATATCTGTATTATAGATTAGAACTTTGTAAAGTTGACCGTGCATACAAAACGTAGCAACATACATGTCGCAAGGACTGTGTATCTCGTGTGATTATGCATTACTTATATAAAATGATGTTGTATCTAAACATGACTATTGTAAGTGGATATATATATTATTTCCTTTCATGTCTTGACTATTGAGTGTCATTGTATTGGGCAACATTACATATATAAATACCTTTGTAGGTTTCAAGAATGCATTATGAAGTTCTACACATAAAAAATATTTTAATAGTATTTATAAGTTCTATGAAAGAACTTTGTTTTGTGTGTTATTGGTATCGCTCCCCATATAAGCTTCAAGGTTTTTTTTTGTCTTTGCATTAGATAGACTTGTGGTTGGCCAAACAGATCTAAATGTGTGGTTGCGTATAAAATGACTATGTAAGACATGATAATAATATTGTTGGCTTTATCAATTTCTTTGCAGGAGTAAACATCACTTGAACTCCCTTGTTAGTAGGCAGATAAGATCATATTTGATTACCATTAATTAATAAATTCGGTTAGAAAACTTTCAGTTCACATACAAATGAATATGTCTCTGGGTAATAGGTTTCATGTTTGATAAAGTATAGGCGAAGTCTCAATCGATTCTTCTCGCATTTGATGCTCGAGATGTGTTTTTGTTCTGTAAGGTTTGGTGGAGACTATATGATCATGTTATTCATTTCTCTAATTGGATCCACCATAAACATTCCTGTAGAACCACTTGTTTTCCATATAACAACACACTGAGATAGAGCTGAATTTTCATTTGGTTTTGAACTTCCATTATTGTCATTTCGTGTGCAATTGTGATTACAGCAAGTTGTATGGCTAAGACAATACAGTCTTAAAAGACACGGTAAATACATCCTTTACGCTTTTTTCTTTCTAGAAATGCTCTTTTAGTCAACTATATAGCCATATAGTTATTGTGGTCTAAATGGTTGGATCTCTATCTCTCAATTAATGTATGCTGGTCTAAATTTGCCTATTTATTACCAGTAACAATTTTTACACATTCCTGTCACTATGTTTTCTCTAATTTGGAAAATGCATCTATTTACTTTTATATTTTATATCTTTATTTTTGAATTTGAATCATAAAATGAAATGGACAGAAGTATTATGTTGTCCACATATCTTTTTTAGTGTTATATGCCATCCATAAGGCGATGTACACTAGCCAAATGGGACAATGGATTCATCTGTACTCCCGTGATACAAAAAAAACTTGCCCACCAATAGAAATAAACCAATAATGGACAAAAATAATTTGAAAAACGTTGCCAAAGGGAAGATTGTATTGCAATTAATGGACATCCAATTGATTGGGTTCCAGAAATAAACCGATATTTAAGAAAATCTCATACAACTAATTAGGGATATACGGTCTCATATGAGTACTTACGGAAACCTTTCTCTAGCATGTGTTGTTTTTCTTATTTCTTTCCACACATGCAGGCTTACATTACTCTCTTCTATATTTGCCATTGTGGGATCAATGTTTGTTCCAGACTATACTTTACATTTCTCTAACGCACACTTGGAATCTGAGGAGTGCGCAGAATATAGATCCAACTATATATGGATATGTAACTTGGTTGGACTAAATATATAGCAATAAATACACATGTAGCGCAAATAATAGTTTTCACTGCATTGAACGCCATGCACTTTTGTATTTTTTGGATAAAATGTACCTTGAAATGCTGATAAGGAGGCAATCAGAGGCATATGCGACATAGAAAGTAGCATGAGCTATACACTTCTACGAATCCAATTACCGACGCTATTTCCCTTTACAACCGCTACATAACGTTGTTGGCATGTTGGTTTCTATTTATCAGGTCACCATGGACGGCCAATGGCAGCAACAAAATGGCAATGTGCATGATGAGCTCGACCTCAGCATCCCAAGCGATGACAAAGACTCGTTCTGGGACAATCTGGCCAACGTTGATGATGATAATGATGATGATGATGCAGACACAGATGAAGACTATAATGGTGCCGAGAGTTCCAGTAAGAAGAAGAGGAGGAGGAAGAAGAGTACGGCAAGCAAGCATTCCAAGCGTCATGACAGAGAACAGATTCAACAGCTTGAAGCGTATGATATATACACTTGACCTTGTTTTTTTTTTCACCTTACTCCAACCAAGATATGAACAATTGCACTCTGGTGATCTGCAGTTTTTTCCAGGACTGCCCTCACCCTTGTGAGAATCTACGTTTGGACCTTGCGAAGAAGCTCGGCATGAGTGTCATGCAGGTCAAGTTCTGGTTCCAAAATCGGCGCTCCGCGAAGAAGGTAGAGACCAAATTCTTCCATCGCTAGCTGTTTAATTACAAAAGATTTGGCGAAGTAGTAGTTCTAGTATGTGATTACAAACTCTATTCCGTTATACACTTATACTAGTCCGATTTTACCAAGCTAGGTAGAGGCAGCACTGCTTGTTTTGCCATCATTTTTTTGGATTTCCATGTTGGTGTCAATAGACTAGATACCCTGGTGTCAAGCAGAATTTGACCAGCGTGTGCACCTCAAAATTGATACATGCAGGGCCAGCTTGAGAAGGAGGAGAATAAGATGCTCCGGGGAGAGAATGAGGCGCTAAAAGCTGAGCATCATGTCATCAAGGCGGCGCTGCTGAACAAGGCCTGCCCCACATGCGGCGGCCCGATGGTGCCCCGTGAGGTGAGCGTGGAGAAGCAGCGCCTGTTCCTGGAGAACGTGAGCCTCAGGGAGCAAGTCTTCCACAAGACCTCCTTCCTCAACCTGGTCTCTGGAAAGGCGCCCATGGCCATGCCGGGCGACACCGACGGCGCGCCACCAGACCATGCTCCCATGGACACTATGCCACAGGGCTGCGAACGCGGTAGCTGCGCAGTCACAGCCAAGGAGCAGCGCACCGCGCTCTTCGCTCGAGTGCTCCGTGCGCGGGACGAGTTCATGATGCTGGCGAAGAAGGACACCACACTGTGGCTGCCGACACTGGACGGCGAGGTGATCGACTACCAGCGGTACCACGAGGTCTCGTTCCCAGCTATGCTCGGGCTTTGCCCGGTTGGGTTCGGCGCCAATGCCACCCGGGACAGTGGCATGGTCATGGGCACTGGAGCCCAGCTTATCAGCATCCTTTCAGACGCGGTAACACATACACCTCTAATATATCTCATCCCAGAATATATGTTACACTAGCTAGTAGTCAATGTATCATGCCAAATGATTATATCATTGTTTTGTGTGTGTTTTTTGGTTGCAGACCCAGTGGCGTGAGGCGTTCCCCGGCATCGTGGCAAGTGCTGCCGCCAACAACATCGTCCCCCCTAGTCCTCATTATGGGCTACTTCAACTGGTAAGTTTTTTAAATAATACACAATGTACATAGTACTTCATGTACTTCCATTGTTTACTGGTTTCCCTCCATTATTCGATCATATATATATAATTGGTGATGGCTGAGCTGTTGAGCACTTGCAGATGAATGCAAACCTGATGGTGCTGTCGCCACGGATGCCGCTTTGCAAGGTGAAGTTTGTGAGGCAATGCCTGCTGATCGAGCCAAACATCTGGGTCGTGGTGGACGTGTGTGTCCAGGACATCTACGGTCAGGACAACACACCTGACGCCAACACTTGGATCAACGGTGGCGTGCCCATGGTCTGCAGGATGCTGCCGAGTGGGTGCCTTATTCAGGACACGAACGATGGTTACTGCAAGGTACATACTCCGCCGGTCTATACGTACGTTCTCCAGGAATGTGCAAATTCATTCCCTCATGTCGTCTCTTGCATGTACTTCAGGTGACATGGGTCGTGAACGCCGAGTTCAATAAGGCCGTGGTGCCGGCGTTGTACCACCCGCTGCTCCGCTCAGGCCACGCCCTCGGCGCTCGCCGCTGGCTCACATCGCTCCAGAGGCGGTGTCAATACCTTGCTCGCTACGTCGTAAAAACATGTGAGCACCGACGGACGATCGACCAAAGAGAAAAAGTAAACCATATATGTATATCCTAACTGGTCTTTGGGTTTTGAAATTTCGCAGCAATTGCCATACCTTCTGAGGGGAGGAACAATGTCCTGAAGCTGGCGCAGGAGATGACAGCATACTTCTGCGCCACCATCTGTGGCGCCGGCCCCAAGGGACAGGCGTGGAGCAGCGTCGAGGAGTGGCGCGGCAGGAGCGGCGTTGGTGCCGAGAGTTTCGAGGTGGCTGTTCGCGTGGCGACTGTGCGAACTGGTGGCGGCGCATCATCAGGAGCACAGGCTGGACTTGTGGTCTCCGCTGCCACGACGGTGTGGCTTCCCGGTGTACCGGCAAAGCACGTGTTCGACTACCTCTGTGACGGTGATCGGCGGGGCGAGTGGGACACCTTCTCTAACCATGCGCCCGTGCAGCTGGAGGACTATGTTGCCGCCGTCCAGTTTCCTCATTACTCCGTCTCCGTCCTCCACCCCAAGGTAATTAAGCTGCATCCTAGTTTCAGACGTTTTGTCTGATCTCTACTGAAATGTTGTCATCCAATATATTCTTGAGAAATTAACATCCAAATTCTGATAGTTGTCTATTTTTCTTGTTGAAATTGTTGCAGGCTGCTGATGGAGCCATCCACAAGAAACTGATCCTGCAGCAAGCCTGCTCTGACGCGTCATGCATGTTGCTGGCGTATGCTCCGGCTGAAGAGAAGCACCTGAACGAAGTCATGCGTGGAGGCAGCCACACCTTCAACCTCCTGCCCTCCGGGTTTGTCATCCTCCCCGACGGCCACGGCGACGATCAGATCCCTCAAGTTGACGCCAAACGCACCTTCGGTGCTGGCACGAGCCACAGGAACAATGACGGGTCTTTCGTTACCGTTCTGTTCCAGAGGCTCCTGAGTGGACCAACACCATCGGAGAGCCTCACCGCACGGATCATCAACAACGTCGGAACTCTGGTCACCCGTTCCATCGTGAAGATCAAGGATGCCGTCCATACCAACGTTGTCGTCCCTGCCTGATGCCATCGACTTCTACAGTTTTATTTGGGACTGATATTCCCTCAAATAAAGACAATCAGAATAAAATAAGTTGTAGACTTTAATTACATGTTCCTTTCAAAGACTAGATGGGAGTGCCTATCCAACCTCCATGGATTATGTTGTATGAATTGCACCGTGCAAATGCTTTGTTTTTTCTTTCCAAACAGATTTATGAATCAGTTCGTTTTCGTTTGGTTGATGCCTAGCCTTGGTTTTGAGCTTAAATCGAGCTCACATGAGTCGAGATTTAGCTGTCTATTTTTTGATAGAGAAAAACCACGCCTTTATTACTCAATAAGAATGTTTGATGCTAAATACATTAAGTTCGGTGAACCAGTGAGCCAAACATGATGCCCAAAGTTAGACTTGTTGCAGCTCTCTCTAGCTTGTGCGCCTCTTCATTTGATTCCCCTTTATTATGTGGTTAAAGAGTACATTCTGAAACTCTAGTCTGTTTGCAGAAATCTCATTCAAAATCACACCGAAAAGCCAAGATAAGGACCTTCAATACTCCAGATAACCTGCTGAAAGTCTGACGTGTAATAGTCAGTAGCTCAGAGAGATGAAGATCGGCTACCAGGCAGAGTGCCTCTGCTGCAAGCTGCTGCGTCCAATACAGAAGCTCGAGTAAAACCTCTTGAGACTATAGCTGAAGCTCCGAGATATTGGCCTGCATGATCTCGGAAAACAGCACCGACAGCCGCATCAACTTCACCCCATCGTGATACAATTACATCTACATGAATCTTGTAGTTTCCCTCCACCGGTGGTCCCAGTACTCTCTTTCCTCCTCTATTTTCATTCAGATTGCAGTTCTTTGTTGATTCAAGATCATCAATAAACATTGTTATGAAAGCATATGTGGAGTGCGCACTTTGATATTACTCCTCATGTATAGGTTTCCGTCATACCCACCCGATCGCCTATAGTGTTACAAGGATTTTGACAAACTGATCACCACCTGAAACTATCATATTGGCTAACCAAATTGAACGGTCTCCAGATTGATTAGAGAGTAGTAACTTAGTTAACTCTTCTTTTACCAAAGCCCTTACACATTTAGCCATGTTGCATTCTATCAATGAATACCTACATGACTCAGCCGCACCATTAGAAATTGCACATAGTAGTGAAATTTCCATGTTTCAATGAGCTCAAACTTCACCTGTTGGAAGAGAAGCTTTTGCCAATCGCCACGCAAAAATATTCACCTTGAATGCAACTTTACTTTCCAAAGTTCAGTTCATTGTTTACTTCTTCGAAGTTTGAAGTTTCAGGTCTATTTTCTAACCACATATCCCTCCTTCTTTTCAATTCTATGGTCATTCGATAAGCTCTCACCGAAAACAGACCATTCTTTTCGTTGTGCCAGACCAAGATATCCTCCTGCTGAACTTGACTAATTGGTATCTTTACAATGGCCTGCACATCCATGTCTATCATATGCAAATTTAAGTTATCCACTCTCCATGTTCCCGATGCTGCACAAACAGCTTTTAAATTGTGTTCTCTAGGGAACGAATTATCAATCCATACATTTGTTTGTGTACAGGATCCAATTCTATTAATCAGCCCATGCTTAAGTAAATCTCTTCCTTCCATAATTCCCCTAAAACACTACGAAGGATGAGACCAAATTTCTGCCTGGAGCAACTCTGTTGTCACGAAGTACAGAACTTTCAGAATTCGAGCACTCAAAGACTGGATTTTGCAATGTTCTCCATGCTTGATGAGCCAGTAATGACAAGTTGAAAAGTTCAATATTTCTAAAACCGAGACCACCTCTATATTTTGGCATGGTCATTCTATCCCAAGCAACCCACGATGTTTTCCTCTCTCCCTTCTTACTGTCCTACCAGAACTTCCGTATCATGCCATTAATGTGCTGGCATAGACCTCTCGGGAACTTGAAGAAGGCTATCGAATATGTGGGGATCGCCTGCACCAAAAACGTAATGACAATCTTATCCAGACGTGGTCTTTAAGATACTGGGAAGATCCATTTTTCGACCTTCTTACACTAGATGGTAATCCCAAATATTGAGTTTTTCCACTTTCAAGAATGTCCTTAATATGCTATCGTTGATGATGCGGAGACACCTTTACCCAAGTAAACAGAGGATTTAGGTAAGCTGACCATCTGGCCTGGCCCATTGCAATATTCATGTAAGTTTGTTTTCATTCATATAGCTTCCACATCATTTGCTTTGAGGAAGAGATAATCCTCAACAAAAACTAGATGATTAACCACAGGGGCCGAAGGTGCTACCATTCTACTAGGCAAATCTGAACTTGTACCACTCTTTAATAAACATGAGAATCTTTAAGCGGCTAGAAGAAACAAATAAGAAGATATTGGATTGCCCTGTCTTATCCCCCTTGATGGTTTATACTCCTTTCTAGGGCTGCCACTCAACAACACACAAAATTCACTGATGTAATATAATACATAATATCCACCCATCTGTTTGTGACACCAGGTTTAATCATTTTGGCCTTCCGATATGACCATTCGACTCTACCATAGATCTGCATCTTCATAGTATTGAACATTGTTGATTATCCTCTCAAATGTCGAGACCAAACCAGTGTACCCCAGATCAGCTAGACCACATATGTCGACCGTATATCTGAATTCATCAATCATCTTATGATCACGCTCATTAGGTCCAAATGTTCCTCGGGGTGCAAAACCGCATTAAAACCTCCGACAAACACCCATGGCATATCCGAGTCAGCTCTTAGGAACTTCACCGTATCCAATGTTTTATACCTCATGCTGCGGTTTGGTTCACCACAGACAAACACATTCGCCTTTTACTATTTACATACTCTCTGTGTTTCGAGAAATTCCTTATAATTGGTTTCACCAAATTCATCCAATATAAACATATTCCGCAACTTCTCCTAGAACTCCCGAAACCATAAGCATTGCCATAACAGAATGCTGCCTTCAGAAATCTACACGGTACTTTGCAATCTTTGTTGCCACAATGCATAGCATCGACAACGTATACTCCTGCACTAGACCACGCAGTTCTCGAAGTGTCACGGGATCACCAATCCCACGAGAGTTCCAAATGAAGATATATATTGTTTCTGGCGGTACTCCTCCCGGTAGCCCGCCAGTGCCGATGCGGTTGTATTGATTCCTTCCTACACACATTGTTTCTTCTCGTGAATATTATGAGGTGTGGTAAGCACCACATTTTTCAATTGTATCTATGTTCTCCTCAACTGCCCCACTATTTCCCCAATTGTGAGCTTGACATTAGAACAAGTTTATCCTTGCTGGGAATTTACCAGGCCTGTCCAACCGCCTAATCCTTTCAAGTGAACGAATCTATGACGTCTGATCATCACAACTGAAAACCACCAATTGCAATATTTTCTATGTGTGTACGCAAATTTTCTTGCAGCATTTTTTTTGGCACACTCATGTAGCAAAATACTATAGTCGCATGCAACAAATTCTCCATTTGGTTGCAGAAAAGATGTTGGTAATGTGTCATCGTTTGCAACCAAAAGAAAAAAACCAACGCATCCAACCTTTGTGCTCACTACAAACATCACAGAAACACATATGCAACACTAGAAAATCCTTTTGAAGCATATCCCAGAAGTCCTTGCACACATGTTGCTCATGGGTACACACCAAAGACGGAAGTAAAAAATCAAATAAAGTGTTGAATCCTAGGGGCATACCTTAGAGGAGATGCTGTCCTGTCCCGTCCCATTCATGTGTGTGGCGGCTGGGTGTATTATTGTTCTGATCGATCCACATAGGCAGTGACCTAATCCCCTTCTTCTAGGGCAGCACACACACACGGGCTCAAGTAAAATGGGCCAGGCCCATACCGGTTCAACATAAAGAACACCAACCTCCACCACCACGGAGCTCGCAAGCTATGAATGCGGCTCGCCGCAGCCTTGTCGTCGCCGGATCTGGTGACCTTGGAAACATCTCCCCTCATCCCCGTGATCTTCCCCGAGCTTGGTGCGTGCAAGGAATCGAGATTGGAACTCCCTTCGTGAGCATCCATGGCGCCCCGAAACTCCACTGCGGTGGCGGGTGCTCCGTCATGGGATGCAGGGTGACGGCGCGCTAAACTGGCCTATATCCAAAGTGCAACTGCAATGATGTTGCAATGCGAGAAAGAAAGAAAATTGTAGGAGTGCGTGCTGGCGTCTTGAGAGGGAAAGAATTAAGGATGTAAGCACGTGCAACATGAGTCATAATATTTTAAGACATCTTTATTTTATTTTTTTATTTTTTTGTCAACTGAAACAGAATGACCAAATGTTATTTATTTTTGAGTTACAGAGTTACCCTTTAACCACTCTGTCATTTACTCATTTTCATGCATGGATCAACCACTTGATCGTTGGTGGCTTGTTCATGTATTATTTCTCCACATTATCACTCAAACTATCATCCTTGCGGCGATTACGTAAACATGTTTTCTTCTTACAAAGTCCTTCAGACTAGAGTGATAATTTTGTACTCGTTTATTTTTTTTCATAGATGCCCAATTGAACCTCCTCTTCTCAATTAATATAATCTCGACGTTGTTCCTGCGATGGCATTTTTATAGCCCTGCACTTTGCAAAGACCAATAGAACAAATCAATTTGTACGTGCCAACAAGCTTGTACTACTTAGAAGAACATTTTTTACACTAATTGGAGAGTCAATCAATAATTTAGGTATTGGGATCGTCTTACCTTGGGTTGTCAGGCTGGGATCAAAAGAGGTGGGCGGCGGATGATCGGCTCGACGGTCTGCAGATGCAGGGATGCTCGATCGTTGGAACGAAACGCAGGACACGAACACAGTCAGTCCGCCGTCGGTTCCTCGCCCGAGACCCAGTCATGGGGAGCGGCTGAGCGGAGACGTCCATGGGAATTGGGAAGAGGAAGCGGAAAGCAATGCGTTTATGTGATCTCTTTCGGCCCATGGTCTGCCAGCTCCTTCTATTGGGCCTCTATGCCCTGGCCAGCCACAACGCCACAAAAAAGAGACATCCTATTGGGAGCTCCTATTCGGTGCTCAATGCGTCGGTTCGGCTCCACAACGCCTGAAGCGCGAGTGTTACTGGGCCACCCGCCAACCTAATTACGTTTTTCTTTCGGGCTTGAGTTCTGCTGCCAGCCTAGTGAAGAAAAACGTTCGGTTCTTTTAGTGAATTTTAGGCAAACAAAAATTGTAGAGATTGTCGAATTTTTCAAGAAAATACATGAATTTTCAAAAAATATTTACAGATTGAACGATTTTAAAAATATATGAACATTTTTCAGTTGAACATTTTCAAAATCCGAACCATCTTGAAAATGGTTCACGAAAATATTCATGAATTTGAAAGGGTTCATGAAAAAGGTACATGAATATTAAAAAAGTTCAAGATTTTTTTCATCAATTTGAAAAAAATGCTGATGAATTTAAAATGTACTACTTCGTAAATTTATTAAAAAATCATGAATTTGAATTTTTTCATGAATTTAACAAAATGGGGAAAAAAAGGAAAAGGCATAGAAAAACGGAAGAAGAAACATGGAACTCGAAAGAAAAGTAAAACTGGACTGTACTTGTTGAACAAACGAACAGGAAAGAAACCTTGAAAAAACCACCATGGAAGCTTCCAGAAACTTCACAAACCCGGGAAGAATTGCTCCATGGGTCGACCCATTTTACGGGAGAAACGTTGGGAGGGGTATACGTAGCGTTGCTAACCTACACAATGAGCGTAGAATTGAATTCACCCATCCTATTCTCGTCCGGCCGAAGAAACAAACTGTTAGGCCAGCCCATTTATGTCTCTAGAGTCGTCGTGTTCCTTCCTCAGGCACGGCGCGACTCAACCGGGCTGCTCCGGCGATCCTTTGAGTCACGCACGACTGACCGTAAGTCGAGATTGTAGGCAGCGCTGGAATAAGGATATCCAGGATGAGATAACAACCTGTGCTTGCGGGATTCTCTCTTTTCTTATCTTTTTTGACGAAAAAAGCAGCGCCATTTTCTATCGATTAAGAAGGAGAATAAAGGTTACAGGCACAACATATTTTGGTTGAACGGTTAGCAGATATGTGAAAGAAATTATACGTCACAAACCTTCGATTTCCATCTACCGGTGCAATCCCCGACACCTCCCTTACCTATTGGCAATGCATATGCTGTCACAGTTATTAAGGGGCTTTAGTGTAGCAATTTCGATTTCCTTCCATTCAGCAATAGTCCTCTAACATTGTATCGAATAGACACTTGTAGTGATATATATATGGTGAGTTTGCTCGTCATTATTTATGACGCAGTGTCCTGCAAATCTTAGCAATTTATTGCTTACCAATTCTCATTGTACTCTTGTACTCGGTGAACAAGGCTGAAAATTGGATACGACCTTTGGTTCTTATCTATTATTTTCTGGACAATTGGTCACAACAAATGTATATGCACCATATTTTTTTTTTGAGGTTTAATGGGTCGTATCCGCTATCCGATTAGATAGAATAGAGGTTTATGTACATAAATATGCACCATATCTCAAAGCAGCATATCGATGAAGAAAATAATTACGAAAAATGACTTTGACTCTCGAACTCTAGTGATCCTGGTCATCTATTTTTTTTTACAAATATCAAAAAATAGTGAAAAAAATCACGAATGTAGCAAATGTTGCCCACAACCATGCAAAAAAATAACTTTAAATAATTTGTATTCTAGGCTACACAAAAATGACAAATCGAATAAAATTTGGAGATTTGAAAACATGTATACTCAGTTCTACACTTTTTGTTATTTTTGTTTATCTCCATAATAAAATGTATCTGGAGTTGATTTTTTGCAAGTTTGTAGAGTACACCATCAGGTACATACGTGATTTTTAAAATATTTTTTAAAACATTTAAATAATTTTTTCAATTTTTTAAACGAGCGAGATCATTGGAGCTCGGGAGCCCAAAATCTTCACTCAAACAATTAGTACTACGACTTACATAAGACATAGTAGTACAGCGAATCAGCGAGACACCTTTGAATCATTCCTGGACCGTATATGGGCAATTACTCGGATGGTTGTAGTGCACTAATTAACGATCTCTAATCTTGTGCTTCCTTTGCCGGGCGGTGGTGACCCCAGTTGCTGCACTGGATGGGGTTCACGCCGTTGAAAGTGCGCCTCCTATCGCTGGAGGCCCGCCCTGCGCTCGGCAGCGGATGAACCAGAGGGTGGCTGCTTGGCACGCGTGCCGTTCCTGACGCTCTCAGTGCTCCTTGGTAAACTGGTGGCCGGCCGTTGTGCATCAATTGCCGACCAACGACCAGAACACAGCTAACTCGCTCATCATGCTGCAGGTCGTCAGGGCGTTGTGGTTGGAACGGAAACGCGCGGGTTTTTGTGAACAAAAATCTTGCCTGCTCTGAAGGTGCTTGTTGACGCCATTATCGAGGAATGGAGGCTCTGGGTGTCGTGTAGATCTGGGCTGAGTGGAGGATAGCTGACTTACTGGGTTGTAATAGGAGCCAACGCCCAAAGCGGTGTGTGGCTGTGTGGAGCTTGTTAGGTCGATCTCCACCGTCGTGGCCCAACGGCCACACGGGCCCTAGGTCAATGCGCCCTGATCGGGGGCACCCAACCCTCTCATGGTTGGTGGGCCCCTGTGGCAGCGCTATATAACTAGGGTGGGGGCCGGGGCACACTAGTACGAGGTTCACCGTGTTGCCCAGCACCCCACCGAGAACCCCTACCGATCTAGGGTTAGCGCTTAGCCACGGGAAGCACCACCGCCGCCACACTCACCACTCACCCTCTCTGTCACCACCATCACCATGGCCACCGGCTCGAGCTCCTCATCGGCGACAGGCGGAGGTAGACACGCCTATCCCTCTCTCCCTCTCGGTCTCTCTCTCTCTCTCTCTCTCTCTCTCGGTTACTCTCACTGGCAAAGGGGAAACCCTAAAAGCTTTACTGTGATTAATCTAGACTAGATGCAATAGGTATTAACAATGGTATCAGAGCCTGTTCTAGGTCTAGATTGGTTCGGTAAGGCGAAAGCAAATCAAAAAGAAATTCCCACCCGAAAAGATCCCCTCCCAGAGAAACCCTAACGCCAGATCGAAAGGAAGAGGCAAAGGGCAAAGAAAGTAAACTCACCGGAGGGCCTCGTGCTTGACGGCAAAGAGCGCCGCCGCCTCGGCCGCGCCATCCCTCTCGATCCGACGCGCATCGGCATGCCGAGGCGTCGGAAGAAGGAACACCTCCCTCGGGGGGCAAAGAAAAGGGCACAATGGCCTCTATGCTCGACGGCGGCGCACCCACCGCTAAGGGGCACGCGCGACCCTCGGTGCACGCACGCGTCGGCAAGAGGGCCAGTGGGGGGCGCCGTCATCACCGGATTCGCCTCCGTGCGGGTCGCGGGACAGAGAGAAAAGATGGGGGAGGGGAAGAGGATCTGGAGCGGCGCGCCGCCGTGGCGGTCGTCGTCGTCTCTGTCCACGGTCACCGTCTCCGGCGTCGGCGACGGCAGACAGAGAGCAACGGGAGGGAGACGTGCTCGGGGGGAAATGATCTAGGGTTTCCTCCCGGGCGGCGTCTCGGTCGGTTTTGTTCGCGCGAGGAGCGCGGTGGACCGTCCGATTGGAATGGACGGCCACGATCGAAACCCTAGCAGTTGACGGGTCTGCGGGCCGAAAGTATAGAGGCCGTGGGCCGCTAGTGCAGGCTGCGCACCGCGGGCGCGCGGCGCGTAGTTAAATGGGCCTTGGGCCGAAAGTCTGGAACCGTGGTATGGGCCGCGCAGTTTCAGACAGTTTTTTCTCTGTCTATTTTAATGTTTTTCTATTATCAGAAGCATGTTTTAGGTGTTTTTTGTCCTTTTTAGGCAATTTTCATCTAGTTTTTTCCTATGCAAAAATTGTCCAACGAAATTATTGTGTAGGAAACAGAAAAGTAAAAGAAATGCTTCTGAAAAGTAAAAGGATAATAGATTTTTATTCAATAGTTTCCGCTGCAAATAGAGTAATTGCTCTTTTAAATTCTTTTGCGATAGAATTAAAAGTAAAAGGAGCATGTTAAAAGTTTATTGTGATTATTGTGGTCCTGTTATTTTTATGACCAACGTCGTTAATAACATGATCATGATTAATTATAGTTTTGTTAAATGCATTTATTTCTATTTCTGCCCAACGGTGATGTAGTTTTAAATTGCATGAACAGTTGTGTGTTTTAATTTTGACCAACGTTAAATTATTACATGCAATTGTTGTTCAATGTTCTCACCTCATTGTGGATTTATAGGAGGGCATTCCTTGATGAACAGCCTTAAAGATGTCCCCACACTCCGAGGTGACAACCACTCCGAGTGGAGAAAGAAAGTGGACTTGGCATTTATATGTGCCGAGTTGGACTGGGTTGTGGATACTCCACAGCCAGTCAAGCCAAAAGAGCCTGAAAGAGAGGCAAAAGACTCTGATGATGATTGGGAAAGAAAGAAGAGGGATTACGCTCCTTTGGAGTTGTCTTGGTCCCTCGACAACCAAAAGTGGCTCTCAGCCAACAAAAAGTGCATGGCCTTCACAAAGAACACAATCGAGAACACTATTGCGGGCTCGATTGCAGAGTGTGCTTCCATTAGGGAGTTTTTGGAGAAAATAAAGAGCCAGTTCACTGGCTCTTCAAAGATATATGCCACCCAGCTGCTGAAGCAGCTGGTAACAGAAAAGTATACAGGAGGTGGGCACGGCATAAGAGAGCACATCCTGAGGATGAGTACCATGGCGGCTAGGCTTAAGCCCATGGATGCTGACCTGGAGCTCAAGCCTGCTCTTCTGATTCACCTCATCATGGCTTCATTGCCCAAAGAGTTTGAGAACTTTGTGATCAACTACAACATGTCCCCTGAAAAGTGGGACATAGAGAAGACCATAGCCATGTGTGTCCAGGAAGAGGACAGACTCAAAGCTGCACATGGTGGTTCACTCAACTATGTGAAGGACAGCAAGAAGAGGAACTTTAATGGTTCCCCTTCAAAGCCATATGGTAAAGGTCCCGCTCATCATCAAAGTTATCAAAAGCCTCTCCCAGTTGACAAAGACACTTGCCTCCACTGCAAGAAGACGGGGCACTACAAGAAAGACTGCCCCGAGTTTCTAAAGTCCATAATGGCAAGGAACGGTAATAACATTGTTTCATTTGTTAATGAATCCCTGTATACACAGTTTTCGAAATCTACTTGGTGGATTGACTCAGGTGCAACGGTTCATGTTGCAAATTCTTTACAGGGATTCCATTCGACGCGGACTATGCAAAGAAACGAAAGATGCGTTGAAGTCGCAAATGGAGTCCAAGCAGACGTCGAAGCTGTCGGCGACATCTCCCTGGAGTTGGCTGATGGATTCTTCATCCTGCTTCGAGACGTTTTATATGTTCCATCTTTGCATAGAAATTTGATTAGTGTCTCACGCTTGGACAAAGACAGTTATGAGTGTTATTTTGGACATGGCAAGTGTGCCATTTGGTGTAATAATACTCATGTGGGGGTTGCTTACCTCCACAATGAGCTTTATTTATTATCCTCGTGTGATAAAGTTTATTCTGTGTGCAATGTGGATGAACATATTTCTGCGTCGAATAAAGAACAAAAGAAAAGAAAGAGAACTCATGATTCATCGAAATTGTGGCACTGTCGTTTAGGCCACATTTGCGGGGAGAATAGAAAGACTCGTTAAAAATGAAATTCTTCCTCCGTTAGAGTTCTCAGACATAGAGCAGTGCATCGATTGCATAAAAGGAAAATTTGTAAAACAAATTAAAAAGGGTGCAAATCGAAGCACAGCGACACTTGAAATTATCCACACTGATATTTGTGGACCATTTTCAGTGAAAAGTGTGGATGGACGATTACTCCCGATATGGTTATATTTATCCAATCAAAGAAAAATCAGAGGCATTGGATAAATTTAAAATATTCAAAGCTGAAGTTGAAAATCAACATGATAAAAGAATAAAGATAGTGAGATCTGACCGTGGGGGGGGGGGGGGGGTACTACGGTCGACACACTCCATATGGACAAGTGCCTGGACCTTTTGCGAGGTTTTTGCAGGAGACCGGAATAGTCGCCCAGTATACCATGCCGGGCGAACCTCAGCAAAATGGAGTAGCTGAAAGGCGCAACCGTACCCTTATGGATATGGTGCGCAACATGATGAGTTACTCCACATTGCCATTGTGATTATGGATGGAGGCGCTTAAAACCGCCGTTCATATTCTCAACAGAGTGCCAAGTAAGTCGGTGCCCAAAACACCGTACGAACTGTGGACAGGAAGGGTACCTTCTCTTCAACACCTCAGGGTGTGGGGGTGCCCAGCTGAGGCAAAATTGTTTAATCCAAACATTGCAAAGTTAGACCCCAAAACAGTCAGTTGCCACTTCATTGGCTATCCCGAAAAGTCAAAAGGTTTTCGTTTCTACTGTCCAGACAGATATACAAAGTTTGTAGAAACGAGACATGCAGTCTTTTTAGAAGACGAACTGATGAGGGGGAGCATGGTAGCCCGAAAAATTGATCTTGAGGAGAAGAGGGTGCATGCACCTAATCCGATCATTCAGGAGCCATTTTTCTCGCTACCTGTTGTGCCTACACCAATAGTCCCTGAGATTGTGGTGGAAGCACCTGTTGTAACTCCACACGTGACAACTATGGGTGAAGTTTCGGAACCTGTCCTTCAGGAGCCGACTGAGCCCGTTGTTGAGCATGAAAGGGAGCTGCAGCAGCCAAACATAGAGAATGAAAACCTTGGAAGGTTTAAGAGAATTAAAAAGCCAGCTATCTCTAGTGATTATGTATATAATACAGAGATAGGTCATATGGAAGGTGATCCCACCTCATATGAAGAAGCCATGAGCAGTCCTCACTCATCGAAGTGGCAGGAGGCTATGGAAGATGAGATGAGGTCGATGAGTTCCAACGATGTTTGGAACTTAGAAAAGATTCCTAAAGGAGCCAAGACAGTAGGCTGCAAATGGGTCTACAAAACAAAGTATGACTCCAGAGGGAATGTAGAAAAGTATAAAGCACGTCTTGTGGCAAAAGGATTTACACAAAGGAAGGAATAGATTATAATGAGACATTTTCCCAGTCTCATGTAAGGATTCCTTCAGAATCATAATGGCACTAGTTGCACATTTTGATTTAGAGCTGCATCAGATGGATGTAAAGACGGCATTTCTAAACGGAGATTTAGAAGAAATCGTTTACATGAAACAACCCAAGGGTTTTATCATGCAGGGGGAGGAAGATATGGGATGCCGTCTAAAGAAATCCATTTATGGATTAAAGCAAGCCTCTAGACAGTGGTATCTGAAATTTAATGAGACTATTAAAAGGTTTGGATTTAAAGAAAATGTTGAGGACAACTGCGTTTATGCAAAGTTTAAAAGTGGGAAATACATTTTCCTAATCCTATATGTGGATGACATCCTGCTTGCGAGCAGTGATGTTAGTCTACTAATAGAGACGAAAAAGTTCTTGTCCTCAAACTTTGATATGAAAGACCTTGGTGAAGCATCATATGTTTTGGGCATAGAAATTCACCGAGATAGAAAGAATGGAGTGTTAGGACTATCGCAAAAGGCATATTTAGAAAAGGTTCTAAAGAAATATAATATGCATGCGAGTAATGCCACACCTGCTCCTATAGTCAAGGGCGACAGTTTTGGGAAATTTCAATGTCCCAAAAATCAATATGAGATCGATCAAATGAAATCAGTACCATATGCTTCGGCTGTTGGAAGCTTACAGTATGCACAAGTGTGCACTCGCCCTGACTTAGCATTTGTTACCGGGGTACTGGGTAGATATCAATCGAATCCAGGCATAGAGCACTGGAGGATGGCAAAGAAAGCTTTGCGTTATGCGCAAGGCACAAAGGACCTCATGCTAACATACAAAAGATCTGATACCCTAGAGATAAGAGGGTATTCAGACGCAGATTTTGCGGGGGATAAAGATGATAGAAAATCCACGTCTGGATATGTGCTCACCCTCGCAGGGGGAGCTATTTCGTGGAGAAGCTCCAAACAGTCAATAGTTGCATCATCCACGATGTATGCAGAATTTATAGCATGTTATGAGGTCACGGGGCAGGCGATATGGTTAAAGAATTTTATACCCGACTTGAAAGTGGTAGATTGTATTGACAAACCACTAAAGATGTACTGTGACAACCAGCCCGCAGTATTTTATGCTCACAACAACAAGTCGAGTAATGCAACAAAGCCAATAGAAATAAAGTATTATGTTGTGAAGGATAAAATCCAGGATCACACTATAAGTCTCGAGCATATAAGGACAAAGGATATGCTTGCGGATCCGCTAACGAAAGGCTTACCTCCCAATGTGTTCAAGGAACACTTAGCCGGCATGGGTTTAAGGTAGAGCCTATGATCCTGGATCATAAGAGGCCCAAAAGTAAAAGTTTTTGTTTCAAAACAAAGAGGTATATTGTAGCTTTCTGATTCTATCGGCAATTGAGCTGAGATGATGAAACATGCTCTATGTATTGATTTGTGATGAAACGAGTAAAGTAAAAGGAAAAGCAAAGGTGAGATCTAGGGGGAGAATGTTAGGTCGATCTCCACCGTCATGGCCCAACGGCCACACGGGCCCTAGGTCAGTGCGCCCTGATCGGGGGCGCCCAACCCTCTTATGGTTGGTGGGCCCCTGTGGCAGCGCTATATAAACAGGGTGGGGGCCGGGGCACATAATACGAAGTTCACCGTGTTGCCCAGCACCCCACCGATACCCCTACCGATCTAGGGTTAGCACTTAGTCACGGGAAGCTCTCCACCGCCGCCGCCTCACTCACCCACGCACACCACCGCCACCACTCTCCACCATGGCCGACAGCTCGAGCTCGGCACCCACCGGAGGTACTCACGCCGTTCCCTCTCCCTCTCTCACTCTCCATCTCTCGGTTACTCTCAATGTCAAAGGGGAAACCCTAAAAGGTTTACTGTGATTAATCTAGACTAGATGCAATAGGTCTTAACAAGGCCGACTTCTTCTACGAGCCGCCCGGCTGCGCTGGGCTGGGACGCCGCTGCACGCTGCTACTAGCGGTGGGGCGAGGTGCTACCACGACACGGAAGCGCTAGTGCGCTACCGACGGCGGCGGGACGAGGTGCTACCAAGGCATCGCGGCACAGGTGCGAACGGCGGGACGACGTGCTACCAAGGCACACCAGCCGTGCTTCCAGCGGTGGGTCGAGGTGCTACCAAGGAACGCCGGTGATGCTTTCAGCGATGGGTCGAGGTGCTACCAAGGCATCTCGTCGCTGCTGCCGATGCCGGGCGAGGTTACCAAGGCAGGCCGGTAGTGCTCTCAATGGCCAGCTGTCGTGCTACCGATGAGCGGCTCTGCTAAAATCGACAGGCGGTGGTGCTACTAGCGGCCGACGGTGTTGCTACAAGTAGCCAGCGCTGGTGCTACCAGTGGCATGCAGAGTGGAAACACTGGAGATCACCCGGGGGAGTAACGCGGGTGGCGTTGTTGTCGGCACCGCTGCGAGCATTTGCTGCCGGTGCTACAAGGAGTGAGCGGTGTTGCTGCTTAGGTTGGCCGTCGTTGCTCCATAGACGGTCGGAGCTACTATGACTGGTGGCCATCACCGCGACATGAAGTTGGCGTTGCTGCTTCCAATGATGATGCGAGACCAAGTGACTGATGCTACGAGCGGATGCTGTCGATGCTACCAGCGGGCGTCACCAATCCAATGGAGGACGACGATGCTGTTGCGCTAATGCTACCTACGGCAGGTAGCAATGCTATCAACGTCAGCCAACAATACTATGAGCGGAAGGCACATAGCTACAAGCTAGGGGTCATAGATGCTATGAGCGTCCGTCACCAATGCTACCAATGGTAGGCGGCCATGCTACCAATGTCGGCCAACGGTGCTGCAAATGGAAGGCGAAGGAGCTACCAGCGGGGTCACACCGATACTACAAGCGGCCGTCGCCAATGCTACCAATGGTAGGCGGTCGTGCTACCAATGTCGGCCAACGGTGGTGCAAGCAGAAGGCGGAGGAGCTACCAGCAAGGGGTCACCGATGCTACGAGCAGCCGTTGGCGATGCTATGAGGGGATTTTCCGATGCTACAAACAACGGCGGCGATGCTACCGATGGCCATCGCCAATGCTACTAGTGGAGGACGACGGTGCTACAAACGTTTGTCGCCAATGCTACCAACGGTAGGCGGAGGTGTGCGACCAGCGTCGACCATCGATGCTGCGAGGCGGAAGGCGGTAGAGCTACTAGTTAGAGGTCGTCGATGCTACGAGCGTCTGTCGCCGATGCTAACAACGGTAGGGGCGGTGCTACCAATGTCGGCCAGAAGTGCTACTAGCAGAAGGCCGAGGAGCTACCAGCTAGGCGTCGCCGATGCTACTAGCAAAGGTGGCGATGCGACCAATGGCCATCGTCAATGCTACCAATCCATCGGTATAGGACGACAATGCTACCAACGGTAAGAGCAGCTACCAGCTAGGGGTCGGCGAGGCTACGAGCCGGGCGAGATATCCCGCGTGAGCTCTGAACGACGGTTGGTAGCTGGAGTGCTACAAGCAATGCCTGTTTGAGGAAACGAAAGCGACGTGAGAACTGGGACCCACCCACATGGAAAGGGAAGCAGTAGTACATTGATGATTTTTTTTACGTGAGAGCAGCGATTGCTTGCTTCCTTTTCCTTAGACTAGCACACATGCCCGTACGTTGCAACGGGAGAAAAAAAGAAGAATTACAACGACACATGGTTGGATAAGATCAATTGTGGCGACGGAATCACGGAACAAGATCAGTCAGCACCTTTTGCTCTATCTAAACGAGCTCAACATAACTTCAAGATTCATCAAAATGTTCCCTACCATGACATAAATATAAAACCAATGGGTCAGAAGAAATAACTCGAAGAAAATAAACATATATGTTTTGTGCTTTCTTGTAACAGTGTGTATATGAAATAGACTATAAATAAAATTTTATTGGTTGATCGAACTAAAAAGAAAATGTTCAGTTCCTGCAAATAAAGAACACCAAAAGGAAATGTATTCATCAAACTAACGTTGGATATTAAAGCACTACTCTGGACTGTCATAGCATGAGGCAACCATATTAATTAAACAGAGCAATTCCTCCATATGAAAATCTTTGACCTGGACAATGCAAATCTCTATCCGTATTAACTTAAGGTGATAGAAGCGAGTTGGATCAAAGTACAAATAGAATGATTAGCTAAGAGCATGCCATTTTTATCTAATTTGAGGATCAATCAAAAGAAGCAGAATAACTGACTTCTGCATCCTAAAATCGAATTTTGCTACACGAGGGTGATGGATTAAACATGTGATATGCAGCGGTCTATATAGATTTTATCAATCACAACAGATATCAAGCAAGGGTCTTTGTAATTAAAACATATATCTTACGGCACCGATAAAACCAGAATTGTTGAACTTAAGCGTTGCTACGGAAACAAATGCAAGAACATCCCAGAAGGTTGTCATGATTCAGGCACTCTGCTATCTCTCACTAAAGGGGTCTATTGCTTTGAAATAGACCTGCAAGGAAGTCATGATAAGAGCCAGGTTCTAAAACTCAAGTCACTGAAAAAAATATTAGGTGAATTAAGCCAGCTAGTGAGAACCATCATGCTGGCAAGCAGGCCATAAAGAAAAATATTTATCTCCACATCATGATAATATTTGACATAAAATGCTGAAAACGGTGCAAGTATTAGAGGCTCATAAATTTGTACATTTTTAGCTAGTCGATCAGAACATGAACACCATGCATGTGTTGGATCAAAACCGCATGAGGTTCATCATTTTATTTCATGTCATGTACAGGTCAGTATTGGCATTTGGATGGTGGTCACACTCTTTTGCACTGACATATAGCTAATTTCCCTTGCAAACATAATTATGAAGGGATTCTAACCAGTTTCAAAACTTTGAGGGACCTGCATAATTTTCTCTTGACATCAATTTTAGAACATTGTATAACATTCCATCAGAGAAGCTCTCTTCTTCATAAATGAACTTGTCACCCTCACAGCTACTCCTAGTCTCCTAGACGGCCAAATGTTTAACCATGGCAATACAAATGGAACAATAAGTTCAGAAGTAGATCAAATGGAGCAGATGATTGTATGATCAGAAAAATTACCTTCTCCGCCTGCAATAAGGGAGAGAGCATGTGCATGACAATATTGCTTTCGTTTGATACCCTCAACAAACGTTACCTGCAAAAGTTAATGTAGATTAAGAGGAGCTATCAGTTCATTCTACAAAATGATGCATTGCATTCATCCTAAGTCATTTGAGGTGATAAGTTTCTACAGAGGGGAACCAGGTCACTACATCAATTAGTAGCACGCATGACATAACTTCGTAGTAAACTATTATTGTTGATCATAGAAATTGCAAAATGTTCCCAAGAACTGGCATTCCAACGCGAACTTGCGCACCCACACACTCAATTCACAGTTCCTACCAACATTTTGGCAAACAGAGGGACCCTCTGGCCAATAATGTTAGCAAAGATTTGCAGGGCATGCTACTGCTATGGCAGCAAGCAGACATACTCTACGAACCAACATATGATAGTATACTCCTGGAGGAAACTCTAATATGAAAATACCAACAATTATCCACCAGAATAATCATTGGTTTGGTAGTAATTGGTAAGAAATATCAACCATTGACACATATATAGGAAAGAGCTCTTAATGAACATTCAAGAACTGAGATATTAACACACGAGGATCCTCTCATCAATAAGCTTTGCACTACCTGGATCATGACGGACATGACCTCCAGCAGCATCTTCATAGCCTCAGAGATAACACACGTGACACGGATCCCCCGAGTCCTCTGCCCTGAATTGAAATGGCGGTCTCGGTCTCAGAGCGCCCGGTGGCAGCGCGCTTGTTCTTCACGACGGCGTCCGACGCAGCTGCTCGGGCGCTGGCCCAACAGCCAGCTCGCCCTATGACGGTGTCCTCCGGTGCGGCCTTCCCGTGGCATGGCCGCGGCGTCTAGCGATCTCAATAATCCAAGCCTATTTTTTTCTTTTCTTGCCAACACATGTATGCACAAGTGCACAATAAGGTCTACTGATAAACGTTTCTCCAGGTTTCATCTAGCAGCACATCTAAACAATACTTACCCGGATAGAAATCGAGCACATCTGCATACGCAACACGAGTAGTAGGCTCGTCTCATCACGGTGAGAAGCCTGGAATGGTTCTTTTCTGTCAAATTTTTGATAACTACCGTAGCTGCCCAAACAAGCAGCAATTCAGTTCAGCAGTGGCAGATAATTCAATTGAGTAGCGGCAGTAGTACAGTTCAGCAGCGATCAGTTCAGTTCGGCAGCAACTTAGCACCAGCGCGCGCACAGGAGGGACGCACAGTAAGAACGCTAGCCAGGGAGAGCCGGAGAGGAGAGGTGAGGCGAGCTGGGAGCGAGCACTGGGCGGTGGCGCGGCGGAGTCTAGTTGCGGAGAAGTCCAGGCGGTGCTGGAGGACGGGAACTAAATGTTGAGAATCACCGTGTCCCGATTCCCGACCAATGGGGCGTCCTCTCGCGCGCGGAGCAAGCGAGGCTTGTGGAGGCAGTGAGCGGGCACAAGGCAGGAACCAGAGGAAACACTGAACTGGGCGAGAACCGCCGCGAAGGACATCCTGAGAGGTAGCACGAGGTCCTCTGCGCCGTTACCAGTGAGCCCTTGCTGCTGCCGCCGCCGGCCCCTCCTCCCCGAATGGATAACGATCGTCGCAGCAGCAGCATCATGTGAAATCAGTTGTGCTTCCGGGAGCGCCGGGAGGCTGAGCCGATAGACGACGCCGAGAAGGGCGCCTCCGGCGAGTAGCCGGCGACATGGGCGGAAAGCGAGGGCGGCGGCGAGAATCATCGATGTGGGGATGGCACGAAATCGGTTAGAGGAGGGATTGTGGAGGCAATCTCGATCCGGGCCGATGAGATCGCGGGGAAGATCTTTGGGAATCACAGGAGAAAGACGTTGGCGTCAAGGAAAGATGTACGTAGTAGATCAGAAGAACACGACTCAGATCTGAAGAACACAACATCTCACATCGCCTCAAATCCGGCTGCCATGGCTAGAATAAAAAGGGGTAGAAGATGTCACCGGTTGGTCCAGATCTGGTTTACTGGGGACTTCACGGCCACTCATCCATTCCTCGTTTCTCCGCTCTGGCCATGGATAGAGGAAACAGTGGCACCATGGTCCATCGAGAAAGAGGAGGCGAGCGCTGCTCCACCGGCCGGGGGAGGGCGGCGACTCCAGTGGCCAGTGATCGATGGGTGGCGGGCTGGCCGGTGATGTTCTGCTCGGGAGGAGGGGTCGCTCGGGGAGAGAAGAAAAACAGCGAACCGGTACCGTGGCATATTGTGTGTAATATGTAATTTGGTGGAGGGCAAAACGGTAAAATTCATGACGGACCGGAAGAAGGCTTATTGCTTTTATTATTAGGTATAGATAACGGTTCGCGTGTGGGGTCGAAATAACTGATCAGGGGGCTCACGTTAACTGCATCGGACGGCGAACGAGGCGGAGGGGGACACTCAGCGTTGCCCAAAGCGAAAACAATGTGAAATTTTTATTTTTTCCGAAACGGAGATAATTGCTTTGCCTATTGTACTAATTAAAAAAAATCCAGGAAACAACGTCACTCTCCTGAATTTTATAATTTTTTGTTTTCTAATACAATGCACTATCTAAGAATAGTTTGACAAGGTAAATAAAAAAAAGGAAATTATAAGGTGCAAACACTCGTATTTTTTAACCTGGAGCGAATGGGTTGACAAATGTTCCATATTTTAAACGGTAAATGATAGATTGTGAAGTTGCCACTTGGCAACTTTTGGTTGGCCCGCCATAGGGAACGTCTGCTCGTTAGTGGCATCCAATGAAAAAAGATTACAAATGGAATTAATCTCCTGTCTGGCCGCTTCGATGTCCTTAAGTGTTAAACAACCACCAAATTTAAAATAACCATTTATATCTTCCCTAGAATAGTTATTGTCGTGTGACGTTGGTTCGGAGGGCCCCTGCATTTCTCTCGTTCTAAGTTTTCTAATTAAAAAAACATAGTTAGCAAAGTCATTGTCTTTCTATGGGCGCCAAATCACTGGACAAGTTCACATGCCAAGCCACCAATGTTTGATGTTCCGAGTCACCGCCCATTGCAATGTATTGAGATGGACAAGGCTCCACTAATTCCTTTCCTCCCTTTCTCGCTCCTGAACAGTAACTTGAGAGTCGTCTTTCCTTTCTCCTCTGCTTCGCCGGCTCGGGCCGTGCTCCTCTCCGGCGGCGTCGCCGCTCGGCGTGGACATGGTGCTGTAGCTTGGCTTGTATATAGTAGGTTTAGCTTTAGCTTTAGCCTCCGTGCTGCGTTTGCCTATATGGCGTTGTCTGAGGGTAGGACTCTGGATCTCCGCGGCCAGATCCAGGGCGTCTCGGTCTCTCTCCGTCGAGCTGCGCTCCGCTGGTGGCAGGTGGGAGTGCAAGCGAAGCGGATAGATCCTTGCATCCCTCCTAATAAGGCTTGCGCCGGAAGCTCAGAGCTGGATGGCCAGGTCCAGCTCGATGTCGAGGCTCTCCTCTTTGCGGCGGTGCTCTCGCGGTGGGAGCCGAAGGCGGCGAAGATGGCGAGCAAGGGCAGCTTCCTTAATAAGGTCTGGTTCTTCGTCTTCTGCTGCTGCAATTTTTTCTTTCTTCTGCCTCCTCTGGCTCGTGGCGGGAGCTTGGAGTCTGATGGTAGAAGTGTTTCTATGGTGCGGTGGCCGGATGCCGGTGGCATCTTGAGATCTGGTGGCTGTGGAGCTTTTCCATCTGCTTCAACTCATCATGGTGGTGTTGGGGAGGAGGTGGCAGCGCTGCATCGCCAGATGCTCGAGTGTCTTGGAGTTGTGATGCCGCAGATCGAAGACCAATCTCGGCGCCCTTTGTTTCGGCTGCCGACTCAGATGACCAACAGGTGGTCCGCTTCGCCGGCGTTGTTTGCCGGCGTTTCTTCAACCTCCAGATGGAGGCCCTGTTCGCAGCTCGCGACGGCGCTCCTCTTCTTCCCAGGGCCAAGTGGTTTCGTCCCCGGCGTTGGTGAAGATGGCCGTGGCTCGAGCTCGCTGTTCTCCGGCGGTAGCAGAGGAGCTGATTGCGTTTTCCATCTTTTGCCTAAGGACTTATTTGTAATATGTAGGGGCTTGTTCGTATTTGTGTTTTCCTTTGAGGACCCCTATGTAAAATGTAACTGCACCGCTGAAATATAAGAGGCATCCAGGTCCTTCGGGACCTCTCCGTTGTTCAAAAAAAAAAGAGATGGACAAGGCCAAGCTAGCCTTTAAACCCGAATTCCCAAGCTGAATCTACACGGAGAGAACAAGTGTACAGAATCTACACCACGCGAACAAATCGACAATCGTTCATGTTCATAGAAGGCAAGTAACATAATTTGGTCGATCACTCTTTTGAAGACGGTCAACGGTCGCACTCTATTTTGGATGGTCAGCTAAACGAAAAGTTTGAATTGTGGCTGTGCATAAGAGCATGTCTAACAGGGCCCTTATTCGGCCGAAACCCGTATAATAACCGCCAGAATACGGGTTTCAGCCGTTCCGCGCCGATTATCAGGGCCCTCAAAACCCCCGACCCGTTGGGAAAATTCCCAGGTCCGGCCCGGGTCGGCTCGCGAACCCGTAGGGATGAGGGTTGGGCGGCCGAACCTGTACCGCGACCCGCCCACCTCCTCTCCACACCGCGCGCTGAAATTTCCCCGTTTCCAAACCCTTCCCCACTCTTCCGCCCGCGCGCCGCCGCCAGTCCGTTCCGCCGCCGCCGCCGCGGACCACGATTCCGACCGCCTCCGCCGCCCGCGAGCCGCCCCAGTGTTCCCCGCCGCCCGCCGCACCCGCGCCGCATGTCGGCGCACCTCCGCCGCACCTCTGTCGCACGTCGGAGCACATCCGCCGACCGCGCCGCCGCGGTGAGTTCTTCTACCTTTCGCTCTTTGTTTTCGCCGGTACCAGCGTAGATGTTGATCTATATTTCACTGTGGTAGATGAGCTCGGATCTGACTATGGAGGATGCGGTTGATTCGTCGACCGATTGGTCGTCCTCGGATTCGGATGTTTCGGACCTCGACGACCTGCTCCACGACGACGACATGGAGATGATGATGGCCATCCTCGGCCTGAAAGAGGTCGAGGACCGCGCGAAGCTGCTGGATCAGAGGAAGGGGTCGACGATAGGGCGCATGTGCATCCCACGGAACCGCGCGCTCGGCCACGAATTGTTGATGCAAGATTATTTCGCCGAGGTACCGACCTATCCTCCCCGCCTCTTCCGTAGAAGATATCGAATGCGTAGAAGTTTGTTCGAGACAATCGTCAAAGACTGCGAGGCCAATTCAAACTACTTCAAGCAACGAAGAAACAACGCCGGCACGATGGGATTTAGCCCATACCAAAAGATCTCGGCTGCCATGCGTGTGCTAGCATACGGTATCCCCGCGGATTATACCGATGAGTACCTTCGCATTGGTCAACAAACAACCACGGATGCCGTGCGTATGTTTGCCAAGATGGTGATCAAGTTGTATGGTGAGACCTATCTCCGAGCGCCGAACGAGCAAGATACAAAAAGACTCCTTGAGATGAATGCAAAGAGAGGTTGGCCGGGGATGCTAGGTAGCCTTGATTGCATGCATTGGACATGGAAAAATTGTCCTAAATCATGGCATGGAATGTATTGTGGAAAAAGCCATGATCCTACCATTGTGCTAGAAGCGGTGGCGTCGCATGACTTGTGGATTTGGCATGCTTTTTTTGGATTGCCGGGAACACTCAATGACATCAACATCTTGAATAGATCCCCGCTATTTTCAAGAATAGTGAGGGGGGATGCTCCTGCTTGCAACTACAAAGTCATGAACAATGAGTACACCATGGGGTACTACCTCACCGATGGCATTTATCCTGACTGGGCTACTCTTGTGAAGGCCATTAAAGAGAAACCAAAAAAGCCATTGACAAGACAGGAAGCTTGTTTTACAAAGGCCCAAGAGTCAGCCCGCAAGGATATTGAGAGAGCTTTCGGAGTTTTTGCAAGCAAGGTTTGCCATTGTTCGGGGTCCTGCACGGTTCTGGGACAAAGAAACCCTAGTTGATATCATGACATGTTGTGTGATTCTTCACAACATGATCCTCGAGGATGAAAGAGGGTTAAATTTGCCATGTTTCTATGACAATGTTGGCACCCGAGTGCAACCCGAGAGGAATCCTGATCAGCTTGAGGCTTTTCTTGAAGCGCATCGCTGTATTGAAGACGCACCGACTCATCATCAGCTCACCAAAGATCTGATCGACCACCATTGGATGCTGCATGGCCAACACCAATGATCTACCTTTGTTTCCTATTCTTGTATGTGTGAGATAAACCATTTATTTATTTGCTTGTCCGGGGAAACATTCATTATTTGTTTGATTATTCGATTCGAACAATTGTTTTCATTTGCATGAACCATTATTGTAATAACTGAGATGATTATTGTGAGCTTGAAGCTTTTATGTTATTCTTCATTTGGATGCAAAAATTGTCTAAAACCCTGTTTTCACGGGTCAAAACCGCGTCGCCAAATATCAGGACCCTTACACCCAACCCGTAAAACAGAATATTCTGTTTTACGGGTTGGGTTGTTTTACGGGTTGGGTGTAAGGGTACTGATATTTGGCACGCGTTTTGGACCCGCGAAAACGGAATACGGGGCCCCTCACAGGACCGATACAGGCCGAAATAATAAGTGCCCTGTTAGACATGCTCTAAGTCTTTCACATGGTGCCCTTCATTAAGGTAAGAGTGGATCCCAAGAACTGAGCCATGTAAACCAACGTTGCCGAATAAACTTTTGAGGCAGAAAACTTTCAAGTGATACTACTTGCGAGGTCACAATTTTGTTGAACATGGCTTAGCATATTCCTTAGGGTAACAAATTCTCGAAGGTGGCACAATGTGGTGGCTAGTGGTAGCTTGATTTTTTGAATCTCAGAATTTTCATGCATGGTTTGCTTTAGTGCCCAATTTTTTCACCTAGAGACCGAATATATTAGTGGGGGCGACGGCCCGTGGCCAGCTACATTAAGTCAAGGTGTATTCCAGAATGACGCTTTCTTACCATTTCTAGCTGTGATGCATGTTGCCGCATAAAAAACGGAAAGTAGTAGTGGCTCCCGAGCTCCAGTGCTCCTGCTAGTTAAAAAAAATTCGAAAATCATATTTACGAGTTTTAAAAATGTGAAAAAAAATCCAGATGGAGCCAATAGTGTGTCCTACAAACGTGTAAAATATCGAGTTCAAATACTTAATATTACGAGCTACAGAAAAATGACAAATCTGATAAAATTTGGTGATTTGAAAATGTACATACTTAGATCTAAAACTTTGTCATTTTTGTGTAGAACAGTACACAAATTATTTTAAGTTGATTTTTTGTAGGTTTGTGGAATACACCATTAGCTCCATCTGTGATTTTTTTCACTTTTTTGAAACTCACAAATAGTATTTTCGAATTTTTTAAAACACCAGATCACTGGTGCCCAGGAGCACGAAATCTCCACTCAAATACCATAAAAAACATCTATATATGTATCATTGCGGGGGTTCCTAGTGCCAACCAAAAATTTCACAGGAGCCGTCTATTTAAACTATGGTCGACTCAACATCAATGCTCTAGAAAACTCTACATGCGAGGGATCCCTAAACCATTCCCAGACCAGCAGATCTTTAGGCCGACTGGTCACTTCCTAATTTACCTCGAACTTTCCACCGGAAACCTGTTTGACGTTGTGCATATAAGCATACAAAAATTTACAAATTTTGAGAATGACGCCTAGGGGATGTTGAGGGGTGCGATATGATAGAGGTGTGAATCGATTTGACGAGGCTTTCCGGACTGTCAAAGTGATGCTTCTTTCCTGCCAAGTGACAACCTTCCCGGCGATTTTGTCCCCAAGGGTCTCTTTGGTTCAAAGGATTTTTAAAAGAATTCTATATAGGTTTTCAGTCCATATGAATTTTTCCTATAGAGTCCATTTGGTTCAAAATAACGAATTCTCTAAATTCCTTAGGATTGCTTTACACAGCACAATCCTATAGTTTTTCTTGCGGTGTAACAAAACAACACTTGCTACTGATTCATGTGTTTTTGATTTTTTAGGATTCGAAGTGTCACTACTGGATATGCCATTTTTACCGATAGTCGAATTACCGTCGGTGATTTTAATTCACTATTGGATACATTTATACGTCGGAAATCTCCCGTCGGCTATGCTTGTTCGGCC